>LZPO01017280.1:765677-781187 GCA_001675575.1 Neotoma lepida | reverse complement strand
GGGGGGGGACCCCGAGGGTATTCTGAGCGTGCAGGGAAACATGCTGGGCAGATGCACACCATGCGGGCAGATGCTGCATCCACGTGGAGAGTTTATTATAATCGAGAGATGAAGAGAAAGACAGGAAAGAGAGAGATAGAAAGACAGAGAAAAAGAGAAAGAGAGAGACAGAGGGAGAGAGATCGAGGGTGCGCACCTCGTGGGGAGGAAAAGCAGAAGAGAGAGAGGAAGTGAAGGAGTTTTTCCTTAGAATTACGTTGGGGACACAGGGCGACGCCAAGTGGTCGGATTTCAAGGGGCAGATCAGAAAATTAACTGTGTAATAACTATTTGTAAGAGTTCTGAAAATAATTACAGAAATTAAAAATATGTAAAAAAATATTTTAAAAATTATATTCTTGGGGCTGAAGAGATGGCTCAGCAGTTAAGAAGACTGTCTGCCCTTTCAGATGACCTAGGTTCAATTCCCAGCATCCACATGGTGGCTCACAACTGTGTATGCTCCAGTTCCAAGGGATCTGACATCCTCTTTTGGCCTACATGGGCACCAGGCACACATGTGGTACACAGACATACATGCAAGTAAAACACCCATACATATACAATAAAATAAGTAAGTCTTCAAAAAAAAAAATCAGTTCCATCCATTTATAAAGACAGCAACTGAGGTGGGCATGGGGCACACCCCTGTAATCTCAGCACTTGGGATGCTAAGGAAAAAGGATTGNTACACGTCTAGGAAACCTGGAACTCAAAAAACAGAAAAACAAGCTAGTGAAAAATTAACAACAAAAACATGGGAAATGAGTCTGTGATCACGATAAATGTATATCTGTGTAGCTTTGGAGCCTGTCCTGGAACTCACTCTGTACATCAGGCTGGCCTCGAACTCACAGAGATCTGCCTGTCTCTGCCTCCTGAGTGCTGGGATTAAAGGCATTTGTCACCACCACCACCCGGCTTCTCCTCAATATTAAAACAGATCCTAAAATTTGTCTGGAAGCAAAAAGCGCCCAAAATAGTTAGGCAGTTTTTGTTTTTATTGTTGTCTAAAACACTCAAAACTGCTTTTTGAGATACAAAGACACAGGGAAATGTTGTTTGTGCAATATAGTAGAGGAAAAATGTGAAACTGCCCATTAGGGCGGGTGCACCAGATATCCTGTCATTAAGAATCCCAGCTATAAACAGTAATTCCTGGAACTTTGTATTCACTTTGTTGCTCCCATCTTGATCCCTTATTGTAACCCTAAAAGTTTCACTTACCCAATAGTCCTAAAAAAGAAGCCAGTAAGGGGAAAGGATTGGCCCTTGCCACACAGCTGGGTGTGGTGGCTCACACCTTTAANCCCAGCACCTGAAGGCAGAGGCAGGTGGATCTCTGTTGAGTCTAAGGCCAGCCTGGTCTACAGAGTGAGTTCCAGGACAGCCAGGGCTACATAATAGAGACTCTGTCTCAAAAACAAACAAACAAACAAACAAACAAACAAACAAAAAACTATAGTAATCAAGACAGTATCAGCACAAGGACAGACAAACTGACCGATGTAAAAGAACAGGCCAGTAAGAAATATGCCTGGAAAGACTTGACAGGATAGAGGTGGCTCTACAAACCAGAGGTAAAGACTTGATATTGCTAACAGGACGTTGAGAGAGCTGGTTATTCACATGAAAAGAGAAAAAATCTATTAAAAATTTTAATTCTCAAAATTTGGGAGTAGTGGTGTACCCATATAGTACCAGTCCTTGGGAGGAGACAGGAGCCAGCCTTGGCTATGTAGCAAGTTTGAGTATAGCCAGAGCTATATAAAACTCTGAGAAAACAACAAAAAATTAATTCTCCATATATTAAGTTTTTAAATATGAAAGCCAATTTTTTAAAAGATTTATTTATTATGTATACAGTGTTCTATCTGCATGTACGCCTGCACACCAGAGAGGGCACCAGATCTCATTACAGATGGTTGTGAGCCACCATGTGGTTGCTGGGAATTGAACTCAGGACCTCTGGAAGAGCAATCAGTGTTCTTTGACTTCTGAGCTACCTCTCCAGCGCCAAGAGCCAAAAATTTCAGGGAAAGAATATATTTACCACATAAAATGCATATGCCATGAAAGAAGTCATGACTAGTCAGTCATATTAAAATAGAGTTAACAACATGAAATCAGAGAATAAAGAAATAAATCCAAATAGAGGATACTTCTATATTACAAATGACAGCAAAGCAAAAACAAGAAAGAACCAGTCCAGAGAGATGGCTCAGTGAATAATAGTGCTTGGTACCAAGTCTGACAACCTGAGTTTAATCCCAGGAACCCTAGCTGTCCTCTGAACTCCACACAAAAACTATGGCACAAAAACACATGTGCATATACATGCTATAAATAAAGAAGAGAGAGATGTTAAAGGAAAGATGAGCCACCTATTAGTAACATGAGTGAAAGATGTGGTGATATTTTATTTGTGATCTAACAAATAACGCTTGCCTGAAGATCAGAGTACAGAGCTAAGCCACTACTTAACCAGAGGGCAGGCAGTGGTGGCACACACCTTTAATCCTAGCAGTCAGGATGCAGAGGCAGACGGGATCTCTGTGAGTTCAAGGCTACCCTGGGCTATGAAAGATTGATCCAGTCTAAAAGAGAAACAGAGCCAGGCAGTGATGGCACACATCTTTGATCACCGCACTAGGGAGGTGGACACAGGAAGTAATGGTTAGGTGGAGAGAGGAATATAAGGTGGGAGGAAACAGGAGCTTGCCCCCTTTCAGGCTGAGGATTCGGTAGAGGTAAGAAGTGGCTGCGGCTTGTTCCTTTGTCTCTCTGATCTTTTGGCATTTATTCCTATATCTAATTCTGGGTTTTTACTATTAAGACCAATTAGAATTCGTGCTACAGAAAGACATGAGCAAGCACTTCACAATTGAAAAATGATGCTTAAATATACAATATTAACATACATGTAAATACATTTTATCAAATGTATTAATAACAAATACAGTAACAAATAATGATATGCCATTTACACTCACCACAGGTCCAATCCTATTAAACCTTTAGACAAAAAAACAAAGGAAGGAAAGCATGCTATCTGGAGAGCACAAACTGGTACAAGCACACCAGACATATATTGGGTACTATTTAATTAAGTGCTAAAGATACACATATATACACCTCTATGACCCAGCTATTCATGACTAAAGGTGTGCCCTAGAAAAACTCATTAGAGTGTAAGGAGGCCAGGTNTGGCGGAGGCACGTTTTAATCCTACCATTTGGGAGGTAGCCAGAAGGATCAGGAGTTGAAGATCATCTCGAGCTATACAAAATGAGTTCAAGACCTATCCAGGCTACATAACAACTGTTTAAAAAAAAAAAGTGTATAAGGAAACATGAATACATTCTTGAAACAAGTGAAAGTAACTTTAATACTTATTTATTAGGAAGGGAACAACAGATAGTAATGTAAAGTCATCCAATAGTATGGAAGTGAAAGTGAACTGCTATGGTAGCAAGTAAAACCAATTTACATACTGAAAATCTGTTTTGTTATCCACACATATATACACACATATTTAGACATTAGGATGCAGCTATGCAAAGTATAAAAAATTAACAAGTACAATAAATACAGTTCTGGACAAATGTAAGCAGCAAAAATATCTATATTTATACACGACACATATGTGTATGATATATATTATACACACACATATATATATCAGGATAAACACCACAGTCAGTTCAGGGCAATGGTTATTGTTGAGGAGGGATGGAGAAAATGAGAAAAGAAAGGACACACATAATTATGTCTATAATGTTTTAATTATCATCTGCCTATTAAGTATATCATCTTTTGAATTCCTGAAATAGTTCCTAGTTTGAAAACATTTTAAGTCACCAAAGAGCTTCTATTCAGTCACACCACTATCTGATTTCCTGAAATGTACAAGTGAAACAAAAATGAAACAGCACTGACCATCTGACTTACCCATTCACCAACCACAACACTAAAATCTTCAGAGTTCATTACTAAGAGAAAAGGGAAGGAAAGAGGAAGGGCTTCAGGCTACAGCTGGGATCCTAAGATAAACATCCAGCAAGCCTCCAAGTAAGAGAAATAGGAGAGTGACTCCTACTGCTAAATAAAATACACCTTTTCCTTGAGTGTTTTGCTCCTTAGACAAAAGACACTTTCTAATGATGCCATCATAGAATAGTTGAGCTTCTGCTACACAACCTAAGTTGTACAGGAACTGATCTAGGTCACCCCAGGGCCCAGAACTCTCCCTCCAAGCACTGGTGCCCCTTTCTCTATTAGTTGTTGCTGGCTCTCACACATCAAATATGGATTTCCTGTTTCCCCCTTTTGAGCCCTGGAGACTTGGAACTNGTTTTGGGGGAAAAAAAGTACAAAGTCAGGAAAACACAAAAAGGAGTCAGCCATGATTTTTCAAATCTTAAGAGCTGTAAAACTTCTCAGATTTTCCTGTGTCTACATCTTACATAAAGCAGTGGTTCAGAAATGAGTCCTGTGGAACTGTGAGTCAATGAAGATGATGACAGTTAAAACTAAGACTCAGAGATGGATGTGGTGGTTCATATCCATAAACCCAACACTAGGAAGCTGAGGCAGGAGGACTGCTAGTTTGAGGCCAGCATGGGTTACAAAGTTACAGGCCAATATAAACAAGACTTCATTGTCTCTAAAAAAGTAATGGGGGTTAGCTCAGTAAACAGAATGCTTGCCAGCATGCATTAAGCCTTAAATTCAATCCCCAGCACCACATAACCCAGCAAGTTATTCATGCCTGCTNTCTCAGCAGTAGGGAGGCAGAGGCAGGAGAATCAGAAGTTCAAAGTCAACTGCAGCTATATAGTGAGGTGAAGGCTAGACTGGAACACATGAGACCCTAGCTCAAAACAAACACAACCTCCCAAAAACCTTCAAACAATCTTGGGTTTGGAGAAAGGTTCAGGGCAAGTGCTTTTGAATACTGGTATCTTGGCTTATTCTAAATTTTCTTCTTAATGTGAGTTTTGCTTATATGTACATCTGTGCAGCATATGCATGCAGCACTCACAGAGACCAGAAGAGGGCATTGGAACGTCATGGAGCCAGAGTTACACACAGTTGTGAGACATATGGATGCTGGGAAAAGAACCTGGGTCCTGTAGAAGAGCAGAAAATGCTCCTGACTATTGAGACACCTCTCCAGCCCCATTCTAAATTCTTTTTTGTTTTGTTGATTTTTTTGAGANAGGCTTTCTCTGTGTAGTCCTGGCTGTACTAGAACTTGCTCTGTAGACCAGGCTGGTCTTGAACTCAGAGATCCGGCTGCCTCTACCCCTCACCTCCCAAGTGCTGGGATTAAAGGTGGGCCACCACCCCCAGCTAAGTGGTTTTCTTGTTTGTTTGTTTTGTGATTTTATATATTCTGGATATTAATCTCTTGCTAGACCAATAGCTGGCAGATTTTCTACCATTCTATAATCTATCTTTTTTTTTTTTTTCAACACAGGGTTTCTCTGCATTGTCCTGGCCATCCTAGAACTCGCTCTGTAGAGCAGGCTGGCCTGGTAATCACTTCCCTTACTATGCAAAAGCATTTTAATTTAATAAACCCCACTTTGAACCAAAAGGTTTTTTTTCAATTTTTTTTATATTTTATTTTATGTACATTGGTGTTTTGCCATGGGTGCCAGGTCCCCTGGAACTGGAATTACAGACAGTTGTGAGCTGCCATGTGGGTGCTGGGAATTGAACTCGGATCCTTTGGAAGAGCAGTCAGTGCTCTTAACCACTGAGCCATCATCTCTCCAGCCCCTGAACCAAAAGTTTTAAAGTCAAAGAAGAGCTCTACAAATCCACTCTTTGAATGAAGGTGCTGTCACCTTGTAACTTCAATCTGGAAAAAGAAACTGCTTGTGATCCTCAAATGGGCATCATTAGGTCCACTGCCATCTCATAACCCAGAAAGCTGATAGTCTGCNTCTATATGGCTTCCAGTACTCTGACCCCAGGCCTGTTTCATGATCCTTTTACACTGCAATGGGATTTGAACTGATTTAAAATGTCGAGGCTCCAATCTCATTGTTCATGCTGCTGTTATCCATCCACTAACCCAAGTTTCTCTGTTCTGTTCTGCTGTCATGCATCTTGAATTCAGAGCTTGGTATCAGCAAGGAAAGCACCAGAGCCATCATATAGCAAGCAGCCTTTGGCTATGTTCTACCAAGGGATGTATCATCCACAACCTACTCACATCCCTCCCCCAACAGCTACCAAAAATTCCCCTGGTGAGAAATGCTATTATAAGAAGGGGTGGCTGCTTTGTGACTCACACTGTTTCATTAAAAAGATTTTTCTTCCCCAAACAAATTTCAGTAAAGAAATCCAAAGGTTTTCCAAAGCCACAGCAAAATAGAACAGCTCATAATAGTATTTTTCATAGGTCTGCCACTTCACTGGAGATTCCTATACCCAAACACAGGAGATGTTTATATTCACTTAGCTTTTTGTATTATATTTGGCCTTCAGATTGAGAACAGGTAGGAAAATGATTGATTAAACTCAGCTAATATAACTGGGCTTGTCGGATTTTAAAATGGAAGGCAGCTAGCTTGCAAGNCAGCCCTCACCACAGGTCTTAAGACTTACCTACAGCTCTCCAGGGCATCTGGTTACAATGGTATAGGAGTTTCAACCTTATCTGACCAGGTTTGAGTAAATCCAATAATCGACGGTTTACATGGGCATTTGGGGACAGTTGTTACAGTAGTGACTGGTGTTTTAGAAAACCTTCTAGCTAGCTTAAATGGTATTATATCTTTGAGGGTGTAAATAAACAGAATAAACATTTCACAAAACTAATTTGTTAGTGTGGAATCCCAAGGGTTCCTTTAGATTCCTGTAGAATTTCCAGTCCTTAGGGGAGTACCAGGATAAACGAATCCTAACCAGCTCTTCTCTAAAGGAAAACAGTTACTGGAGATGGAAACAAACAAAAATGTCTCCAAAGAGCTCAGAACTGTGGGCAAAATGACCACACAGGCTTGGGGTTGTGGGACTTTCTAGCTCTGTCCCAAATCATCTGAGTAACTCTGCTTCTCCTATACGCTAAGAAATCACCTTTGACCTTAGAAGATATTGTATAACACACAATATGGAAGTGAGTAATTTTAGAACAGCTGTTTGTGAAGTATGTTTTATAGAGAGAAGGGTACTACAAACAAGAAGTTTGGGGCCATATATTATGAGTCTAATTCAATGAGATCAAGATGGCAAAGCACACACACACACACACACACACACACACACACACACACACACACACACACACACACACACACACACACACACGTGCACAGCAACATTTCACCAAAAGTCATCTTTCAGAAATTAAGGCATTATCTAACAGCCAGTTGTCATAGTTTCTCAATAAAACAAAAAGAAAAAAATTATCTCAACATGAACCTTTTAAATTCTTCATTTTGAGCAAAGGTTTATTAGTTATTCTTGGGGTTATTCACTGGTGTTGGTTATCATACAAGGCTTTAGTAAATTACTGAAAAAAGCATTAAAAACATGGGGAAAAAAAACCCAACCTGATTCAAAAATAGACCAGAGGAGGGACTGGAGAGATGGCTAAGAGGTTAAGAGCACTGGCTGCTCTTCCAGAGGACCTGGGTTCAATTCCCAGAACCCACTTGGCAGCTCACAACCTTCTATAACTCCAGTTCTGGGAGACTAGAATCCAAGGGTAGCAAGCACAAATGTGGTACACAGATTTATGGGTAGGCAAAACACCCATACACATGAAATGAAAAAAAATATTACATAGGCAAATGATATGAACANATATTTCTACAAAGATACATAAATGGCTAGAAAAAAACATCAATCATGACAGAAATGGAAACTACAACATCACACTCATTAAGTTAGCTATTATCAATCATGACAGAAATGTAAACTACAACATCACACTCATTAAGTTAGCTATTATCAAAAAAGAAAAAAAGGCACATACAGTGATTTCACACCTAGAACCCAGCAGAGGCAAGCAGATCTCTGAGGTTAAACCAGCAGGGTCTACACAGTGAATTCCAGAACATCCCCCAGCAATACAGCAAGAACTGAGAGAAAGGGGGACAATGGTTCTGAAACAGAGGGGCTGGAGACCTAGCTCAGCTTGGNGGTGTTTGCCTTCAATGCATGACGCCAAGTTCAATCACCAGCACCAAACAAACCAGGCAGGTAATTCTAGCACTCAGGAAGGAGCTGGAGGCAGGGGTCAGACTTCACATTTACCCTCAGCTACACAGTGAGTGTGTCAGTTTGAACTATGAGACACTATCTCAAAAAAAAACCAGAAGATACAATCTAGCAATTTTACTCCTAGGTATAGATGAAAAAATTGGGGATATAGCTCAGTGGTTATAGAGCCTATAAACATCCCCATCACTGGAGTGGTGGTGGTGGTGTAAAATTTGGGTCTAAATTTGTACATTCACAACAGTATTAGCCACAACAACACGGAAGCAATTCATGTGTGTGACAAACGCATGGAGAAGCAAATTGTGGTATACATTCTATATTCTACACTTTGTGTGGTAATGTTCAACCCTAAAAGGGAAGGAAATTCTGACAGGAGATACAACAACATGGATTAAGGTTAAGGGCATTAGCTAAGTGAAATAAGATAGTCACAAGACAAATATTTTACAATTACTTATGTGCAGTCCTTGCTGCACCACTCAGCTAAACACTTAAAAATGGTTAAGATGAGCCAGGTGGTGGTGGCACACACCTTTAATCCCCTCACTGGGGGGCAGATGCAGGCGAATCTCTGTGAGTTTGAGGCCAGCCTGGTCTGCAGAGCGAGTTCTAAGACAGCCAAGGCTACACAGAAAAACCCTGTCTTGAAAAACCAGAAAAGGTGAAGATGGTAAATTTTATCATATGTATTTTACCTCAGTATAAAGCAATGGGGGAGGGGCAATGAAGTATCAATACCATGGAGCTCAGAAACCTACACTTACCAGACCAAGGGGGAAATTTCCTTAACAAAGACAGATATAAAAAGTGGTAAATCATGCTTCTAGAAAAAGTGTTCAATGACCAGAAAACAAAGGTATAACAAAGATACTGAAGTCCAACATGATAATTCTGACATGATAAACATGACAATTCTGAAAAATAGCCCTTCTTTGTTCTCTTTGAGAAGACAGAGAGCCCCTTATACTAGGTCACCTGAGACATTTCTTAGTCTGCTAGAAACACAAAGATCACCTGCCTAGCCCAGAAATAAGGTTTAGTCAAAAATGAATAGTCACTGAAGAGTTCAGAAGAAACACCTTTGCAGCAGCCTCACACACACCTGAGTGTGTTTATACAACAGAGAGCTGATAAAGAAGATAAAACCTAAAGCCACAACAAGAACAGACTCTTAAAAAGGAAGAAAATCTTTAATCCCAGCAGAGGTAGGCAGATTTGTGAGTTCGAGGTGGTCAGCCTGGTCTACAAAGTGAGTTCCCAGGGTAGCCTAGGGCTGTTACACAGAGAAACCCTATCTTGAAAAACCAAAAAAGGAAGAAAGCAAAGATTCTTGAAAAGAATGTTAATCTTTAAGATGTTTTCAGCACCTACAACAAGTTCCTGGTATATGGCAGGTACTCAATAATTATCAACTGACTAAATGAATGTCTTAGTGCAATCAGTTTCTACACAGGCAGGTGTCTNCTGCTTTGAGACAGTGGGGGAAATGGGGAAACTAGGTAATGTATCCACTTTAGTGTCATGATTTGTCCTAGCTCTTGACCTCTGTAGCTCTGGGCTGGGGCTATATGTGAGAGGCCACAACTCAGTAGGCCCTTCAGTGGTACTGACAGCCAAAGGCAACGGGGCCTTACAGGAAAAATCAGGGGCATGCACAGAAGGGGACACTGCTACAATTACTGTCTGTTCTGAGCCACTCAGTTCTCAAGACCATGGCAGATTGGCTTAGGCCTTTATGTAGGAGACAAATGCTTAGTTCCATGTGAAAAAAAAAAAAATTATGAAGAATGCTCTTGCTGGTGAAAAATACTTGTATGGATCCTGTCTAGAAAATAACTAACTAGCTGAGAAATATCAAAAAACAATGCTAATGAATGCATCCAAAAAAGCACCAAGTTCTTTCTGTTTCAGAAGGGAAAATGAAATCCACGACAGAGCTGAGTAGATGCTCCACTAACTACACTCTCAGAATCTGTTACAAATTCTCACCTCTACCAAATTCTGGGATTGGGGTCCAGTTATCTGCATTGTCACAAGGCTCCATAGAGAATACCAGGCACAGTCAAACTTAAGAATACTCTGGAGCCATTCACTGTTATCAGGAGAGCTCTTGTTTGTATCTGTTTTATTCTTATTATATGTCTAAGAGTACACTATAAATTCTTATCATGCCTCACCTCACCTGGAGTCAGAGAGATACCATGATATTGTGACTTCAACCTTCTGCTTGCCTTCCAAGCCAGGGCAATCTCAAGGTAAATTGCCATCAGTCCAGAAACTGTCCCAGCTGCTGATTTAAGATGAAATTTGGTTCCTTATCAACTTCCTACTTGATCATTGGTTTTCACTCCTTATCCAAACAGCACACCAGAGACAGGAACCCAACTCTGGATGCAAAGATAAACCTGGTTCTCTTTTTTTCTCCCCTTGGTATTTTGAGACAGGGTTTCTCTGTGTAGCCCTGGCTGTCATGGAACTCACTCTGTAGACCAAGCTGGCCTCGAACTCACTGAGATCCACCTGCCTCTGCCTCCCAAGTGCTAGGATTAAAGGCGTGTGCCACCACGACCACCTGGCACTAAACCTGNTTCTTATGAGAACATGAGATTGAGAAGGACAAACTGCTAGGTCTCTGATAAGCCCCTTCTAGTACTTAAGCCTATGATGTCAAGATGCTAAGAACCAGCCAGGCGGGATGCTGCACACCTTTAATCCTAGCATTTGGGAGGCAGAGGCAGGCGGATCTCTGAGTTCACAGCCAGCCTGGTCTACAGAGTGAGTTTCAGGACAGCCTGGGCTACACAGAGAAACCTTGTGTGGAAAAACCAAAAGTGGGGGAGGGGACTGCTAAGAACCAACCATTTGATTTTGACTAGGCCACAGCAAAGCTTAGGGGGAAAAAATGAATAAAAATCTATATTAACCTACCATTCTAGAGAGGAAGGTTAGGATTCAGGTTTGGGGCTAACTTCAAGATTCGATTGAGTACCACAACCTCAGAGACCTATTATGGCTAACCTAACTTAAGGCTTAATAAGAGAAGGACCAATATCCCATTTAAGTCAACACTGGTTCCCTATGAGTTTTTTCCTGCCAAATTTGAAAGTATCACAAGTTTTTACTTTATTTGTGTGCATGTATGTGTGTACATGTGTATATGGACATGTGGAGGTCAGAGGACAACTTAAGAGAGTCGGTTCTCTCCTTCCACCACCTGCATCTTGAGGATTGAACTAAGATCATCAGCTTGGTGGNAAGGTGTCCTTATCGCCTAAGCCACCTTACTGGCTATAACTGGGTATTCTAAAACGAGTTCAGTGCCCATTGAGCTTAGATGGAATATCATCACATTTGTAAAGTACACAGCATGTTCCTTCTCAAGAATAGAGCTAGTACTTTTTCTTTGGTTAAGGATGCCCTGGCTCACAGTATTCCTTGTGACATAGTTGGCAATGAGTCTGTTTAATATAAAAATATACACAAATAAAGCAACCATGTTAAGAATTTAACCACTGTTGCTCACAATGCCTTTCAGATCTCTTGAGGAATAGTTAACTAAGACTCTTAGGAAATTATCTTTGTCTGAAGGAAGCATGGAAAATAAGCCCCTCATGGTAATAGAAAGCTAAAAATTCTGCGTTAAAAACAGTCTTCATTAAGGCTAGAATGTTCTTGCAAAGCTGGGCAGGGGATGGATCTAGCTCTTTAGGGACCACAGAATACTTTTGCTTCTTCAGAAAGCTCACAAAGGCCTATTACCTCCAGCACACCTACAGTGAGACACAAAGGCTTTCTGATCACTCCAAAAGAGTTGGCAACTGTCCCTCATTATTTAAGAATAGAAAGAAAAAAATCAAACCTTTTGAAAATCCTAGTGTGACTGCAAAATAGAACTCAGAAGATACCCTGCTAGCATATTCAGACACTTAGCAAAGTCACTCCATCTCAGCCTCAGTTGATGGTTTAGTGAAAATACAGAACAAATTTGGATTTTTTGAATATACACATACATTACTAAGAAGCCAGACCAAATCCCTCAATAGCCAGCCATTTTACAGCAGAACTCAGAAAACAACATCTCCTAACATGGTGGACACTTCATGTTTCTTTCCATATTTGGAAACCCCCATTCCAAGGTTAACAGAACTACTACAAAAAAGAACGACCTCCAGAGTAGCATCAGAAAACCAAAAGCTACAGTATCACCTCAGAACAAAACCAGCAGCTGAACAGTGAAAGGAAAGGGCTATAACTGCTTCTCAAAAGTAGTATTCCTCAGTAGTATTTATGCGAGAATTGGATGTAGGTCGGACTCCAGACAGCATCAGCCTCCATCTGGGGCCTATGTTCCCAAACTTGTAGACCTCTCTGCCCATCAAGTTCTCAGGAGACAGAGAAGGCACAGAACAACAGCATTGTCTCTAAGACACCACCATATTCCATTTGGATTTCCTTTGGCTTTTGCTTTTGTGTATACTGTCACACAAGACCCTCAACAATGACTCTGCAGGAGGACAGACATCTACAAATGAACATATAATAAACCAGGGACTACATGACTCCTCTGCTCAAGGTTCTAAGTCAGGCACTTACTTTATCATGGCCTAGCCTTCCCATTTCTTGGATAGTAAGTTTCCAGGGTACTACTTCCTTAAGTTACAGATGAGAGAGGCCAGAGTGATGTCTTAGAGCACAGCTGGACATAAGCAACATATGCCTATAACTGAAACAATTCAAAAGGTGAAGGCAAAAGGATTAAGAGTTCAAAGCCAACCTGTATTAAATAAGTTTGAGGCCAGCGAGGGTCATACATTAAAACCCTGTCTCAAAACAAACAAATAATAAATAATCAAACAAACAAAGTACTAAATAAAAAGAGTCAGGGTTCTGGCGCTGTCAGGCTAGCACTGTAGTCCTACCTCTGCTACCTACCAGCTAGCTGTCTGGGTTCCTTACGTTGCCTGCGAACTGGGAGTAGAGTTACAGTGATGAATGAGATGATGGACATAAACCATTCGAATTTTTTCATTCAGCAAACACTTGTGCCAGGCACAGTGTAAGACTTACAGCAGTGATCAAGAGATAGTTCTGGTCTCACAGAGCTGAGAACTTAGTCAAACTACAAGAAAAATAAGTAAGCAGATAAATAAATGCTTATAAAACATGCTAAAAAAATTAAGATTACCACAAATGATTGAAAACAATCACAGGAAGGGCCAGATGTTAAGAGTGGCCTCTGAGGAGAAATTTCTGTTGAGCCCTAAGGGGTCCATAGGAGCTATCTAAGAGCTATCTATGTGAAGAATGGAAGAACAAACATTTCTGTCATAAAGAACTCAAGATGTGCAAGGGTCACAGCATGAGGAAGGCACTAGGACATGGAAGACAAATGCAGTTGCAGTATATCCTCTCAAAAGGTTTTGGAGAACAACCATTACAAGCTGCCACCACTGAGGATTACCACATCTATTTAAAAATAAAAAAGATCAGCCTAGAGAAAGGTGCTGTGTCTTGCCCAAGGTCAACGCTACTCAGAAGAGGACCTAAGACTGGAACCCCTCAGTATTCTACTTCCAGACACAGCATAAGCCCACAGCTTTGACTTATTTCACTAATGACAGCTTTCTGTGCTGTGAGGAGTCCCGAAAGCACCCTGAAAACACAAGTAATAACACCGTATCAGTTTCCAGGCATCTGGTCAACCAAGCACTGAAAGCTCTACGGTTGGAATCTTACCACACAAGAGTAAAAGATGCTCAGCCCTAACTCAAAGACTCCAAAGTGGAAACGGCTTCTCTTCTTACAGCCATGAACGAGAGAAAAGGATGCCCCAGAAAATTCCATGGCCTGTTCCAGGAGACAGAACCACTGATGCAAATGAGCACTCACCTCAAGTGAACAGCACAGGAAAAGCTAATTACTTTATTTGTACAAAAGAAACAATCCCTTTAAACAGTGGTTCTCGGTCAAGCTGGTACACCCACCCCAGCAAAAGGCATCTGGGAATTNGTGGAGGCAGTTTGAGGTGAACTGCAGGATGCTCTGGGCATTCAATAGGCTCAAAGTCTTGCAAAAGGACAGAATGGTCCTATATACTAAAAATAAAGAAATAAATGTATTACCTATAATGTTAATAAGAGCCTCCACACATACTTTATAGACACTGAACAGATTAATATCTCCAACTTTTCTTGTATCCCCATTGTTCAGTGGTGGCTCCCTACTCTCAGGCCTGAATGGGGGTGTGATGGTGGGGAGAGCTCAAAGGCTTCATGGCTGAAGAGTGAAAATTTGGAATTCAGTTGCAAGCTCCTAACTTTATCAGGGAACTTGGCAGTGAACAAGGATAAAGCAGTTTCTAGTTAGAGACAGACCTAAGAAATCTTACCCAAAAGGTAACATTTTTTCACTCCTCCACACATACAAACCTTTATAAAATTAGTTGTTTGCTACATTCAAAAATCACTCGTGATTTTAGAGAACGGATTTTCACGATTTTCAGTTTTAAAAGCATATCAATGACAGTTTATTTGCAAACGTAATCACAACAGTCTCACATATACAGTGAACTCCTTCTGGACTCAACTATTTAAGGAAGATTATTAATTCCAAGATGCCTAATGCAGAACAAATACCTAAAGGGTACGAAAGGCAGATATGCCTTGCAGCTGGTTCCCAACAGTTTAATTACAATCAGAGAAGCTCTAAATAGCCGCTATACCCATCAAAGTTATATCAAAAATTTAAGATTATGGAATTGACCAAAAGAAAGAAAAAAAGAGAGAAACCCCCAAAACCTACTGTTTTGAAATAGCTACAAGGGTAATCTCACAGGTAAATCTCTCATAATGTACCCTAAGGACAGAAGAACGATTTCTCCTACACAGTATCTAAAATTTCCCAACTCACCCAGAGGAGTCTGAATATGTTACTTCTTCACTTCAACTGCTAATTAGCAAACAGCAGTCCTACACCCCTTTGACCAGTTTTCCAGAAGCCTGCCTTGCCTTCTCAGGACAGCCAAGCAGACAGACCTGTTTTCCTCTAGAAACGACTGCCAGGCCTTTTTTGCCCTACCAGCCAGAGCCTGGGAAATCCCCCTCCAGCCTTTTCCTGGCTTGTCACCAGAAGTGCACAGAATGAATTCATCCAGATTCTTTCAATCTTCCTCCTCCCCAGTCATGTGCCAACTGCAGGGCAATAATACCCCACCTTGGTGGTGCTTTGTTT
>LZPO01017280.1:717791-744012 GCA_001675575.1 Neotoma lepida | reverse complement strand
ACAGGATTTCTCTGTGTAACAGCCCCTTGCTTTGTAGACCAGGCTGGCTTTGAAGTCACAGAGATCCACCTGCCTCTGCCTCCCAAGTGCTGGGATCAAAGGTGTGTGCCACCTCTCCTGCCTCAGATGACAACTTTTCAGTGTCAGTTCTGTTCTTGCACTGTGAGGTCTGGGGCACTAACTCAGGTCTTCAGGTTTGCCCACAGGCATTGTTGTGTCTTCTTTAAATTTAGTGAAGTGCTTCTAAGCTCTTGGTGGGCTTTGCTTGGGGTACAAGGATCCAAGAAATCCAGTGGTCTGTCTGGCAATCACAAAGAATGATGAATGAGAACAATAGAAGGAAGGCAAGCAAGCCACGTTTCCTTGAGAGGTAGAGTAACAGCTCCCTCCAGCAGGGAGGAGTCTCCTGGGTTGTCATCTGGTTACCCCAGCTCTTCTCTGTTGAGTCTCATTGGTTCAGCCTGTATATAAATTAGGCATTGATTTGAGATGAATCTGGGAACACACACAAACACACACACTTTTTTTATGTGTATGTGTATCTATACGTGTGTGTGTGTGTGTATGCACATGCATGTAGAGGCCAGAGGTCAACCTTGGGTTTTGATTCTCAGGAACCATCCACCTGTCCTTACTTCATTGTCACTAGGATTACAAGCATGTGCTACAATACCTGGCTGTTAAAAACAAAACCAAAACAAACAAAAAACCCCCAGAGGACCCAGGTTTGATTTCCAGCACCCATAAGACAGCTCACAACTGTCTGTAACTCTACTTCCAGAGGATTCCACAACTTCTTCTGGCCTCTTCCAGCACTGGACATGCACATGGTGCACAGACGTACATACAGGCAAAAAACACATAAATAAAATAATAATAAAAATTTGTGTGTGTGTGTGTGGGCACATGTGTTTGTATACACATGCATGTGGGTACCTGCAGAGGCCAGAAGAGGGTATCAAACTCCCTGGACCAAGAGAGTTACAGGAGGTTGTGAGCCATCTGGAAACTAAACTCAGGTCCTCTGGAAGAGCAGCAAACTCTCTTAAACACTGAGCTGTCTCTCCAGCTCCAATATACCTGGTTCTTTTTTTGTGGGTGCTGGGAATCAAACTGCGGTCCAGGCTTCCTTGTATGGCTGCTTACAATTGCCTATAACTCCAACTCTAGGGAATTCAAAGTCTTTGGTTTCTATGGGTACCTGTGCTCACATACACATACTCCCTACCAAGAGTCACATAATTAAGTGTTTAAGATATGAACACTAAACCAGGCGTGGTGGTCCACACTTTTAATTCCAGACTCAGGAGGCAGAGGCAGGTGGATCTCAGACTTCAAGGCTAGCCTGGTCTACAGAGTAAGTTCCAGGACAGCCAGGGCTACACAGAGAAACCCTATTTCAAGAGAAAAAAAAAGATAATGAATACTGTTTTAGTTTGGGTTTTCATTGCTGTGAAGAGATACCATGACCATGGCAACTCTTACAAAGAAAACATTATTGGGGTGGCTTGCTTACAGTTTCAGAGGTTCAGTCTGTTATCATGATAAGGGAGCATGGCAGTATGCAGGCAGACATGATACTGATAGTTGAGAGTTTTACATCTTGCAGACAACAGGAAGTCAATTAACTGTCACACTGAGAGAAGCTTGAGTAAAAGAGACGTCAAAGCCCGCCCCCACAGTGACACACTTGTGACACACTTCCTCCACAAGGCCACACTTTCTAGTAGTGCTACTCCCTTTGGGAGCCATTTTCTTTTAAACCACCACAAATACAAATCTGTAATACCAGCACCTGGGAGGTAGAGGCAGGAGGATCAGGAGTTCAAGGTCATCTTCCACTACACAGCAAGTTTGAGACCAGCTTGAGTTATAGGAGAACCTATCTCAAAAAGCAAAACAAAACTCCAACAGCAAAAACAAAAACCTGAGACCAGCACAACAACAACAAAACAGTAAATTAGATGTGAATTACTTGTTTTGTAAAAAGTTTAACGTAAAGATACAAGAAAAGTGGTGAAAAATATGATCTAGCACAAAGGTCAGGATTTGAAGCCAGAGTCCTGTGCTGGATCCAGGTGATGCCACCTGTGGGCCTGGTGATCTTGGCTTACTACCTTTCTAAACTTCAATTTCTTCATCCATAAAGCAAAGTAAACACTAGGCACTTGTGCTCCCCAGAGCACCCCCAGGATGATGAGTAAGTATGGTGAAAGTTTACAAAGTAAAATCAAAGAGCAAAGTCACAGGGAGTAGAGATTGGACAAAAGGGGCCCTGGCCTCCCCGGGGTCCTTTTGTGGTGGAGTCACACAGGACATTAATTCTTCTAGTGTCAGTGCCCAAAGTGTTGTTTGGATCCCAGTTGATTAGGGACTACAACATGTACCACAAGTGCAGACTCTCCTCAGGTCTGGTGTGAACATTCCCAAAATCCAGGTTCTCAGACAGCAGCCAAGAGCTGTGATTACAGAGAAGCCTTCATAAGGCTAGCTCAGGCCTGCTGCCCTTCCTCTTCCCTGCACACTTCATCTGTAGAGTAGCTGTGAGGATTAAATGAGGATACTTGTGCAGAGCACTTAGCGCAGTGGCCAACGTATTTTAAGTGTTTATACGTGTTGTTAGTACATTGAAAATCTGACCTAAGGAAGAAACGAATGTGTCTTCACAGAAGAGACTTGGAGCTGAGAAGATCTTTAGATGATGTCTCATCTATCCTCATATTTTATGCATCAGGAACCCGAGTCCTACAAGGATGAGGTGATTTCCCCAGTGCTACCCTCTGTGTGGCATTTGAGTTTGCAGGGAGGCAAGGTGTTTCAATATTGAGGAGGTAGACTTCCCAAGCAACACCGCTCTAGCTGAGTGCATGAACAAAAGCCTTAGATAATTTGTAGTTCATGTTAGACAAAGATGGCTCAAAGACAGCTTTGACAGGAGGGTCTGTCTCTATAATTTATATAGAGATATGATCTTCTCATTTGAAATGGTCTGATTCTTGTTGTATCAGTGGGTTTCAGCTTGTGGCTTCAGTCTTTGAGACCTGATTATGCATTCATTGGGGTCTTTTCTCAGGCCGGTGACAAACTGGTATTAGAATTGACCCAGCTCTGGTTTGCATTGATTGGAAGGATGAGCAGACAAAATGCTCCTTCCTTCCTTCCTTCCTTCCTTCCTTCCTTCCTTCCTTCCTTCCTTCCTTCCTTCTTTTCTTCCTTCTTTTCTTCCTTCTTCCTTTTCTTTGGACAGCGTTTTATGTGGCCTAGTCCGGCCTTGAACTGACTGTTTAGCTAAAGATGACTTTGAACTCCTGATTTTCCTTGCCTCCACCTTCCAAGTGCTGAGGTTACAGGTATGTGTTGTTATGCCCAGCCCAAGATCAGTTTTCTAACAAAACCATTAGTATTTGTGCTAATATTTAACTGCAAGTCCAAATGGATTTGTAATAAAAGTCATCCCTGTCATTTGGCTACTATTAAATACATAAGTCTTTTTAAAAATGAAAATATTAAAGCATAAGCTATTTTTTGATAAGTTCTCACTATATAGCGTTGGCTGGTCTAGAATTTATTATATAGATCAAGCTAGCCTTGAACTCAACTGAGTTCCTCCTGCCTCTGCCTCCCAAGGCTGGGATTATAAATGTGTATCACCACAATCAGCTGCATGAGCTTTCTTTGGTAATAGATGTTTGAGCTGTAGTTAATTAACCATACAGTTCACCTGTTTAAAGTGAACATCTGGATGAGTTTTTATGTATGTCCATCATCACCATCATTTTTAGAACATGCTCATTAACCCAATCTGAATCTGTATCTTGGAGCTGTCACTTCATGGGTCCCTGGTCCCCTAGCCCTAGGTGATAATCCTGTCTCTACAGATCTGCCTTTGCTGACGATTTCACATGAATGGAATCAGATCAAATGTAGTCTCTGTGACTGAATTCTTTCACACTTTTCAATGTCCATCCATGTTTGTAGTATGCGTCAGAGTTTCTTTCCTTTATATGGTCAAGTATAGTCCATTATATGATTATATAACATCTCATTTATCCACTCATCAATTGTTGGACATTTGAATTGTTTCCACTTCAGGGGTACAATGAGTAATGTGGCTATGAACATTAATGTACAAGTTTTTGTGTAGGATAAGCACTTAAGACAAATTGGCTAGGCAGTAGTGGTGCGTGCCTTTAATCCTAGCACTTGGGAGGCAGAGGCAAGCAGATCTCTGAGTTCTAGGACAGCTAGGGCTACATAGAGAAACCCTGTCTCAAAAAACAAAACAAAAAAGACTTAAATTGCCTTTAACACCAGATACTCATTGAATTAATATGCTATTGATACCATGTGCTAGGCATTGTGCTAACAAAAATTGCAATCTAATGGAGGAAATGTACTAGTGTATAAATGCTACAGTATCTCAGGTGCTAGGAAAGGAGAAATCCCAGGTCCTGTGGAAACACTGAAGTGGCTAATTCACACTAGGTGTGTGTGAGGGGATGGTCCAGCAAAACCTCAGAAGAGTTTATCCTGAATCCCAAAGGGTAAAGAGTTGGGGTTCTGTGTAATTGCCATGCAAGCATGCAGAACTGAGTTGGGATCCCTGCTACTCACAAAAAAAGCTGGGCATGGTGGTGTACCCCTGGGAGCTGGGTACTGAGGAGGTAGAGTTAGGAGGATCTTTGGAGCTTGCTGGCTAGCCAGCCTAGCTGAATCAGTGAGTTCTAGGTTTCAGTGAGAAACTCTGTATTTAACTAAATAAATCAATAACGTGGAAAGCAATTGAAGAAGACACTCCATGTTGACCTCCAGCTTCCATACCCAGGAACATGCGTATATACTGCACCTACCACACTACCACACACACACACACACACACACACACACACACAAATTGTGGACAGAAGTGTCTTCCAGGCAGACAAAGCGATTGGTGTAAAGGTCCTGAGGTGAGAGAGGAAGGGAGGAAGAGACAGGCTTGAGTTTCCATCATGGGAAGGAATTCATTTAAAGAATTCATAATGGCTGGGATATTGGGATAGAGTTTGGAAGGAAGAGATACGAGATGGGCTATAGGAACGAACAGGAAGCTCCAGGGTGGTCGTTAATGCTACACTAAGGATGCTTTCAACCCTGCTGACTCTGCAAAGCCAAAACCAGATTTAGCTTCAGCAGCAGCTTTGAGATTACAGGGAGCACAGCTGGTGGGAGGCTCCTGACCTTCCCGGGTAAGAAGTGACAAACTGCAACTGTGCAGAGCATGGGAGCAAGTAGTTGAGTAGGGAGAGACTAGGAAGGCATGTCCAAACATATGAAATCTCAGTAAAATTGTAGCCTGGAAGCAGGGAGTTCTAGGTGGTTTTGGTTTTGTTTTTGTGTTTTGGGCTGTATTTGGCTTTGACCTTGTGGTCCTCCTGTTGCAGCCAGCTAAGTGTTAGTATTACAAGTATGCATCATCATGCCCAGCTTGCTGTGTGTGTGTGTGTGTGTGTGTGTGTGTGTGTGTACATATATATAAACACGCGCACACACACACACACACACACACACACACACACGGAGGTCAGAGAACTGTTTAGAAGTTGACTCTCTCACCTTGTTTTGAGGCAGTGGCTCCTGTTTTTGCCACCACTGTAGGAATGCTGAAATTGTAGATGTGTGCTCCCATGTCTAGCTTTTCACCTGGCTTCCAGGTATCAAACTAAGGCTGTCAGGATTGCATGGCAAGTACTTTTGCTTTTCCTCACTGAATCACCTCTCCGGCCTTGTTTAGAGATATCTTTCTTTTAAAAAAATCTCACTTACTACTATGTGTGTCTAAGTGTGTAGTGCACGAGTGCCACAGCACACATTGGAGACCAGGGGACAGTTTTGTGGAGTTGGTTCTCCCCTTCCACTGTGGGTGGTCATGCTTACATGGCCAGCACATCTACCTGCTGAGCCATCTGACTGGTCCTCGATATAAATTTTAATAGCAGGTATAAAATGCCATTCTTAGTTATGTCTTCGGTCTCTCCATAATCTGCAGCAAGCCCCTTCCTAAAGGCAGACAGGAAGTTCTACCAGAGTCAAGAGTTCCTTTCTTCCCTTTGGGTTCAGATAAAAACCCCACGTCCCATTGTTCTTAACTGTGTAGCTTCTGGTGCCCTGTCAGCAGTAAGGCCTTGGATCATCGCCTTTTGTCCTACAGATCACCCCTTTCTCTGGTCAGGCTGCTTCATGTCTTGTTGAGAGTACTTCCTTCTTTCCAGTTCCTCATTGGGGCGACCCAGCATCCTCTTCCTATGTGTTTCTGCACATGGTAGTAGCATTTTTTTTTAAATGGTTCTTTTTAAAAAAATAACTTTCTAGGCTGGCAAGATGGTTCAGTGGATAAAGGCACTTGCCACCAAGCTTGATGGCCTGAGTTCAAGCATTGGAACCCATGAGGTAGAAGGAGAGAACTAACTCCTGCAGGTTGCCCTCTGACCTACACACTCACACACACCATGGCATGCATGTATGTACCTTCCACCCCCAGTAAATAAATAAATGTGTAAAAGATACCTTAATATGGTGATTGATATATTTGCAGTTTTGATGCATTTTCATGTTATGTGAAATGCTACTAGAATATTCCATTGTCTAGATGTATACTATAGTTGTAAGTAAACAGCTCTGTTCAGAAAGCATTTGCTGTATTTTGGGGTAGATACTAGAGGTAGAACTGAGACAAAAGGCATGATATTTTTGGACTGTTGCCAGATCATGCTTTGTTAGTGTTCTATTACTGTATCCTGCACACTATACATTTAGCAACTTAAAACAATACCCATCTATTAGCTCAGATTTCTGTGGGTCAAAAGTCTAGGCACTGCATGGCTGGTTTCTTTGTCCAATGCCTCACTGCCAAAATCAAGGCATCTTTGAGCTGTGTTTTCACCTGGAGGCTTTGCTTAAGAGGAATCCACTTCCAAGCTCGTTCAGGTGGTTGCAGTATCCAGTCTCTACGGGTCTAGGACAGAAGTTCCCGCATCCTTACTGCTTGTTACTGAGGGGTTACTCTCAGCCCCTTGCCCTGTGACCCCTTCCACTCTCATAGGTGGCATAGTGAATCCCCCTCCCTCTAACTTCCAGACCAGTTTAAATGGCCAATGGGATTAGGTCTCTCAACTGTTGCCTCCCCTTCCTAACTATTCATCATCCCAAACAGAAAGTTCATACCCATTAAACATAATTCCCCCAACCTTGTCGGCCTCTACATTCTGTTTCTAAGAGCTTTCCTGCTGTGTTACTTACTTTTTTTGGTGGTTGTTGCTGTAATAAAACACTGACCAAAGGCAACTTAAGGAGGAAAGGGTTTATTTTGGTTCGTGGTTCCAGAGGGAAGTCCCTTAATGGCATGGGAGGCATGAGGGCCGGAACAGGAAGCTGAGAGATCACATCTCCATCACACACAGGAGGCAGAGGGAGAAACCTGCTCCCAGTGACTTGCTTCCTCCAGCAAGGCTCCACCTCCTAAAGGTTCCATAACCTTCCCAAACCACTCCACAGCTGGGGACCATTGTGTTTAAATACATGAGCCTTGGGGACCTTTTTCATTCAGACCTCCACACATGCCTTAAGTGGAGTTATTGTCTGCTGGTCTCTTTTTTAAATTTTTTTTTTATTTTTTGAATGTAAAAACATTTGATGTACAACTGCTGGAGAAATAATATACAGATATCTTGAACATAAATACAGGTTATAATTCAAAAGTCCAGAGTTATTTGAACTGGAAAATATTTTCTCTGTAGAAAATAGTAAAAATGATAATATTTCCCAATCAGCCCTTTTAAGCCAAATAATAGCTGAATTATACATATAAATATTGATTAGATTCTGAGATACAGAAGAAACCTATCTTTATTTGTCCAGAGAGCTATGTTTTACTTTAGTTGTGTAAGTGAGAATCCTATTCATCTTCCCCCTCACTGTTTGATTTATGGCAGACATTTTTTCTATAGGCTAATCCATAATCTAAAAAGATTTTAGCCTCCCTTCCTGAAAGTACAGCCAGTATATCCTTTCATCAGCTTGTTACAGTACAAATTCTTATCCTAATAGTGAAATGTTTCACTAAAGCATGCCCAGTGATTGGGCAAAACCAAAACTTATTTTATGCCACAGTCATCCTAGGGTCCTTCCTGCTAGGTAGCCTCCCTGGAGCTGTGGGTTGTCTGCTGGTCTCTTGTTTGGTGTATTTCACTTGGCAATTGATATAATATTTTAAGAATCATTTGTGGCTGGGCGGTGGTGGTGCATCCCAGCACTTGGGAGGCAGAGGCGGGGGGATCTCTCTAAATTCCAGGACAGCTAGGACTGTTTGTTACACAGAGAAACCCCGTCTCGAAAAAAAAAAATCGTTTCTGTTGTAGCATCTATAGGAGTTTCCACGCTTTTGAAGGCTGATAATGATCCATTGTGTTGCTGACCACCTTTTCTTTATCTTCCATTCATCCCCTGATGGATACTTGGGTTCTTCAAATTTCTTTATCTTAAGGCTGGCTGATTTGGCCCTTACTCATATCAGCAACCCATTGGCAGCTGTAGCTGGAGTAATGTAATGTTTTATTAGCCTTACACAGCAGGAAGAAGGTGTGTGCATCAGGAGCCCAGAATCTTGGGGCTGTGGTAGGAGTCTGCCACCAGATGCCCTCTAAGAAGACTCTGCCTCCTGTTGGAGAAACCATCTTGTCCTCTTTGTAGCATTAATCTATAACTCACACAGCAGAGTTCTAGAGATGGCATGGCATCAAGCTTGCCTTTGTAGCCAGGCTTTCTGCTCAGGACTCTGGGCAATATGAAGGATGCCTTTTAACCACCTTTCCTTCTCTGGGAGAGCACTCTGGCTTCATGTCTCCAGTATTACAGATGACATGATTTTTAAGTGGTAGATAAGTGTGAGAAAACCATTAGTAAAGCTAGTGAAAGGGAGAGGGGTTGGTGTTTACCCTTTATGATTATGATTTTGGCAGTTTATGGTTATGGCAGCATACATGAAGTGAATTCTTCCAGCATGCTGTCTTGGAAAGAACTTAGAGTATTTAGTGACCAAATAGATGACACACATATGACAATGTAAGGCTATAACTGCCAGCATTCAAGTCAGCCACATGCCTCACCTTCACTAGACTTGGTGCAGTCTTTTGGAGATGAGGTATTGAATCATGATGATTGTGCTCACTAGGAACTGGGAGATGGAATTTCAGACTGAATGTGAATGGGACATATTAGTAACAAGAATATTACCTTGGAGGAGAGTGGGGTACAGGGGTATGTGTGGGAATATGCTCAAAGTACATTATGAACTTGCATGGAAATGACCTTATATAATCCTGTATAATAAAAAATAGCTAAAATATTAAGAATAAACCCTTGGATTCAGCAGGGATGGTATTTGAATAATATGCCATATGGTTTCAAGAAGGTTCCACATGCTATGGAAAGGAGTGAGTGTGTTTTATGGGTGTATACATTCATATAGGTGGCAGTGTCCCAGGTTAGATTCTCCTTGGGAGAGACCGTTTAGGAGATGCTTCTTGTTCTGTGCTAGTCACAAGTAGAAGCTGTCATGTTGTCAAAGTGAATGTGGGATTTAGGTGGGAATCAAAAGGGCATTAAGCAGTGGTTCTCAGCTGTGGGTCACAACCCCTTTAACAAATCTCTTTCTCCAAAAATGCTTACATTCATAACAGCAGCAAAATTAGTTATGAAGTAGCAATGAAATAATTTTATGGTTGGGGTCACCACAGCACGGGGAACTGTATTAAAGGGTATTAAACTGTATTAAAGGCTGAGAATCACTGCAAAGCATCCATCGCAGAAAACTAGTACCTGTTAGTTGATTGTTGTTAGCTGGGGATGCCTGAGAGGAAGACGAACCANAGGTAGGTCAGTCTTCTCCCCTGGCTATTTTGCTGGCAGAACTGAAACTGTGTTCTTTCTCATAGGCAACTGCCATGTCTGTGGACTGTCTTGGGCAGCATGCAGTGCTTTCTGGGTAAGTGAACTTTCAGAGTTTGTCTGCTACAAGTTCTGGGAACACATTATAAGTTTCTGGGAAATTGGAAAATAATCCTTATGTTTGAGGACAATGAAAGGGTTTAGTTTTCACATCCTGAGGACCACAAGGGCACTTGCAGGGATTCTTTCCACGTTTTGTTTGTTTGTTTGTTTTTTTCTCTCACAGGTAAGCAATGAACTCACATTTTAGTGATTTGTAATTTGGCCTTGAGGTTGCAGTTTTCTTGTTACTCTCTTCAAGGAATCAATCTAGTATGATCAAAGAGGCAGTTAGGAGGATTGAGGGGACTTGGGTTCTAGTTGATGATGCAGTGAGCGCTGGACATTGAGTCAGTTTACCTAACTGGACTTCCATTTTCTCCAGAAAGAATTTAAGAAATAATGTATTATTTGTATTTGTATATGTGTGTGCATACATGTGTGCAGGTGCACGTGTGCCATGGTGCATTTGTGGAGGTGAGAAGACAACTTTGGGGAATCAGTTCTTTTCTTCCACCATAAGATCTGGGAATGGAATTTAGGCTATCAGGTTTGTGTGGCAAGTTCTTTTACCCACTGAGCCATCTCACCAGCCTCAAGAAACAATTTACTTCCACCAAGAATAAATTAAACTACATGATTTTTCTCACTCAAAAATTGTAAGATTCTGGCCTTTGCTAATAACCCTAGTGTTGAACCGGAATACAGTTGGTGGGCGGAGACCTCTTCCCTTTCATGTTTCTTAAGATCTTCCCTCTCAACGTTAGCTTTATTTTCAGTAATTTCATTGGTTATTTGCTTAGTTTTTGAGACAGGGTCTCACTATGTAGCCCTGGCTGGCCTGGAATTTACTTTGTAGACCAAGCTGGCCTTGAACTCACAGAGCTCCACCTGCCTCTCCATATATGTGTGTGCCACCACGGCCTGGATGGAAATGCTATATTTCTATCATGATCTAATTTCTTGATCACTTAAATCAAAAACCAACAAACAAAACAAATCAGAATTAGGACCGGGGAGCTGTCTTAGCCAGGAAAATGTTTGCTGTTGCAAGTATGAGGACTTGAGCTTGATCCCCGGGACCCACAGGAAAAGTTGAGCATGGTACATGCCTGTAGTCCTGGCTCTGGAGAAGTGGAGACAAAGGGATACTTGAATCTCACTGGCCAGACAGCCTAGCTGAACTATAAGCCCCATGTCATCCAGAGACCCTGTCTAAGAAAAAATAAAGATAGGTAGGGCTGTGGAGAAATAGCTCAGCAATTAGGAGTATATATGCTCTTGCAGAAGACCCAAGCCAGTTCCCAGCACACCCACATCAGATAGCTGTAACTCCAGCTTCAGGGAATTAGGTGCCCTCTTTTAGCTTCTTTGGGCACCTGCACTCACATGAAAATCCCCCTCACACATACACATATACATGTAATTAAAAGTAAAATAAGTTCTTAAAAAAGAAGGAAGGGAACAATTGAAGGAGATAGCCAGGGGTGATCTCATACATGTACACACCCCAACACACACACAGATGAGTAATTAAAACAAGCCTTCCTACAAAACAGCTTTATTAGGATATAATCAACACATCATACAGTTCACTTACTCAGAGTATACAGGTCAGTGGTTTGTGGTGTATGGCATCATTAACTGCCTACTTACTCTTTGCAGTATTGTGGTCTTTTTAAATTAATTACTTCATTTTCATTTTTTCTGAGACAGGGTTTCTCTGTGTAGCCCTGACTGTCCTGGAACTCACTCTGTAGATCAGGCTGGCATCAAACTCAGAGATCCGTGTGCCTCTGCCTCCTGAGTGCTAGGATTAAAGGTGCGTGTGTACCCCCCCAACCACTCCCCCACCTGTCTCTTATACACATCTAGATGTGTATAAGAGACAGGGATTTCTGGTATTATATGACCTTAAGAAATTATTTTTTCTTTTTTTTTTTTAAAGATTTATTTATTTTTATTATGTATACACATACCAGAAGAGGGCACCAGATCTCATTATAGATGGTTGTGAGCCACCATGTGGTTGCTGGGAATTGAACTCAGGACTTCTAGAAGAACAGCCTGTGCTGTCTCTTATACACATCTAGATGTGTATAAGAGACAGCTTTACCAGGTGCTCTGTGGGTCACAGGTTGTCACCTGTCTGATCTTCCTCTACTTCCCACTGTAGTTGTGTAACAGTTGTTCAGGGTTAAGTTGATATTTGGGGTTCTTTGAGTCCCACCCCTTGAAGTGCTGGGATTGAACCCAGGGCAGTAGAGTAGAGTACAGTAGAGTACAGGCCAGCCAAGTACTCTACTATTGAGCTGCATTCCCGTACACCCCTAACCCCTCTAGTTTCTTAAAACTTTTCTTTTTTTAAAGGCTTTCCTGGGAAGGTAGCCTTGTAGCTCTTTTTTTTTTTTAAGATTTATTTATTATGTATACACATACCAGAAGAGGGCACCAGATCTCTTTATAGATGGTTGTGAGCCACCATTTGGTTGCTGGGAATTGAACTCAGGACTTCTAGAAGAACAGCCTGTGCTCTTAACCTCTGAGCCATCTCTCCAGCCCTCTTAAAACTTTTCTTACAGCGTCTTGCTAAGTTGTGCAGGCTGGCTTTGGACTTGTNATCCTCTTGCTTCAGCCTCCTGAGTCACAGTCATGTAGAAATTCCAGATTCTTCACATATGTTGGATCTGTCTCATCAAAACCTTTAAAATCCTATCTTTTCTCTTAAAATTTATGAAGTTTTCACCATGATTGCCTTGGCCTGTGTCTGGGCACTCAGAGGACCTCCTGTCACCTCCCTCTTTCATTATTGAGGTGTGTGTGTGTGTGTGTGTGTGTGTGTGTGTGTGTGTGTGTGCATGTGGAGGCTGGAGAACAACCTCAGGTATCATTTTTCAGGCATGGTCTACCTTGTTTGTTCAGTTTTGAGACAGGGATTCTCAATAGGCTGGAACTCACAGAGTACACAAGGATGGCTGGGCAGTAAGGTACAGAGATCCATCTGTCTCCCTGACCCCAGCACTGAAGTTACAGCATCTGCACCATGCCCAGCCTTTTTTACATGGGTTCTGTGGATCATACTCAGGTCCTCATAATCACACAGCAAAAACTTTACCCCCTAAGCTATTTCCCCAGTTGATATTGTTTTATCCAAGTAAATATAGGGATAGAAATACTCTGTATCATATAGCAATACTAATGACCCACAAGATACTCTGAGGCACTCTGAATGTTAGATTTTCCCACATTTGCTGGTTTGAAGAGTGTCATCCTTAATGTTCTAGAGAATTGGAATTATGTGACTGGAAATCATACATGTGCTAATGCCTTATTGTGTTCTTCAGCATGTACATGCCTATATTATTGTCCAGTCCAAATTTGAAGGACTCCATTTCATTTTCAAATAAAAGGCCCTCTGAATCAACTAAGCAAGGCTCATATAACTCACAGAGATTGAGGCAGCAAGCACAAGGCCTACATGGGTCTGCACCAGGTCCTCTGCATATGTATTATAGCTTTCAGCTGAGGATTTTGATAGTACTCCTATAAGAACGAGTGGGTCTCTGTAGTAGAATATTATTTTAAGGTGTGTTATTTTTGTTTATGTTGCATTTGTTTAACTCTGTGAAGCTGTGTTACTGTGCCTGTCTAACACACTTGATGATCTAATAAAAAGCTGAACGGCCAATAGCGAGGCAGGAGAAAGGATAGGTCTGGCAGGCAGAGAGAATAAATAGAAGGAGAAATCTGGGAAGAGAGAATTAAAAAGGAGAAGCCAGAGAAGGAGGAGGACATCAGGGGCCAGCCACCCAGCTACACAGCCTGCAATGGAGTAAGAGTAAAATTTAGAGTAAGAGAACAGGAAAAGCCCAGAGGCAAAAGGTAGACAGGATAAGTTAAGTTAAGGAAAACTGGCTAGAAACTAAGCCAACCTGAGGCTGGGCATTTGTAATTAAGAATAAGCCTCCATGTGTGATTTATTTGGGAGCTGGGTGGTGGGCCCCTCAAAAGAGCAAAAACCCCCAACAATAGGTCTCTGACTCTCGTGCCAGCTCTTGGGACTCTTTTCTTCCTGTTGGTTTGCTGTGTCCAACGTCAATATGACAGCTTTTGCTTCATCTTATTATGTTGTATTTTGTCATGTTTTATTGTTTTCTCTTAGAAGCCTGTTCATTTCTAATGAGAGACAGAAAGGGAGTGGATCTGGAGGGGAGGGCAGTGGGGAGGAGCTGGGAGGAGTGGAGGGAGGGGAAACTGTAATCAGGATAGATTATATGAGAAAAGGATCTGCTTTCAATGAAAGGAAAAAAGAATTTTAAAATATATTTAGTGAGATATATGGTCTATACTAATATGAAGTGAATAGCTCAAATAAATTTACAAATATATGTGCTTATGAAGTCACCATTCTGATTACATTATAGTATTTTTTAGCATGTTAGAAGGCCCTTCCAATCTGAAGTATGTTTTTTTTTCTTTTTTTCTTTTTTCTTTTTTTTTAATGTTTTTTGAGACAGAGTTTCTCTGTGTAGCTTTGGCGGCGCCTTTCCTGGAACTCACTTGATAGCCTAGGCTGGCCTCAAACTCAGAGATCCACCTGCTTCTGCCTCCCGAGTGCTGGGATTAAAGGCGTGCACCACCACCGCCCGGCTTGTGTTTTTTAGTTTAAGAAGTTTTTCCTGCCTTATATCCCTGATAATTTTCTCCCCTCTATTTTCTCTTTCCTCATTCTTTGTTTCTATGGTTGTTAGTGTTAATTCTCCTATGTGGATTCTTTTCTGGCCTCTTTCTTTTTTTGTTTTTCATTCTAAGAGTTTTCATGGATCACCTCCAATCCTTCTATTAGATTGTCCTTTGAGATTTATTTCTTTATTATTTCTTTGTATGTGTGTCCCTGCATAAATTTATGGCGTGGTGTGTGTAGGTACTCACAGCAGCCAGAGTTCATTTGATCCCCTAGAACTGGAGTTATAGGTGGTTGTGAGTCCCTCCCTAATGTAGGTGTGGGGAACTAAACCCGGATCCTCTGCAAGAGCAGTAAGTGGGGTTTTAAGATGAAAAAAATTATGTGTATGAGTTTTCCTGCATTTATATATTTGCACCACATATGTGCTTGGTGCCCTGGAAGTCCATAACTGAGTGTCAGATTCCCCAAAGCTGTAGTTACAGGCAGTTGTGAGCCATTATATGGGTGTTGGGAACTGAACCCATGTCTTCTGCAAGAGCACCAATGCTTGTAACTACTGGCCCATCTCTCTAGCCCTCTGTTAGATTTTCTTAATTTTCAACAACTTTCAAAGACTTGAATTGCTATTTAAAATATGAAGCCTCAAAGGAACAGAGAGTGCTAGAAAGCACTGGCCTCCAGTTGTGGGCACAGTTGTACATCCCTCCCGAAAAAAAAAAAAATCTTGGAAAAAAAAAAGAGTAAAAAATGATTGGAATACCATTCACATGCTTTCAGACAGTCCTGTGTTTTGTTCCGTTCTGCTTTTGCCTTCCAGCTCTACCCCTCTTCTTTGCCTAGAGAAGATGCCACCACCTCAAATCACTTGATTCTGAGACACTTCCTGTCTTTAGCACTTGGGCTTATTATCTGCTGTTACTCCTTATCAGTTACCATTTGTCCATATGCTTTCATTTCCCCTCCAGTTTTCTTTGCCTTGTGGCTTCCTGTCTTTTTTTTTTTTAAACTATATTTTAGGTTTTGGGGATTGGGGAATGAAGATAAACACACGTTTAGTCATTGGTGTCTACCCTCAAGAGCCCCCTTTCTGCTGTTCTCCATCATTCTGCACTGTGTCCGAGCTCCCCAGTAATGCACAGCTCATGGATGAAGCTCATAGTCTATACTGATTTTCCTCCTAATGGGAAGGGGCCATCTTCCTACTACAAGAGTACCTGATTCCTTTGCTTCTAGAGCTTCGTTCTGCATTAACTTTCTTAGACGTTCCAGAAGACCTGTGAAATTCTGTCTTCCCTGTGTTGCCCTTCTCCTTTAACCATCATCCCTCTTTAGAGTCTCTGCTACTCTCTAGAATTCTCTGTTCTTTCCAAACAGGGACTGTTAATCTTTCTTCTTGAGCTCCTTGGTCCCCATTGATACCCAGAGGCTTAGCATGTTCTCTAATTAAAAATCAATGCCAGATTACTGCAGGGATGTTAATCCACAGACCAGCTATTTTTTCTTTCTTAGAAAAATACAAAGCATTCTTATTTTTCAGATTATTTATATTGATTGACATTTTAAACTTACTATGACAGCCTTACTATGTTACTTTAATTATTCTTCCTTTTTCTTGGGTCATTAGTTCTCTTCCTGATGGATCTGGTTTTGTTTCTGACTAGTAGACTTGCAGAGGAATTTGAGATTTTTCTGCAGGATTTTGGCTCAGTAATAAGTGTGTTTAACACATTTATTGAGTGTAAAGCTCTGTGCCTGGTGATATTGGGCTTAAAAAGATATTCTAGACATAGTGTTGTTTCCAGATATGCAGGTGAATTGAAGACAAGAGCCTTAACTTTTGGTGGCCTTCTTGTAGAAAAAACACAGTGGAAATGTAGACCCTGTAGTGCCAATTAACATGGAACTGGAATTGAGCTGGGGCACTGGGAAAGACTGGGAGAGAAGCAGGTTGGAGCTGAATACAGAGGGAGCAGATACACTCAGGAGTCGATATGGGTAGTGAAGGCCAAATATGAAAGTAGCTCTCACAGTGATACTGTTCTCCTTTGCTTAACCGTCAGCTTGGATTACACTTGTCATTTGTATGCCTTTCAGAGTAGATAATTGTCATGTGTATCTGAGAGTTTTTGGAGCACTGCTTGCAAACTACATACAATTCTGGATGTTCTTTTCTATCATAATGTGCATGCTGTTACGTTGCTGTATTGCTGTAATGTTGATGTTGTTCTAGCCGAAGATTCCTGTACATCGTCAATCTAGATGCCCCTTTTGAAGGTCACCGCAAAATCTCCCGCCAGAGCAAATGGGACATTGGAGCTGTGCAGTGGAATCCTCATGACAGCTTTGCACACTATTTTGCAGCTTCGGTGAGTTCATTTAAAGAATGTCGTCTTTTAAATGTGTCATTGAGGCAAGTCTTTGTCCTGTACAGAGAAGAGAATGTAGTCTTCATTGCTCAGTTTTTTGTTTTTTGTTTTTTTTAAAGAGGTTTGTGAGGCTGGCGAATGGCTCAGCGGTCAAGGTCATTGGATGGATGATCTTCCAGAGGACCTGGGTTCAATTCCCAGTACCTACATGGTGGCTCACAACCATAACTGTCTGTGACTTGAGTTCTAGGATATCTGATGCCCTCATCTAGCCTCCATGGGCACCAATCATGCATATGTGCACAGATATACATGTAGGCAAACACCCATATACATTTAATAAAAATAAATAAATCTTAAGAAAGAGAGGTTTGCTTGTTTCTGAAAGAAGAGGCAAGTTGTCTTGCAGGTTTTATGTGTATGTGTGTATGTGTATAGTTAATTTGCTGGCCTCTAGTCTGTGTCAGTATTTGTATTTATTTCTAGGGACTGAATCCAGATTTTAAAGGGAAGCAAGTAGATGCCTTCATTTCTGTGTGTAGTGAGTTACCTTCCTTAGTGATAATATGATTAGCCAAGGGCTGTGTGGCAGATGATCAGAAAGATACTCTTAGGAGAGGAATGTGAGCTGGTCTGAAGCTGATCTTTGTTTTTAGAGGAATCAAACACCTCATTCATCGGCTGGAGAGATGGTTCTCAACAGTTAAGAGCAAGAACTGCCCTTTAGAAGACCTGAGTTCAATTCTTGGCACCCACCTTGGGTGGCTCACAGCTGTCTGTAACTCTAACTCCAGGGACCTCTGGCCTTCGCCGGCCTGTGTGGGCATCTGCACTCACAGGCATATACCCCCTCCTACACATACAGATGATTAAAAATAAAATAAATTAGAACAAAAATACTTACCCATTCCAAGGGTAGAATGCTTTCCTAATTGGAGTTCATTAGATTGGTTAATCTCTGCAGATTTCCAGTGTCTAATTATATGTGAATTCCCCAGGGTTTACACCTAGCTTTTCTTTTCTGAGAACCTTATCACACCTCAAAAGATTTTAGGCTATGTCATCTCTGGCATTTTTCTCCAGATTCTTTGTCATGATTTTCTCTAGAGCAGTGCTTCTCAACCTTCCTAGGTACTGCGACCCTTTAACACAGTTCCTCATGTTGTGGTGACCCCCAGCCATAAAATTATTTCATTGCTACTTGATAACTATAATTTTGCTACTGTTATGAATTGTAATATAAATATCTGTGCTTTCTGATGGTCTTAGGTGACCCCTGTGAAAGGCTCATTTGACCCCCAAAGGGGTCACAATCCACAGGTTGTGAACTGCTGCACTAGAGCAACTGTAGATTTCCATGCCTGGCCCTTTATGATTATCATCATTTGTATATGTACATGTGGATGTGTGTGTNTGTGTACAATTTCATGTGTGTCTACATGCATGTGGAGGCAGAGGTCAGTGTGGGATGTCTTCCTTGACCATTTTCCACCTTATTTTTGGAGACAGGGTTTCTCACTAAACCCAGAGCTCACTAATTTGGCTAGACCAAGTGGCCAGTAACCCCCAGGGGTTCTCTTTTTTCCACTTCCCCAGCACAGAGATTCTGCATCTAGTTTCTTATGTGGGTGTCGGGCATAGAATTCAGGTCCTTGTATTTGTGTGGCAACCACTTTACTAACTGATCTATCTCCGCAGCACTTACTGGACTTTTTGTTTGTTTTGTTTACCTTATAGAATCTCTGCCACATATAGAAGTTGGCTTCTATATGGCTTCCTCTTCTTTACATTAAGCAGTTGAGGTGAGAACTTCTCTTCCAGTGTGTTTGCTCTTCCACTCAGTGTCTTCTCATCCTTGCTGCTTTTCAGAGTAATCAGCGGGTCGATCTTTATAAGTGGGAAGGCGGCAGTGGGGAAGTCGGTACAACGCTACAAGGCCACACTCGAGTAATCAGGTAGGCATTGCCCCGGGCAGCTTCTTGGCCTGTCTCACTTTGTCACAATCCTTTGATGGGTGAAGATGCTATCCTTTTCACATGCTTGACCTGCTATGTTGTATTCGCCCTGAGTAGCCAACAGGGCCTCAGTCTTCAAGGCAAAGCACCTAGAGAACAGCCTGTTAAAATTTAGGAAGCATAACCTAAATGTCCAAAGTACAGGGTCAGGGCTGATTTCTGCTGCAGGAAGGAGAGTTGTTATACAACAAAATCTCCCCATTCAGGGGCCTTAGTAGCCAGGAGTACAAGGATACACCAGGCAGCAGCCACAGATTGTTTCATGGAACTCCTGCATCACATAGTTGCCCCCCCCTCCCCCCCCCCGCATGGGGCTTTCCAGGGTGTTCCTTGATCCTCCTTTCCTCTGGGTCACTATTTCCTTTTCTTGGACAGTAGTAGCAGTTGGGTTGGGGAAGATGACCTGGAAGTAACAGGAAAGGTTAGATACTTGTGTGTGCAGAATGTCTGTGGAGTGCTGCCTTTCCTAGAACTGAGGGTAACAGGCAGGAAGTAGGAAGTTTGCCCCTGCTTCAGAGGGTTTACTCAAGGCTCCCGTGGTTGGTAATTCAGAGATAAGTTTGTATGTTTCCTCTTTGTTTTGTCTGTTTATTCAGAGAGTAGGAAAAGGAAGAGAGTTGGGAGAGAGGAGGAGTTGGGTTCCTGTACATTTTGTTTGTTAGGAGAGGAAAGGAGCTCATGTCTTGTTTGTTGTTGTTTTTAAAGCTTCAGGGCAATCTAATTTATTAGAGTTAAAGAAGAGCTCCAGGGTGGTAAGCTGTAGATCTCACCACTTCCTGGAAGAAGATGGAGAAGAAAAAGAGAAAAGGCCATGCTGTTTGAATTAAACCTGCGTAGAGGGTCAGCCACCTGCAGAGAGGAGGGGACCTTTAGAGAAAAAGTGTTAGGGAAAGCATGCCTAGAAAGAGATAGAAGGAGCTGGTGTGGTGGCGCACGCCTTTAATCCCAGCACTTGGGAGGCAGAGGCAGGAAAATTGCTGAGTTTGAGGCCAGCCTGGGCTACAAAGCAAGTTCCAGGACAGGTGGACTGTTATACAGAGAAATCCTGTCTTGAAAAAACAAAACAAAAGACAGAGAGAGAGACAGAGAGAGAGAGAAAAAAGAAGAAAGTTATGCTTTTCTGAGATAAAGGGCAGGCCCAACAGAACCTTACTGCAGCACTGTGCTGTCTGCAGCTGTGCATGTTTTAAGTTGAAATGCCCCATTTCTTTTTGGGAGCAGGCAGGATCATGGCTGGCAATTCTGGGTGGCAGGACCTGAGTTTCCTTCTGAGCTCAGTTAACTCTTGTTCATCTGCAAAGAACTTTAGTGCCTTGCCCCGAGTCATGTTAGGAAGCACACTGTGAAGATGGAATGAAGCCACTAGAGACTGGATTTGTTAGAGCTTTGGAACCAGACATTGAAGCTCTGTCTTTATGTTGTTCTGTTTATTTTGTCTCTGCCAGCGACTTGGACTGGGCAGTATTTGAGCCAGATCTCCTGGTTACCAGCTCTGTGGACACCTACATCTACATCTGGGATATCAAGTAAGAACAGCGAAGAGGCATCGCCACTTAGTTGGTGGACAGTTGAAAACTGTTAGAGGTTAAGTGTCTTAGTTTTTTTGATTCCTGTGGATTGGATCCTGAGACCAGGATCTGAGATCAGGTATAGTAAGAGGCAAGGGAAGAGCTGCCAGGGATGAAGACAGGCAGATCTGGAAGGCTGTGAAGAGCAGGCGTGTCCACCCTGGGCGCCACTGTAGAGCTTAGTCTTCCTGGGGAGCATCAGTCTCTGGTGGGAAACTCCTTCCTCAATGTGTCCCAACTGAGGGCCTGGGAATCAAAGTACTACAGTCACAGCTGACGGCTGCCCCCAGAAGTCTGAATTTCCCAGCTCTTCCAGCTTGTCAGGGTTCTGCAAAGTAGTCCTCAGAGGCCAGGCAAATCCCTGTGGCAAAGCAGCACAGATGCTGGCATTTGCAAGTCGAGCTGGTCTGCTGAAGTAGCAAATGATGAGTTGCTAAGACATCTGCTTAGCTCTTACTGGCTCTTTGTAAGGCTTTTGTTTCCCTGCTGTCAAAGAGGGGCTAATGGCCTCCACACAGGGTTGTACCTCATAAAGTAAGGTTAAAAAGGAGCTCCCAGCCTGAGATCTGGCTTGTCTAGAAACAGTGCTTCTTTTACTGATGGTTAGAGCTGGCCATTCTGAGGAGGCTGTCTGTAGAGGCTGCTGTATTGGAGGCCCCCTTGCTGCTGGGTCACTGCCTCCCGCCAGCTGCCAGTGTCAACAGATGACAAGCCAGATATGGAAGAGGAACAGACTAGTTAGATTAGCAAAAGTGTTCTGAGGCAGTAAGGTACGTGTCCTGGCCTGACCAATATGGCCACCTTACCTGCAGACCAGCCCTTGGAGCCTATGGGTCTAAGGTCTAATCTGAGGAGAAGCATGGAATCCAGAAGTGAAGAGGAGAGCTCTTCAGCAAATAAGATGTCCTCAGGGAACTGAGGGGCAGGATTAGGGAGCACCCCTCATTTACATATAACAAGTATTTTCTTTTTCTTTTTTTTTTTAAAATTATTATTAAAACATTCAATGTACAACTGCAGGAGAGATAATATACAGATATCTTGAACATAAATAGAGGTACAAATTCTTATCCTAATAGTGAAATGTTTCACTAAAGCTTACCCAGTACTTGGGCAAAACCAAAACTTATTTTATGCTACAGTCATTCTAGGGTCCTTCCTCCTAGGTAGCCTCCCTGGTTCTGTGGGTTGCGGAGTGATTGTCCTTTGGTTTACATCTAGTATCCACCTATTAGTGAGTACATACCATGTTTGTCCTTCTGAGTCTGGGTTACCTCTCTCAGGATGATATTTTCTAGTTCCATCCATTTGCCTGCAAATATNATATGGTCATTGTTTTTCTCTGCTGAGTAGTATTCCATTGTGCATATGTACCACATTTTCTTAATCCATTCTGCAGTTGATGGGCATCTGGGTTGTTTCCAGGTTCTGGCTATTACAAATAATGCTGCTATGAACATAGTTGAGCATGTATCTTTATGGTATGAATGAGCGTTCCTTGGGTATATACCCAAGAGTGGTATCACTGGGTCTTGAGGAAGATTCATTCCCAATTTTCTGAGAAACCGCCATACTGATTTCCACAGTGGTTGTACAAGTTTGCACTCCCACCAACAGTGGAGGAGTGTTCCCCTTGCTCCACATCCTCTCCAGCATAGACTGTCATCAGTGTTCTTGATCATAGCCATTCTGACAGGTGTAAGATGGTATCTCAGAGTCATTTTGAACAAGTATTTTCATCATTTGAAGACACTGAATTAGCCGGGCATAGTGGTACATGCCAGCACTTGGCANGCAGAGGCAGATGGCTCTCTGAGTTTGAGGCCAGCTTGGTCTATAGAGTGAATTCCAGGAGAGCCAAGGCTACACAGAGAAACCCTGTCTCAAGAAATGGAAAAAAAAAAAAGATATTCCTTCTTTGGATATTTAAGTCACACCAATGTGGGGAGGGGTGTCCTAAAACATTTGGCAACAAGAAAAGATTTCTGAACATTCAGTGACCTAAAAATTAATCCAGAATCAAACAAAGAATGAAGGTGTTTTGATTTTGCACCTGTCTTATAAACCTGTGAACTCCAGGGTTGCATGAAAATTTCTCAGGCGAAAAGGGAATGTCAATGCGGGAAGTTTAAGAAACTTTAAATAGTAAGCCTCCTCAGCTCCAGGGAGCCGCCTGGTTCTCTCATGTGTCTCTGTGGGAAAAGTTTACCCCTGACTTGGTAGTCAGCTGTTGTACTTCTTTGTATCAACAGTAATTATTCCTTGAAGCGTTATTTTAATTAATTTTATCAATAAAAAATCAGGAGTCAGATATTGGGGTAAAAACCTGAAAGATCAGTGAAGCAGGGGAACAGCCACATTTGCTTCCTACCTTTCCGGTTCTTCCGACCAAAAGGGCTGAGATCCTCTCTCAGCCCTGCCTTACCACTTCCTGTCTCCTCTCTCTACAATCCTCCAAACCTCTATGGTCAGCTAGTGGCTCGCTCCACACTCTGACTCTAAGCAAGCTTTACTTCTCAGAACACAATCAAAATATCACACATCAATTCCATACTAAAATTGTGATGACATGTAACATAAAACTTGTTATCATAACCATTTTTGAGTCTGCTGCTAAACCATGCTAAGTACATCTGCATTATTCTGCAATTTGTCTCCAAAGCTTTATCTTGCAGATCCTAAACTTCACACATAAAACAACTTCATTTCCTCCAGCACTTGGAACTGTGCACTCAGCTCTTGCCAGCTGCAGTTGCATGTAGCGTAGCAGGCTTTCTTTGGGCTGCCAACCAGCTCCCAAATCATGACACAGAGACTTATTATTAGTTATGAATGCTCGACCTAGCTTAGGCTCACTTCTTGCTAGCTCTTATCACTTAAATTAATCTGTTTCTCTTCACCTACATTTTGCCTCAGGGCTTTTTACCTTTCTTTCCTTCTGTGCTACTCATGTGTAGCTGGCTGGCAGCTGCCTGGCTGGCTGGCCCCAGCTGGCTTTCCTCCCTCATTCTCTCCTCTGGTTCTCTTCTCTCAAGCCTAGATTTCTCCTCCTACTTATTCTCTCTGCATACCAGCCCCGCCTATCCCTCTACTGCTTAGCTATTGGCCATTAGCTTTTTATTAGACCAATCCGGTGCCTTAGGCAGGCAAAGTAAAACAGCAACACATCTTTACATAATTAAGCAAATACAGCATAAACAAATGTAACACATCTTTGCCTAGTTAAACAAATGCAACCCACCTTTACATAGTTAAAGTAATATTCCACAACAGTTCCACTTCATTTTTAATGAATCTGACCACTTCAGCTACCTCCTATAAGAAAAGATAGTGTTTACAGTTTTTAGCTTTTTGTGGCTGGCTATTTCACTTAGCATAGGTTTTCAAGGTTTATCCCTGAATGTGTAGCATATGTCAGACTTTTCTTCCTTTTTAAGATGAACAATATTCCATTTGATGAAAATACCAGTTTTTTTGTTATCTATTGCTTCTGCCTCATAGCTATAGGGAATTTTCAGGGTAGTTTGTATCCCTGCCCCCAGCACAGGATTTCATGTGCCTGAGGCTAGCCTCAAAGTCACTAACTATGTATGCTGAGATTACAGACATGAACCATTATGCCCACTTTTGTTTTGCTTTTGAGACAGGGTCTCATTGGCCTCCAGCTTGTGGCAGCCCTCCTACTTCAGCCTGTAGGCTGTGTGATGCCAAGTGTGAGCCAGATGTGAACTGTCATGCCCGGCCTTTTATTTAGTTTTCTGACATAATGTCTTGGTATGTAGCCCAGGTTAGCTTTGAGTTTACAATTCTCTTGGCTCAGCCTTTGGGGTACTGAGATTATAGGCATATGCTACTATGCCTGGCACTTTCTTTTCTTTTTTTCCTTTCTACTGGAGATTGAACTCAGGGCTTCTCCCATGTTAGGTAAGTACCACTAAGGTATACCCCCAGCTCCCATAGTAGTTTTTAAACACTGGGAAGGTCCTTGCAGCATTATGCTGTGACTGTTGCCTTGTTGTGGCTAGGAATAATGACAACAGCGAGAGATTCTGATTCTTTTTTTGAGACAGGGTTTCTCTGTGTAGCCCTGGCTGTCCTGGAACTTGCTCTGTAGACCAGGCTGGCCTGGAACTCAGAGATCTGCCTGCCTCTGCCTCCTGAGTGCTGGGGTTAAAGGCATGCGCCACCACCACCCGACTGTCTTTATAGATTTTTTTAAAGGTCCTCAAAACAATGTTAATTCCAAATTCCCCTAGAGGAGAGTAAAGAAATGTAAGCAAAGGGTGAATGGCCCTATCTGGCTGTTGGTATACAATGAAACAGGCATTTGACTTTTGACTTTGTCTATTTCAGAGACACAAGAAAACCTACTGTTGCACTGTCAGCTGTAGGTAAGTATGTACACCCCTGGTTTGTCTTCCTCTGTCCCTTCTTACTCTTCCTGCTCACAACTCTCACTACTCACAGCCCATACTCTGTTGTAGCTGGATGGAATTCTAAGTCCCACATTCCAAGATGCTTGCTTCAGGCTGAGTCCTAACCCTAACCCTGGTACTAGGTTATCTGCAGTCTTGTTCTCTCTATTAGCTTCAATAATTGTCATCATATATCCAATCTTGTTTCACTGTCATTCCCTTTGTGATTATTTTGAAGCAAAATCTGGATGTTATATTACTTCTACAAATATTTTATTATGTATTCTCTCTCTCTCAAACACACACACACACACACACACACACACACACACAGAGTCTCTGAGGGCTGGAGAGATGGCTCATTTGGCACTGTGCTTGCCTTCCAAGCATGGCACTCCAGGTTGATCCCCAGAACTCGTAAAACAAGCCTGGTGCGGTGGTGTGGGATATAATCCCAGATCTAGGGAGGCAGAGACAGGAGGATCCCTGGGGCTCATTGGTGAGCTCCAGGCCAATTGATGTCATCCTGATCTCATGAGCACAGTGGCAGTGGCTAAAACTAACTGTGCTGATGGGGGGATGAGAGTCAATAGGGATGTGTAGGGCTGGGTGTGGTGATGCACAGAGGCAGGCATAGCTCTGTGAGTTCAAGGCCATCCTGTTCTACATAGCAAGTTCCAGCCCAGCCAGGGCTACATAGTGAGATCTTGACTCAAAAAAAGAGTGGGGGTGGTGTATTGCCCAAACTGGGATTAATTCTAAATTTTGAGTCAATGTTTCCCTAAGACAGTTATACAAAAATAACAATGAAAAAATAGAGTGGGAGGGGGTCAGAGTCAGAGTTGAGGATTTTCTGTTGTCATCTAGGAGTCAGATTTTTGTGACAAGTCTGTTCCCAATCAAACTACTTCATTCCTGCTACTGTAAGCAGCTCCTGTGGATGTTCCCTTAGAGATTATCTCCTCCATAGCTGACTGTGATCTTATTCCCATGTGTTAACTCACTTCTTTGCAACTCTTTTTATCTGTACTGGCGGAGCCGGTGCAGCCATAGAGACTGGGAAGATTCTCTGCTCATTATCCAGCTCTCCTGGACATGCTTCACTCTGCCTCAGAAAACGTTGAGGGCAGTGGCATTCTTCCTATGT
>LZPO01017280.1:700894-717716 GCA_001675575.1 Neotoma lepida | reverse complement strand
CCTCCCAGGTCAAATGGAATAAAAAAAACGCTAACTACCTTGCCACCAGCCATGATGGTGACGTACGGATATGGGATAAGCGGGTGAGTGACCTGTCCCCTGTGACCTTTCTTCTGTAGTTGGTATTTAGTTTCCCCTAGAGGGTGTGGAGAGGGTGTCATTGAGTCCCAGGACTTGTCTCAATGGATTGAGGAATCCTATTGGGCATGGCAAATTGTTATTGTAACCAGATGCCATTTGTTTCTCATGGAATTGCTCTTGAAGGAAGGTAGAAAACTAAGGCATTGTAATCAGTGGTTGATACAGTAAAACTTGGCCTGACCTAAGATAGAGATCCATTTTGCTGCTCCCTGTTAGCCACTGTAACTGCTCCAAGCTTTCCCATCCTTGTATGTCTTTGTGTCTTTTCGTTTGTTTGTTTGTTTGTTTGTTTGTTTGTTTGTTTGTTTTGAGAGAGGGTCTCACTGTGTATCCCTGCCAGGCTTGGAACTTACTATGTAGACCAGGACTATATAGACCAGGCTGGCCTGGAACTCACAGCTACCTGCCTCTGCCTGCACACATGTACTGCCACACCCACTGTTCTTCGTTCTCTCCCCTCTCCTCCTCCTTACCGTGTCCTAACCCAGGCTGACAGTCACACTCTGGCTGTACAGAGAATACTGCACACATTGGAAGGAAAGAGGGAAATGAAGCAGATGGGGTGGCTCATCCTGTCTGCCGGCATAGGCTGCAGGACCTGCTGGGGGTACATTGTGCAGTGTGCTGAAGTTGCTGCTTCCTGGGGCTCTCGGGAGAAGGTGATTTTCAAACACTGGGATGGCGTAGCAATGTTTGGTTTTGTTTCCTGTGTCTTTGATCTGGTCTGCCGTAGGCCAATAGCCACCTTTCCTTCTTTTTTTGTTCTTTCTTTTTTTTTTTTAATTTGTGATTGGTTTTATTCAATTTCTCACACACTTCAGTGTAAATAAATGTTCTTAATAAGGCTGGGTTTGGTCCATATGCCTGTAATCCCAGTGCTCACAGGTTGAGGGGAGGAAGACTGAATTCACGTAGTTGTAGTATAATTTATTCAATTTAATTACTCCCTACTTACTGGTTTTAGAAGTTGCTTCTGGCATTCTAGAGTTCCAAATAACACTGATATGAATGTCTTTTTTATCTAAATCTTATATTGAATTTGGATTACCCCTTTAAAAAAGGAAAATTTTAGTAAGTTTCTTTTTTAACATTTTAAATTATGTGTTGGGGGTGGGTGGGAGGATGTGTGCACATGTAGGGTTTTTAGATCTTAGTGCTCAGTCACTAGAAGACATATGCTCTTACCTTCATGGTTGAGGTTGGGTTCCTGTGACTACCACAGTCCTTTTTTTTATGTCAGGAAGGGGAACAGAAGTGGTCCCCTCCGAAAGGATGAGAAACAGCCACTACCTGTATCTCTTATTAAAATCGTGTGTCAGGCTGGAGTGGGTAGAAATGAGACTGACAGACTTACTCACAGGGCATGCGGAAGAGATCTGGGTATGTATGTCTTCTGTTGTTGGGTTTATTTGGTTTAAACAAGGAGCGCTTACGAAGAGCAGAGGCTGTAACTGTCCTGGCGGTGTTCACCTTCCCCTCAGCACCCAGCAGCCTGTTCTATGGTAGACATTCAATGAGTTCTTTCAAAAGTAACAAAACTAGTGTGGTTGTGTTGTAGAAACCCAGTACAGCAGTGGAATATCTCGCAGCCCACCTCTCCAAAATCCATGGCCTGGACTGGCACCCAGACAGCGAACACATTCTTGCCACCTCCAGTCAAGATAACTCTGTCAAGGTGAGTAGTCCCCACCAGGGCCATTGGAGGAGCTGTGTGTGGGAGGCATCAAGAGTATGTGACAGCACTTTGGAAGGAAACATGCAGTTTGCTAGTATGCCCCATGTGCTCCCTGGGGCCCGAGTGAGTCAGCCTGGCTCTCCTGACCAGCAGGAGTGATGGGTGGCAGCTGAGTGACGAGCTTCTTAACTTGTTCAGATTTTCTTTCCCTCTGAAAGACAGAGACAGAAAGCATTTAGGAAAGACAAGTTTACCTGAGAAGAAGTTGTAAAGAAACAGATGTATACACAGAGATAAAGTCAAGGAGAAGAAGCCCACATGATTATTAAAGCCACCAAGATTATAGTTTGTCTGTTCATGGTGGCAAGCCATCAGTTCCTCATATGATTATCATATCTGTAAAAGATATGACCTCAGACATCGGCATGGCCGGGATAGAGTTTTGTTAATATTCTCTAACTTAAGACCTGCTCAAAATTTGTGTTCAGGAGCCCTGTCATTTTTTATTTTTCTGAGAGACAGTGTTTCCCCTTTGTTTTCTTTAGCTGTGGCATCAGCCATACACCCTTGATCAAAGCAGTGGTGAGGCAGGATCGTCTCTGCTCCACCCTCCCTTCTGTGTTCAAGTCTCTATCCCTGCAGGTCAAGACTTGGCCACAGAAATTGGTTTAGCATACAGTGATTATTATTATTATTATTATTATTATTATTATTATTATTATTAATTAATTTATTTATTTTTGGTTTTTCGAGACAATGTTTCTCTGTGTAGCTTTGGCGGCGCCTTTTCTGGAACTCACTCGGTAGCCCAGGCTGGCCTTGAACTCACAGAGATCTGCCTACCTCTGCCTCCCGAGTGCTGGGATTAAAGGCGTGCGCCACCACCGCCCGGCAGTGATTATTATTATAATGTTTTATTGAATTTACATAGCTGTAATCTTTCTGGTTTGGTTAGCTAAACTCAAGTCCAAGCCTTTCTATGTAAGGACTAAAAGTACTTCCATCTGGAGGTTTGTAAATCCCCTGGCTCTGTGCCAGAGTGACTTGTTTGTTTTATTTTAGATTTTGTAGGTTTCTGTCCCTAATCTTCCAATTTCAGGAAACAGAAACTTATCCCATTCTGCATTTGAAAAAAAGATTAGGAACGTCCTGCCATGTTTGTTGTAAAGATTGGGTGAGATTAAAAAGTTTTAAAGGTCTGTCTGAAAGCAGTAAGTTGTCATGGCGTGTTACCTGTTGTTAAGTTACTTTTAGATGTAAAAGTAATGCAGGATTGAAACCTGTTATTTTCACCTTTGAACTACAATGGTTATTTAATAGGCAGTTGATCTGCTCCGTGTGGTCCTGATGAAGTCTAGAAATCCTGCTGTAATGTTGATAGATGTAAAAGGAAGGGTTCTTTGTGTGTCTGACAGTACATGGTTATGGGAGTGGAACTAAAAATACACCATTGAAATACTTCTTTGGAGGACGAAAAGCAATTAGTTTGAAGGCCATGCTTACTTCAATAGTTGAGTTTTTTTTTTTTTTTTTTTTTTTTTTTTTTAATGGCATTTCACAAACTTTCTTTCTTGTAGTTCTGGGATTACCGCCAGCCTCGGAAATACCTCAATATTCTCCCTTGCCAGGTGCCTGTCTGGAAAGCCAGATACACAGTGAGTGAGCTACCCTACCTCTTGTCTGGAGCATGCATTTTCTTGTTTTCTTTGTGAGGCAGTTTTCTACTGTTGTCTTGATTTGAAGTATGGTGAATGCAGTAATAGTGTTAGGTACTTACCTTTGGAAGGCTAGCTATGTGTTCCACAGAGAAGTAGGCTGGTGAAGATATTTGTTCACCAAGGGTGGATCAACAGGGTAGGGTGGAGAAGAGGGTCCAGGGCAGGAAGCTGGTGAACTATAATAGAAAGAACTCTGGCTTTAGATTCAGAGGACCTGGTTTGGGGTCCAACTCCACCATTTACTGTTTTTGTAGCCGTGGAAAGGATACTTGATTTTAAGCAGTAATTTCTTCATTTACAGAGTTGAAGGATACTTTTCACTCTGCCCTTAAAATTTATTTTTAAGGATTTGTGTTTATTTGTGTGTGTGTCTGTGTGTCTGTGTAAGTATGTACCATGTGCATGTAGGTGCCCGTAGAGGCCAGAAGAGAGCTGGGGATACAGGCAGTTATAAGTCAGCCAACAAGGGTGCTGGGAATGGAATCTGGATTCTCTAGAAGAGCAGCAACTATTCTTAAATGCTGAAACATCACTCCAGCTCTAAGATTTTATTTTTATTTTTATTTATGGGTGGTAATGACATGGGAGTGCAGGTACCCACAGAGGTTAAAAGAGGGCATCAGATCAGAGTTACAGGAGTTACAGGAGGTTGTGAGCTGGCTGCTGTGGATGGTGGGAATGTTCTTTGGAAGAGCAGCAGGAGCTTTTAACTGCTGCTGTCTGCTCCAGCCCTGCCCCGTCCCTTTCATTATTGTGATAATATCCGCTGTTCTAACGTGGACAGTTCTGTGGCATTTGGAATATCACAGTCTGCCTTCCACTTGAAATAAAATGTATATGAATGTGCTTTATAAATCACAGAATGCTACAAATAGGATGTTATCCACCTCCAACCAGTTTTCCAGGGCCACATTGATAGCTGTGAGTCAGAGATAAGTGTATTTCCTTTAATGTCACTTTGAAAGCAAGTACAGGGATGAACAAAGCTACATTTATGCATTAGTCTGTCACCGTGGGACATTGTGGAGCAAGGAAGATAATTGGACACTATGTTGTTTTTGCATCTGGGATCGCTTGCCGAGAAATGAGACACTGTTCTTAGGAGCTGACATCTCTGGGTTCATGTTTGCTTTAAAAAATAAACATGAAAGTTGGGGAGTGTTATTGGGAGGAGAGGGGAAGATAAATAAGTGTGTTCTTGTGTAACTATGCTTTTTTCCTTAAATAACAGTCTAGATATAAATCAAATGGGCCCTTCAGCTCCCCTACAGACTGAGTTTTGCTAAGTCAAACAGCAGTCCTGGGATTACTAAGTTTTCCTTTGAGTCAGTGTCACACTGAGACAGTGAGAGGGTGATGCTTCATGTAGATGGAATCCTGACCTTTCTTCATGCAGAGTTATTGTTAATCCCACGGGGCGAAAATGAGACCACTACCTCAATTTTGAGCCAAATTTGAAGGAAGCTTTAATTAAATACTGGCCAGGATGATGGACACTGGCCAGGTCCGTTCTAGGGTTCCCAGAAAATGGCCACGAGCTATTTTGGCCAGGAGCTTATAAAGGCAAACTCACAAGGCTACATACTTCCTGCCTTCATCCAATTGGGGACAAGCATACATTCTGACATACTTCCTGCCTACATATGATCAAGCACATCTGGTGCAGTTGGGTCAACCAAACTTGTCTAGGGAAGTGAAAACATGTAGCTTGTCATTGTATATGAACAACAGCCTCCAGCATCTCAGGAAGTACCTGTCCTTGGGCAAGGGGCTTACAGGTTAGAGGCCTTTTTGTGTTATGGATCTCTTAGGCACAGTAATTAAAACTTAAAACATAGCTTTGGCTCTCACATTATCCAAACAGTTGGCTCAGCCTTATTTTTCGTTTTATGTGTTCCATTCCATTACCAAAGAGAAGGCTATATGTGGTAGAAAGCTTATGGTATTTGAGAAAAATTTCCCCAGATGAGTTTGAGCCTTTCATAATTTTTTTTTAATTGAAGATAGGTTCTTAGTCTGGTGGTCATGGTGCACACCTTTAATCTCCCAGCACTTGGGAGGCGGAGGCACGTGGATTTCTGAGTTTGAGGCCACTCTAGTCTACAGAGTTCCAGGACAGCCAGGGCTACACAGAGAAACCCTGTCTTGAAAGAAGAAAAAAAGAAAAAGAAAAAGAGATAGGTTCTTCCTGTATAGTCATGGCTGGCCTGCCCTGGTATTTGATACGTATACCAGGCTAGCTCCAAACTTGTGGCAATCCTTCTGCTTCCGCTTCCCTCAGTGCTAGTATTCCAAGCCTGAGCCACCACGCCTGGTGTCCATTATAGAGTTTATTTTAGTTAGGAAGAGTTCCAGCGTTGGTTTTGGCTGATTCTCCGTGGAATAATCACAGCTTTCCCCTTCTTGGCTGTAGCCGTTCAGCAACGGATTAGTGACTGTGATGGTCCCTCAGCTGCGGAGGGAAAACAGCCTGCTCCTATGGAATGTTTTTGACTTGAACACTCCAGTTCACACCTTTGTGGGACATGATGATGTGGTACTGGAGTTCCAGTGGAGGAGACAGAAGGAAGGTGAGTGAGGAAGGTGGGTGTCTTATTTTCTGAGCTCTGGTGCACAGCTGTAGCAGTCATTTGGTCTAGTGAGGGGAACAGGGCCGGCTCTAGGAGCCAGGGTCAGGGAGGGCTGTGTTTACTTATAGGTGGCTAACGGGAGTATGTAGCATTCTCTCTCTCCCTAGTTCTCTTCTCCAACTTCCATTGTAATTTCTCTTACTTGGAAGAGATCTGTTCTAGTAAGAGGTTGAGAGGGGTTTGTTGTTGAATCATTTCAAGGGCCAAAGACTGAAGAACAGTGATTCTCAACCTGTACTGTAGGTCATGACCCCTTTGGAGTTTGCATATCAGATATCCTGCATATCAGATATTTATGTTACAATTCATAACAGTAGCAAAATTACATGAAGTAACAACGAAATAATTTTATGCTTGGGGTGGGGGTCACCCCAGCATGAGGAACTATATTAAAGGGTCACAGCGTTAGGAAGGGCAGAGTGTCGAATGCCTTTAATCCCAGGGCTCAGGAGGCAGAGGCAGGTGGATCTCTGAGTTTGAGGCCAGTCTAGTCTACAAAACCTCTTCCTGGACACATAGATACACAGAGAAACCCTATCTTGAAAACAAACAAACAAAACCACCCCTTCCCTTGAAAACAAAAAAACACCCAAACCAATAAACCAATAACAGTTTTCCTCTTACCCTCCCTCTCTTCCTCCCTTCCTGCTTCTTTGTCTATTTGTTTGTTTATTTATTTGTTTATTGGTGCTGGAGATCAAACCTAGGAGCTTACATTTGCTCCTGAGCTGTGCCCCTGTCTTTCGCTACCAATTTGTGAATTCCTGAAGCTAATTTAGATTTGTCTGCTTTTTGAACCTTCCATAATTTAATTATCCTGGATGTTTTTTAAATGTGACCTTCTTCCCAAGCTAATGTTGCTCTGGTATATTTTGCCACCATGTCTCCTCAGTTAGTTTTCATTGGACCACCGTACTCTTTGGCTTTGGTTTTCACTGTGGGGAAGGACCAGGATGTGGTAGCTATGGGTAAAAGATGCCTAGGAAAGAAGCAGTAGTCACAGGGAGGGGTTGGGTGTTGCTGAAGGACCAAAACGCAGAGTGAAATAAGAACATTTAATTGAACACAGAGCAAGCTGTTTGATGAGTAAGAGAAATTCCAAAGCAGACTGAGGCTAGAAGCCAGATCTCTAGGTAGCATAAGTGAGATGGCAGGGACTGTGCTTGTTACTTCCAAGATGAGTAGAATGGGCAGTTGGGGAAAGCAGGAAGAAGATGCAAGAAAGAAGGTCAGTGGGAAAGCAAGGCCCCTTGGGAATGAGTGGGAGTGGTGGAAGGCGCAGGTAGTTAGGTAGTTAGGTCTACCTTTTCCTCAAAGCCAGGGGAATGTGAAAAGGATAGATGTAGGGTTAGAGCATTGATGACCATGAACGTGAGACTAGGTGGTGAAACTTAACAGCGATCCAGAAAGGTTGCTTTCCTGTTAGATGTGCCTCAGGACATATTAAAACACCAGGATACAGCTGTTGGTTGAAGATGGTGACACAGAGAAGGGACTGATGAAGAGAACCCACTCTTGGCCAAAGCCTACTTATCCTGTTACCCTGTACAGATTATGTCTGTTGTCTCAGCGTCCCCATCTATGAAATGAGGGAACTGAGTGAAATAGTTTATAAATTCTGTGTTGTCTGAAGATGGCCATGAAGGAGGTTGTAGGTGCTCAGCACTTACCCCAAGTCTCCTCATATAAGCTGTTTTATGAAGCACCCTAAACTTCTTTTGAGTCATCCCCTTTGACTGGACCCAATATCTAAAAATATGATTCAGCTAATTAAGAGGGCTAAAAGATTGATTATTTACTTTATAAAGAGATGTATCACTTTACAAAAAAATGTATTGAACAGTTAGATGCAATGCTGCATAGAAAACAGTTCATTTTTACAGAAGATTGCCTTCATTCCAGCTCCTCAGGAGTGAGTCTGCAGAGGGGACAGTTTAGATGACCTTAGGTCTTAGCATCACTCTCTGTCTACTAATTTGCTAATTATTATTTCACTTCATTTCCGTTTCTGCTCTCATGGGACTTCCCCAGGGAATCCTAGCTGAAAACAGCTCTCAGCAGTCTGTGCCCTTCTCTGGTGTTATTTTTCTCACTACTCATCACCACCAGTATTTTATTACATATTTATTTGCTGGTCTTTTTCCACCATTGGAATTGTGAGCTCTATAACAATAGATGATTTTATTCATGCTACTGTTCTGGGGCTCAGGCAGGTATCAGCCATAGACTGAGATGTTCAATAACTATTTGTTGTAACTCGAATGTTAAATGGTCTTTAAATAAGAAACCCAGGGCCAGATATTAGAGTAAATGCTGAAAGATCAGAGACACAAAGGAACAAGCCACAGCCACCCCCTCTTAGCTCACCAACTCCTCAGCCTGAAAAAGCCCTAGTTCCTGTTTCCTCATGCCTTATATACCTTTCTCTGCCCAGCCATCACTTCCTGGGATTAAAGGCGTGTGTGCTTCCCAGGCAAAGGCATGAGATCTCAAGTACTGGGATTAAAGGTGTGTGCCACCACTGCCTGGCTCTGTTTCTCTCCTAGACTGAGTCAATCTCATATAGTCCAGGGTGGTTTTGAACTCAGAGATCCAGGTGGATCTCTGCCTCCTGAGTGCTAGGATTAAAGGTGTGTGCTACCGCTGCCTGGCCTCTATGTTTAATCTAGTGGCTGACTCTGTACTCTGATCATCAGGCAAAGTTGATTAGGGTACACAATATATCACCACAATTTGTGGGATGTATATACATATGAATGAATGAGTGAGTGAGTGAATGAATGAGTGGAAGAATGAATCAATCTTACTCCATTGCTGCCTGTAACAAAATGGATGTCAAATCTAGAGGATTTGTTTTTAGGATTTTTATTTGATGATTTCTAGGATCCAAGGACTACCAACTTGTCACATGGTCCAGGGATCAGACCTTGAGGATGTGGCGGGTGGATTACCAAATGCAAAGGGTATGTATTTAGTGCTATTATAGAGACATATAAGTGGATATACCAGAACTTTAACCAAAAGATACAAGATATTAGAGAATATAGGCTGACATTTAACGTAAGACTGTGGTAGGCTGGTGGCTTGTGCATGCCTCACTGGCCTGGAGGTCTTTAAGAACCAAAGTCTTCTTCACTTTAAGGCTCAAGACTCTGTTTTTCCCTTCTTTTCATAGGATGAGACAGAATGGGTGCCATATTGAGCAAATGGCTTAGCCTTTCATTTCTGTCTCTTAATGGATTGGGAAGCCTGCCCATGTGTTCTCAGATGTTCATAGCCCTTTTACCCATCAGCACCACCTTCTCTATGAAGCTCCTTCCAGTGTTTTCATATATGAGCATTTGTTTCCTACATAAATGGAAGTGGTACCTGATATGTCACTCTGAACAGTCATGGGACAATCTTCTTTTCTTCCAATGGCTGAATCCTTAGATGGTGAGAAAAACAGCTCACTGGTATTTCATACCCAAAGCATTTCTCATGCCAGCTCCTCCAGGACTGATGCTGGGTGAATGCTTAGTCTAAACTGACCTGAGCATTTTGGTTAAGTCCTATTATCACTTTTTATGTAAGTCTATTTTTTCCAGAACATACCATTTGGTCCAAATGCTTAGGGTTATGGTAATTTTGCTTGTGAGTTAGCTGAATAATTCCATTAAGACTTGGAATTTAAGTTGATTTTTTTTTTACCCTCAGCATTCTTACTCTGATCATGATGGAAAATGTCTGGAGTGGAGTAATAGAGTGTGTTATCTTTTGTATTTAACTAGGGAATGTTGGTGATGGGTAAAATCTATTTTGGTTATACCAGCTCTTAGCTGACACATCCCTGTCCTTTATGACTCCCATTTTTTTTTTAAGACAGAACTCTTTAGCCAGACATAGTGACCATTTCTGTTACTTCTCTAGCTCTACATTGTTACCCTTATGTTTTGTTGTTTTGGTTTTTGGTGCTGCTGTCAATCAAACCCAGGGTCTTGTGCATGCTAGGCAAGCACTTTAACACTCAACAACATTCTCCACCCCACCCTCTGCCCTTGCTGTCAGCTCTGTGCCACTGACATACTGGATGGTGTTGATGAGTTCATTGAGAGCATTTCTCTTCTGCCGGAACCAGAGAAGACCCTACACACTCAGGACACAGATCACCAGCCCACCTCAAGCCATGGAGAAGAAGATGGTAATGCAGCTGATGTTCTAGGTGAGGGGCCCCACTATGCATTACAGAGTTATGTGGCAGATACTCCAGGATTCACTCATTTTCTAAAACATTTCCAATATTGACTGTCTCTCCTGGTAGCATTAAAGGAAGATCCTCCCAGCATTTTGCTGGAAGAGAGGAAATCAGACCAACTAGGTCTGCCTCAGACTCTGCAGCAGGAATTCTCCTTGATCAATGTGCAAATCCGGAATGTCAATGTGGAGGTAAGTCAGAGTAATGACCTGGGCTTCATGCTTGTGGATGGGATGTGTGGGAGTATGGGTGGTGGGTCTGTTGGAGCTGGAGTTAGAGGCAGTTGTGAGCTGCCTAAACACAGATGCCGGGAACTAAACCTGGGCCCTGTGGAAAAGCAGCAAGCATGCTTAACTGCTGAGCCATCTCTCTAGCTCCAGCCTTCTTTTTTAATTCCTAGGTTTTCTAAAGAAATAGATATTTTCACAAATGCACACACTTTTGAAGCTCATGTGCCATAGCATCTCCTTAGCATCTCTCCAGCCCTTGCTTTACTGTGTGTGATGATGTTTGCTCTGGGAAGGCTTACTGATTGACAAGATTATGGGGGAGGTTAATGGCAGAGCTGAATTTGGAGCCGAATCTCCTAAATCTCCATGTTATTGTACTGTGCTCTTCCACCTTCCCTTTTGAGCTAGTTTCCTTTGATGTACATTTAGAGTAAGAAGGTGATCAAAGCCTCTTGGTTCACTTAGCACTTGGAATAGATCTGTGCCAGCAGGTTATTCATCAGTGACAAGGTCCTGAGGAGGACATGGCCAGAAGATGCGACCACAAAGAAGACAGAAATCTAGGGTCAGGAGGTCTTGCACAAGCTATGTCTTATGCCAAGCAAATGTATTAAGAAGTACAGCATCTTGTATGCTGTTTCCAGGGGGAGAAAGGGGAGGAAGTCAGCAGAAGCTACCATACAGTGGGACAAAGTCAGCAAGATGCTAATCAAGCAATGTTACACAAAAAGGGTATCACAAGAACACAGGCTGACCACACAGCGGCCTTGGGACTGATAACTCTAGTCTCTTGAAGGGGAAAAACCAAGTTCCCAGGAACCAAAATCCTGACTCATTCAAGGCCCAGATCCCAGTTCCAGACTAGACCTTGCCAAATCTGCCCCTTGGCAAGGACACAAAACTGGGTCCTTTTGTGGTCTCATCAGGGCCTCTGAGAAGCCTTGGATTGGCCTGACTCTCAACATGGAGCAATTAGTGTGTGTGTGTATGTGTGTGTGTGTGTGNGGGGGGTAGATTTCAAAATTCTTTGCTTTAGAGAACTGAGTATCACTCCAGGAGGGGATTTTAAAGCTTTGTTAATTTTTCTTTTGCTCAGAGTTATTTCACTATAGACAGAGATAAGTACTGCAGTACTGTGGTTTGTTTGGTCTTTAAGGTTGTTTTGTAATGTGTAACGTTACTGTGCTTTACAGATGAGGGAATTGAGACAAAGGTACAAAATGACTTCAAAGGCCAGCAGCTGTTTGGTGGGAAGAGATAATGTTTGTTTTTGGTTTTGATTTTCAAAAAAAACTCAATTTTTTAGAAATTTTAGTGTATGGGTAATTTGTCTGCATGTATGTCTATGCACCACATGTGTGCAGTGCTTGCAGAGATCAGAAAAGGACACTGGATTCCCCCCAAACTGGATTTGCAGACAACTGGGAACTGCCCTGTGGGTGCTGAGAATTGAACCTGGGTCCTCTGAAAAAGCAGCCAGTGCTCTTAACCATTGAGCCATCTCTCCAAACCCCTGATGATAATATTTGAATATTTGAATTGAATTTAGTTGTGTAATTGAAGTTTCTAGATTTCCCATGGGTTTGGCTCTTTTCACTATACTTTACTTCAGCTGCTTTCTCCAGTTGGCCACATCGGAAATCACCAGAGCTAAAGGCTACATTAATTGCCTATCTGTATCAACTTAGCCTACACTGCTGTTGTCCCAGTTGACAACAGCAGTGGTCTGGTTTTAGAAGGAGGTCTTGATTCCAGAGTTGTGCAGCTTCCACCACTGTGTAATTCCAGAACATTCCCATCACCCTAAAAAACAAAACAAAACAAAATTCTGTAACCAGCAAAGTGTGGTAGTACATTTTTGTAATCCTAACACTCAGTAAAGATCATGAATTCAAGGTCAGCCTTGGCTACATAACAAATTCCAGGCCAGCCTGGGGTACATTAGTAAGATCCTGTCTCAATCAGTCAATCAATCAAAAAATAAATGAATGAATTAATAAATAAATCAAGCAACTCCTTTTTGCATCTGTCAGATGGGTCAGAGCTTAAGATCTCTGGCTACTCTTTCAGAGGACCCAAGTTTGATTCCCAACACCCACATGGTAGCTCACAACTGTCTGGTAACTCCAGTGCCTTTTTCTGCCCTCTGAAGGCACCAGGCACATAGGTGGTGCACAGACATACCCACACGTCTAAAATTAAAAAATAATATATATGAATGTATTTAAATCAGTACTAAAACTTAAAAATCTTTTCTGAAAATGAATTATCTTTCAAACTCACTTGTCTTTATTGACACTTTCCTTTTACTCACTTACTAGGAACATGAGCATTTATGTTGATTGTTAAAACCCATTGTTTCCCGCTGAGGGTGTGGCTTGGGGGTAGAGTACTTGTCTTGCCTGTTCAAGGCCCCAGGTTTGAGGCTCAACACTGTAAATAAACACAGCACAGTATGATAAAGTAAATGTGTTTGCATCTGAAGACCCTTTGCAGTGTGTCTCCAAAGCCCCTTGGACTTGTGTCTTGCAGATGGACGCTGCAGACAGGAGCTGCACAGTGTCTGTGCATTGTAGCAACCACCGTGTCAAGATGCTGGTGACATTCCCAGCACAGTACCCCAACAATGCTGCTCCTTCTTTCCAGTTCATTAACCCTACCACTATCACGTCTGCCGTGAAGGCCAAGCTGCTGAAGGTAAGGCTGGGCTCCCAGCTGTAAATCTTCCTTGTGTCTGTAACATAGGCATTGCTGAGGTTGAGCGTAAACCTGGATCAGTAAGATTTAGAAGTTGCCTGTTCCCTGTATGCTGCAGTATCTGCTGCATAGATATTGTCCTGGCCTCCCACTTGGTCCATTCAGCAGTAGGGCAGGGTTCTTATCTGCTTTTTTGAGGGGTGGGTATGGATGTCCTTTGGAATTCTAATAGAAACTGTTGACTTTTCTATAGAACAACTTTTACAAATGTTGGATATGAAGGGTTTCATAAATACTTTAAGCAAATATATGAACTATAAGTAATGTGCTTGCGAATTTAGAGCTTTGCATTAGTCTGAGGTTATGAACTCTGTAAGGCAATTTCACTTGTCTAGAAGGAATAGGCAAGATATATTTTGAAGCTAAAAAATATTTGATAGTTAGAAAAAAAGTATGTGTAGTCATTTAAAAATCTCAGAAAAGTAGAGGCTGGAGAGATGGCTCAGAGGTTAAGAACACTGACTGCTCTTCCAGAGGTCCTAAGTTAATTCCCAGCAACCACATAGTGGCTCACAGTTATCTATAATGAGATCTGGCGCCCTCTTCTGGTGTGCAGGCGTACATGCAAGCACAACACTGTATACATAATTAATAAATAAATCTTAAAAAAAAAAAAACAACTTCAGAAAAGAAGCCCTGTGGGTTCAGAAACTGACATGTGTGTAAAATAATCTTAAGATAAATTAATTTTAATAGTACTTTTATTTAACTCAGCACATCTAAAATAATATTATCATGTCAACATATAGTTAGTGAAAATGAGCCAGACAGGGTGATACAGTCCTTTAATCCATGTACCTATCGTGGGAAGCAGGGAGGTCAGGAGTTCACGGTCATCTTCAGCTGCATAGCAAGTTTGAGGCCAGCCTGGGACACACGAATCCCTGGGTCAACCCCCAAAATGAGATACTTTACACTTTTTATTTTTGATATAAAGCCTCTGTACAGTTGGGAATTTTATACTTGCAGCAGCTGTGAGTTTGGAGAAGGCACATTTCCTGTGTTTCATGCAGGCAGTGAGAGCAGTGGTCCAGTTCATGTGCCTGTCTTAATGTGGGTGTCAGTTCTAGCATGCACCTTAAAATGTCAGGGGTCGGGCTGGAGAGATGGCTCAACCGTTAAAGGCTAGGCTCACAACCAAAAATGTCAGGGGTCACCGTTTTAGTCGATAAAAATACAGCGACACATGATAACTTTTGCTGAATAGAAATCTTTGCCCTGGCTTGTATCACTCAGAGCAATTTTCTCTCCAGCCCAGTGATGGTGTTTACAAAATGATGAGATTTATATGTGTGGAAGCAAAGCTGTGTAGAACTCACTAGAAAGAAAGAATAGTCATTCTATTCTGTCTAAGGCTCAGGAAAGTTCTTCCCTTGAGCCCCTATGGGAACCAATAGAAGCCTCAGGCCTGACCATGTGCCAGCCTCCCAGTGCCAGCATGCTTCCAGCCACTTTGCAGAATAAAGCCAAGCAGGGAACATATGGACATATGATTCTCTCCCTGATGGTGTTTTGGGTCTTTTCCAGATCCTAAAGGACACTTCCCTGCAGAAAGTGAAACGCAACCAGAGCTGTTTGGAGCCTTGCCTGCGCCAGCTCGTCTCCTGCCTTGAGTCTTTGGTGGTGGGAAACATGAATATGTTGACCGACCCCTGCTTTAGTGTCCTGTTGCACTTCCTATCCCTGAGACCCTGGCTCCCATTGTCGTACTGCACCACTGTCTTGTAATCCAACTTAAAGATAGGTTATGGGTTCTAGTGTGTTTGTCTTTGATTTCAGAACCAGGAGGACAGTGCTTCTAGCAACCCATTTGCACTCCCAAACTCTGTCACACCACCCTTACCAACATTTGCACGGGTGACCACTGCCTATGGGTCATACCAGGATGCCAATGTTCCCTTTCCTAGGACCTCTGGGGCCAGGTTCTGTGGAGCAGGTAGGTTTCTCTGTTCTTTGACTCTTAACTCTGAAGGAATCTAGCTAAGAAAGGCTTATATTCTGCATAATTATCAGAAAATGTTTGTTTTTAACTTTGCAAGAGCTCAAAACAACATATGGTGTAATGCTAAATTGGTGTCTGTGGATGTAGCCTAAGAATGTTTACCAGGGGCCTGGAGAGATGGCTCAGCAGTACAGAGCACTTGCTGCTCTTCCAGGGGACTCAAGTTCAGTTCCCAGCACTCAGGTCTTCAGCTCACAACCATTTGAACGTCCAGCTACAGGGATCTGACATCCTTTCTGGGCCTCAGCAGGCATCTGAACACACATAGCATACACACAGAGACACATACATGTACACATAAGTAAAATAAATAGGTCTTTGTAAAAAAGAATGGTCGCCATAGTTGAAGTCTTGACTGTTTTAGTTCTGATGATCCTGAATTTGCATCTACTTAGATCCTTGATTCTTTTACCTCTTCTGGATCTTGTAGACTCTCACCTTGTTCCTTTTAAGGATCAGTGTAGTCACAAGCATTGGCAGTTTGTGGAGATGTGCCTCAGGTATACTGAAGTAGAGGGAAAAACCTTGCCTGGCTGGTGATAAGAATGCTTAGCATGTGCAAGGCCCCATGTACAATCTCTAGTACCACCAAAAATTTTTTTTAAGTACTGTTATTAATCCAGGCATAGAGGCTCATGTCTTGATCCCAGTACTTAGTATGCTGAGGCTGGAGGCTTGCTATGAGTTCCAGTCCAGCTTAGGCTACCTAGTGAGATCCTGTCTCAAAGAACAAAAAGTTACCCAGTCCTGCCTTAGGATTCTCATGTCCAGCTCACTGATACCACTGTACTCACGTGTCTCCTTTGTCAGGTTACCTGGTGTATTTCACAAGGCCCATGACGATGCATCGAGCAGTGTCTCCAACAGAGCCTACTCCTAGGTGAGTCTGGGAGACGCAGCAGGAATCTGCATCTCAAGGTCTCTCTGGAAAGTTCATTTCAGGTCTTCAGTTAAGTTCTTCTTACAAGATTCCTTCTTCAAATACTGAGGTGCATGAATTTATTTCTACTGGAAGGTTAGTATCGGAGCACAGGGAAGGCAGCTTGATGAAAGCGATTAAAGCAGCTTTGGGCTGGATTGTAAGCCTAGTGGTAGTTCATGTACAGAGCACGTACAAGGACCTGGGTATAGGAGGGGAAAGAGGGAATTCTTTCTAAATGTTTGACTCCCATTGCTAAACTTGTACTTAATTTTGTTAGTTAATATTAAGCTGAAAGTAGAAATACCATCCATAGTCACACAACACTAATAGGCCACTTCTAAAATCAGAGTGTGTCATTTTTAAATTGTGCTGGAAAAACTCAAACTACACTAACGTTTTAAATGAAAATGCAAAAGCCTTTCCTTCCTCCTTCCCTCTCTCCCTTCTTCCTTCCTTCCCTCCCTCCCTCCTTTCTTCCTTCCTTTCCTCCCTCCCTCCTTCCTTCCTCCTTCC
>LZPO01017280.1:638875-700808 GCA_001675575.1 Neotoma lepida | reverse complement strand
CTTCCTTCCTTTCTCCCTGTGTTGGAAGAGCTGCTGTCAGAACAGCACATTCCTGCCCTAAGCACTAGTTTTCTGTGGTGCTTCTCTGATGGACAAGCTAGTGGGACAGACGAGGTGTGAACTTTATAGCCAAATTACCTGGGTCCACATTTTGGCTGGTTGATTCTTTTACTGTGGACAGTGTACCTAAACCAATTTAGTTTTTCAGCAGTCACATGGGAAGATCCTTTAGTTGCCAATAAAAATTTTTAAAAGGAAGGATTGAATACCACATGTGAGGAGATGCTATTGCTTGAGTGGGAGGTTGCCAGTTTCTGCACTAGTCCAAGCAGATGAAACCCATATGCTCTAGAACTGGGGTTAAATAACCAGGGGCCAACACCTGCTCTCCAAAGGAAGCTGTGAATAGCTGGTCAGGACTTGGGATCACATGTTCTAGTGGGGACATTTTTCAGCTAGCAGTCTTTCATTGAGGTGTGATTGGTGGTAGACAAGTCTGAAGTTTACTGCTCAATGACCAATACTCAGCTCAAAATACAAAACATGGTCCTGACCCCTAAAAGCTCCTGGTCCCTTTGCCAAGCTCCACAGGAAACCACTGTCTTGACATCTGTCACCCTCTTCTAGTTTTGCCTGCTTTTAAACTTCATTGAATTAGAGTCATGCAGCACGAACTGTTTCATGTCTGGCTTACTTTGTTCAACATAATGTTATTGAACTTGATGTGAATGGCTGCATGGATCAATAATTGCACTGTATGAACATAACGCAGAGCGATTCATTCTGTTGATGGATATTTGGATCATTTCCTGTTTGAGACTATTAAAAGTAAAACTAGATATACATGCCTTTTCTTTCATAGATATACTAATTTCTTGACTCAGAGAGTAGAGCTGCTGAGTCATAGGGATAGATGTCTATTTAACTTCGAGAAAGTGTGTGCTCAGTGGTGAGGGCATTTTGTCCTCTTCTCACTGAAGGCTCAGAGGATTGATTACTCCACATCTCTCTGTATTGCCAATCTGTTCAACTTCTGTCATTGTGGTGGGTGGGAAATATTATCTTGTTGCTTTAATTTGCATTCCCACGATGATGACTAATGATATGAGCAGCTTTTGTGTGCTTATTGACCATTTGGGCGTCTCCTTTTGTGATGTGCCTGTTCAAGTATCATGCTCTGCGCTACTTCTTTGTGCTAGCTATCTATTTTGATTGCAGATCTTTTGCTGGATATATGCATTGATTCTCTTCTAATCTGTGGCTGTTTTTTCTCCCTCCTTAGTATTATTCAGTGAACATGGTTTTCAATTTTGATGCTGTCTAATTCGTCATTTTTTAATTTTATGGTTAGTGATTTTTGTATTATATCAAAGAGAGAGAGAGAGAGAGAGAGAGAGAGAGAGAGAGAGAGGAAAAAAACCCAATCTACATCAAGGTCACAAAAATATCCTTCTGCATCTTCTTCTGTGAGTCTGCAGCTTTAAATTCCTTGTTTAAGGTTCATGGTCTCAGTCCCTTTGATGTTTATCATGTGAGGTAAGGGGGAACATTTGTTTTATTTAATAGAAGTAAATGGTTCTTCTAGCACCATTTATGCAGCCTGCCTTCCTTCAGGGATGACAATTGGTCGTCTGTTTCTGCACCCTAGTTATTCCTTTGATCTCTTCATCTCTCCCCATGTCTTAGTACTCAGAATGTAGCCTTCTATGGTAAATCTTTAAATTTGGTGGAGTAAGTTCTCGAAGGTTATTCTTGTTTAGTTTTTTGTTGGCTATTGTAGGCCTTTGAACCTCCACAGAGTTATATCAGCTTGTTAGTTTCTACATGCCTGCTTGTGTTTTAATTGGAATTACACTGACTCTATCTATCAGTTAAGAGGAATCTGATGTTGTCACTGTGGAATCTTTTCATTCCCTGGTATAGATATCTCTCCATTGTTATACATCTTCTTTAATGACTCTTATGAATATTTTGTTTTTCCAGTGCATGTTTTTTCATTACATTTGTTCCTAAGTTATTCAGCTTTTTTTTTGAGACAGGGCTTCCCTCAATAGCTCAGATTGCCCTGAGACTCACTATAGCCCAGCCTGGCCTTGAACTCATAGCAGTTCTTCTGTCTCAGCTCTCCTAGGACTGGGATTACAAGTGTGAGCCCTATGTCTGCCTATTTGATGTGTTTTGATAATAAATAAAAATTGAAATTTTTTTCAAATGATTTTTTTTATATTTATGTGTGTGTGTGTGCACGTGCATGTGTGTCTTTACCAGCTGAGCCATCTTATGGGTGTGTGTGTGTGTGTGTGTGTGTGTGTGTGTGTGTGTGTGTATTGCGTGCACGTACATGTGTCTTTACCATCTGAGCCATCTTTTGGCCCTCAAATGATTATTTCTAGTATCTGAAAACACAACAGATTTTTGTAGATTAGCAGGTCTAGTAGTTTGTAGAGTCCTCTGAATTTTCTGTGTATATAGTCATGGAAGAGTCTGCTTCTGCAGTCTGCAGTTTTCATCTCTAAAAGTTTATTGTTTTGTTTCTTTGTTTGGATTCTCCTTTTCTTCCCATTCCATGTTCTTGGTTTCATCAAGTTCTAAGAATAATGTTGCTCAGGGTGTAGAGGCTACCGCCTATATGGACAATTCTCATTTCAACCACAGATCTCTCTCAGCCCTGTCTGCATATCACACTGGCTTGATTGCCCCGATGAAAATCCGCACTGAGGCTCCCGGGAACCTGCGTTTGTACAGTGGGAGCCCAACTCGCAGTGAGAAAGAGCAGGTCTCCATCAGCTCCTTCTACTACAAGGAGCGGGTAAGTGTCTGAGCCATTGCCTTGGATTCTTGTTTCCTGTCCTCTGTGTGCCATGCATAGTAGCTGGATTAGTAATCCCGTTGTAGTCTTTCACTTTCTTAATTAGTTTATATGAGAAAGGTCGTTGCTCTGTGCTTTCAGTTGGTTTAAACTACGATAAACCATGGGGTAGACGGAGAAGTGGTTCTTTCTTATACTGTAACTACAAAGTAAAGAGTGCACTTTATTCCTCGTTTAAAATCTGCCCTGGCAACCCCCATTAGTTGAACTGATCCCCATATTTCAGGTAGAATAATTTAACTTTGGTTCTTCATGGTATCCCAATATCCTGATGCCTGTCAACACACTGAGAGTTGCTTCTGAATGTTGGAGATCTTGGTGGGTTTGGAACTACTTGATCCCTAGAAAGTTTTCCAGAGTGGATCAGCTGGTACAAAAATTACCTGAACTTGTCCTTAATTTTGTTTTTTTTTTTTAGAGACAAGGTCTCACTCTGTAACCTTGGCTGGCTTGGAACTCACAGAGATCCACCTGCCTCTGCTTCTTGGGTGTTGAGATTAAAGGTGTGCGCCACCATGCCCAGCTTTTCTGGGGTTCTTGAAGAATACAGTGTCCCTAAGTATTTATCGTTTAGCTGGGTGGAACCTGCTAAGCCCAGGAATGCCTAGAGGTCTTTCTGTGTTGTCAGACTGAGAGCCTGGCCTCAATACTGATAGGTCTAAACAGTCAGCGTCCCTGCTGACCTCCTGCACAGACTCTTAAGAATTCTTAAGAATTCTTCATTGTTTCCCATAAAATAGGAAATAACAACTGTCAGTAATTAAAATCAGCCTTAAAATGGAATCATTTAAAATAAAAAAGATGGTTTTTCTATCAAGTATTGTAAGTATCTTCACCTGTGTTGCAGCAGAGTCTGCCTCCAGCTCCCACTGATGGCTAACCAGCTCTGACGAGTCTTGTCTCAGGGCTTATGTGGCTGAAATCAGTCAGCAGCTGATATTTGGACTAGTCCAATCTTGGGCAAAGCCATCTAGTCAAACAGGAAGATGGTTCTAGCTGGCTTCCTGCATACCTTCCACTCTCCACACTCCCTCTCCCAATCTCCCTGATGGGGTTCTGCCCCTCTGGCTGTCACAGACCTTCCTCAAGCACCCACCAAACTTTATCTCCCCCAAGTTCATTTACATTAAAAAAATTAGCCCCTTTCCCCCCTTTTCTGCAAGGCAGCTGGTAACTCGGTAGAAGATTTGATAGTTGGACTGTTCAGTTGGCATAAAAGCCACTTATGGTTAGGTAAATGAGGGTTTTATTTAGTATCAGGGCCAGTTTGAAGAGATCTCTGAGTCAGAAGCAATTCTGAAGAGGCAATTCTGAATGCCCCTTTGATTCACATCATGTGCTACCACTCCTGCTTGCAATTTGATTGGCTAGAATAAATTGGCCTACATATTTGACTTCGTGCTCACATAAAGCCCATCTGTAGTCAGAGTGCTTGTGGTCCCAATACAGAAACATTGGTGATGCCTACATTCGTGGTTACAGTGGTCTGGCCCATTTCCCCACCAACACTATTCATGAAGAAGCACTGAGGGAGCACATGGCCAATCATCCTAGCAGCTAGTGAGGACTGTGAGATCTCAGTGTGGGGCAATTCCTAGACTGCTCTTCTCCACAGGAAATGGCTGTTCTAGTGGTCTGATCTGACATAGGAAGGAGCCTTTAAGGTTTATTTTTACATAGCAACCAAATAAAATGGGGAGCACTTTTTTTTTATCACAGTATAGCATGAAACCCTTGCGCTGGTGTATACCATATGCACAGTAATGTTAGTTGGTTGTAAATGTGTAGTTTAAAGAATTAACAATCATCCCAGTCAAGAAGCAGAAGCCTGTGAGACCTTTAGGACCCTGGGGAGGAAACATATTTCAAGAATGGCACATAATAATTGTGAAGGTAAATTGTGGGCACATGCTTCTGTTTGCCACTTTGGATCTAAAATGTCATGTGGTTCAGTGTATTTAAGATGCCCCAAACAAATGTCAGTTGTTTTGTGATAAATTTGAAATAACCTTATCTCTCCCTGCCACTTGTTCATGCTTTATCCTGTTTAAATAGAGCAGGGCAGCTAAAGCAATGGAAGCCCCCATGCTGACTTCCGTAGGTGGTCTCGTCTTCCTCACAGAGCTCAGTCATTCTTGAGGACTATTTTCTCAGGAGAAATGATTTCATTTTATTACTTTGGGTCTGAAAATGTTTCCAGCTAACTGAAATTTTGTGTGTCCACACTTTTCTCCTGTATCCTTTTGTGTCCCTCAGGTCTCTGCTCCTGAGAGCTTTAATGAGGGAGGGGGAAGGACTAAGGTGTCCCTGCATCGAGACCTAGCAGGAAGGAGTTGCATTGAGTGCAGTCTCATGCATCCACCTAAAGGCGGTGGTTTATTTCTCTTGTGTTTTTAATCTGCCCAACTTAGGTTGAATTGACATTCACCCAGTGTTCTCTAGATGAAATGACAAGGTTTGCTACTACAAACTTAAAAGTGTGAGTGACCTAAAGACCTGTCAAGTCTCATGTAAGTCAGGAAGCACAGATTCTCACAAGGACAGACTTGGCAAATAGGCCAATGATTACCAGCCAAAGAAATAGTGTTTATTCTAGAACTTCTAATAAATATTGAGCATTGACCTACAGACACTTTGCAGCCTCTCATCTCGGTTTCAGTTTATGTTATTAAAATAGCTCTGATATAAGTAACTAGAGAGGCCTTTCAGTTAATAGAGAAATGTCTGATCTCCATAATCAGTATGGTATACTGCCCACCCCACACCAGATCGGCCTGGCTAGCTGGAGTGCCTAGAGAGCATTCCTCCTCAGCTTAACCCCTCCTCCTGCTGGCATTGTTCTGAAAACAGCTTTTCAGCCCCAGTGCTGAGACATTCAGTTGCCTCCTTGCTCCCAACCACACTGGGAACTGAGCCTATTGAAGAAGTGCTTGGGAACAAGAGTGTGTTCTGGTGTGTTCTTCACACCTGTGAGGTGAAGGGGAAACTATCTTTCCTGTTTCTCCACTTGCAGCAGGACCTTAGTCCTATCAGAGTCCCTCATACCTTCACCTGGGTTCCTCTGTCAGAGTGTGTTGACATTAGCCTCCTTATATCCTGGACAGAGACTAAAGGGCAACTGAAGCTGGGCTTGAGGCAGGTGGGCTGGGGGAGGAGAGGGGCACAGACACTGCTGTGCTCAGCCTTTTCAGTCACCCCAGTTCCATTTTGCAGCATATAGACCTATAAATCCATCAGATGTGGGGGAAACTTTCATTTTATTCTATATTTTTCCCTTTTAATTTTCTTGGTGTTTTTCTTCCCTTTTCCTGGGTGTAACGTTTTCACGCACAGATGTCTCCTCGCTCTGCCCGGCGACGTTGGTCCATACAAGCAATTAACGACTTCCCGGTACTGTGCGCTGTGCAAATGCTCTCCTTGACTAATCCTGTCTCTACCAAAGGCCCAAGAATAAAATGCCACCTGCCTGGCTTTGAGGAACCTGAATGACAGACAGGCTGGCTGGTGTTCAGGACCAGCAACAATAAAATTTTCACCCTGGGGAGGCAGGCACCAAGGACTGCCTCCTTGCCAGTCATGGTATTTCAAATGGGTAAACACTTAAGGATCATGAATGGGCTTTGCAAATGAAACTCACTACTGGGTTCTTGGAAAGGACCCTGATCAAATGACTTCAGCTCACCTGATATCACTTGGGGCACTTCTGCAAATTGCATGGAGATTCCAAAAGCCTACCTTTGGCATGGGGGCAGCAGAGGAAGATAGAAGAGACCTCTGCCATTCAGTCACTGTTTTGTAGCCTCAGTCCAATCAGAGAGGGAAGTACCTACTTGCTTCATTGGCATGCTACCTGAGCTGGTTTTACCCTTTGGGAATTTTCTGGAACAAATTTTTCTTCTTACCATCAGTATTTTGCATTCATAATAAAATTTGCTGTGGACATCCTCAGATCCCCTTCCTTTCCTACTCGTTCCTATTGGCCTCTTCTCCCCTCTTCTGTCTTCCTCTCCCACCCCCTTCATGTTTCAGTAGTGCCAAGGTGTCCTCAAGGCAGCCTTGAGGCTTGTATCAATTTTGTTTGCTATAAAGAATGTTTAGAACAACAGACCAATACTCCTTTCCTACAAAAACCAGTTGAAACCAGGAGTCTGGAGTAGCAAGAACCACTGATTAAGAGCTTGCAGGTAGAGCCACCACCATGGCCTCTTTCCTCAGAAAGCTGCTTCCATTCGCTCCCTTGCTGAGTTTCACTGGTTCCCACCGCTCTTTAAATAGGAGCTCATTTGACTCCTGCCCACTCTGCTGATTATGCATTGTTGATGGGGTTGCTGCGAAGCAGTTGGTGGCTTATTCTTGGGCTATTTTTACATTTAACCCATTTACTGGCGTCAATGTTGCCTCCGATTGTAGCGGTGACACTAGTGGTGCAGTCACAAGCTGGCTAGTGGTTTGTTATGTAGTGCCTCCTTCCATCCAGCCCCTTCTTCCCTGTCCTCTGCTGTCCTCCACGACCACCTCCCCAGGATGTTCACAGGGACATCCCAGAGCTTATCATGCAATAACCTGTCTGCCCTGCTTTGTCTCTTCCCTCAGTCTCTTCTCATGACATCTGTGAGAAAGGGCATATTCTGTTGATGGAGCACTGAAAAGACCGGAGAGAAAGGCAGAGTCCTTGCCTCCTAGAGGTACCCATTTGCTGTACAGAAAGGAATCCACCTTGAGACCTGTCAGAATGGGACTGGAGCAGTGCAGGAGGGCTAGGCAAAGTTTTAGACCATGGTGCCCTTCCTGACCTGGACAGAGTAACCGTACCTCAGCCTTGTATGTCTGTGTTCTCTACAAGCAGAGAATCCCAAGAGAAACCCAGTGATGTTACTTGACAGCTGTACAGACAGCAGAGAGACCTAAAGTACCTGAAGGTATTAGGGAGAAAGTTAGATTTAGGGAAAGCGGATGAGATAGGATTGTTTCTTATTACCCAAAGTTGTAGGAAATTCCCTGAAAAACTTGCTCACCTTCTCATCAGGGAGCAGCCAGGACCTAAGGCTTCAGCTAACGTGTTTCAAGATTTATCATATCTCCATTTAGGCAGCTTTTTTATGTTTTAATTTCTAGAATAATTGGCCATCTGAATGATCGCTGTAACCTGAAGGGGAGACATTTAGAACTGCCACCCTACAAAATTAAAAAAACAAAACAAAAAACAGCCACCACTGTTTTGCCTCTGCAGGATTTTGGGCAGTGTTTTGCAGTTATTCCTTGCTAGATTAAAATACAACAAAACAACAACCAAAAAGCCAAAACAAAGAAGAACCCCACAGAAACAGAAACAACAGTGCTGTTCCATAACTACACTTACAGTTTTATCTCTAGTGGCAGCTAAAATTAGGGTGATCTTATGTTGGGGAACCTCCTTCTATTGCAGGCTGAGGCAGCTGTGTGAAGTCCCTCTGTCATCTCGTAGACACCCAATACATATCGGATGGAAACCCCTAGAAGCTTGTTGTCTCCTGCAGTCCCAGGAAATACAGACCAGTTTCTGCAGTTCAGTGAGGGGTCACTGCAGAAGGCTAATGACAACCACTTCCTTTCTGTCTTTGCTGAGGGATGGCAGCTCACATTTGTTTGTCTCTACTGGTCTGCTAAAAGGAGAAGAGCCTGAAGACTTCTCTTTGGACTCTGATTTTTCTTCTGTATGCTTAATCTTAACAAACCCAGAAAAAATCACACACATGCACACATGCATTCACGCACGCACTCACGCATGCATGCATGCACGCGCACACGTATGTGCGAGAGGCACATTCTCAAGGCCAGCCTGAAACCCTTCAAACAAAGCATCCTTGTCCGAATCTGGCTTGTCCCAGGGAAAACTGTGCCACTAGTCTCTTAAACCAGAGAAATCCCACTGCTGTTACTTAACAACTGTACAAACAACAGTGACTCTGGAGCACCCGTAAGATGTTAAGGAGAAAACAAGGCCTTTAGCAAACTACCTTGATTTAGCAGAATGCAGTCATGATGTTGAGAGAAAAAGTAATTACAGAAGGATGTTTTAGGGTCAGCATCACTAGAATCAAATGTCAGTCTCTTTATTTACAGAGATTGATCTGCTTAAAGACAGACCAAACTATTTATGTATTTACTGGCATCTTAATTAGGACTTAGTTTTTTCCTGTGTTGATTCTTAGAATCACATTCAGTACTAAAAAGCAAGTTAGCACAAATGGGTGTAGCTGGGGCTGGGTGTGTGGCTTAGTTGGTAAAGCGCCTGCCACACAAGCGTGAGGACCCGTGTTCAGATCTCTTGCACCAATATAAAGCCAGGCACAGTGACCAGGCAGTGTCTGTAGCTCTAGCACTGGGGGTGGGCAGCGACAGGCTATTTATTGGCCAGCCAGTCTAGCCCAACCTGTGAGCCCCAGTTTCAGTGAGAGACTGTCTCGAAATAAATTTAAAAAGATAATGTATAATGGAGGAAGACACCAGATGTTGACCTCTGGCTTCCACACATATGCTCACACATACACACACACACACACACACACACACACACACACACACACACAGAGCATAGCAGCTTGACAAGCCTATTCAAATTTCAGCTCCATAACCATGACCTTATAGAAGGTTCACATTTCCATTTACAAAGTGGGGGCAATATCCCTATTCCATGGAGCCGCAGTGAGGCACCCGCTGGGTCAGCATGAACAGTCCGGAAGCAAGAACGAACGNGTGTCATAATAGAAAAGTCTTTAAATCCTCAGTCAAATGTCGGGACACTTGTTCTTGTTTCATTATCTGTTGCCAAATGAGCTACTCCTGGCACATGAGCCTTCATATAATTAGTAATGTGCTTTTGCTAGGTTTGCTTTCAAAGTCAGGGAAGTGTGGTTATTTTCAGTGCGCCCTAAAAGCACGCAGGCCCCATCCACCCTTCACAGAGCCTCCATTTGTTTCAATTGTATAATTGCATGGGCTCTGGTGAGTTGCTAAGCTGTTCAAGCACTTACTGTTTTTTCTTTGTACTAAGGAGCCACAGTGACTTCATGTTCACAGTGTTTTAGAAGCCTTCTGTCCAACCCAGAAGATACACTAAATGGATCATATTCCCTTCCAGATGGAATCTTTTTGGCATAGAAATTAAAAGTGAAACTTTTCATATTGATGTGTGTATGCACACGCATGTGCACATGTGTAAATGTGTCACACATTTGAGGTTAGAGGACAGCCCATGGCAGTCAGTTCTCTTCTTCCACTACATGGGTTCTGGGGATCAAACTCAGGTTGTCAAGCTTGGCAGTAAGCATCTCCCATCACTGAACTATCTCACATACTCAGAATTTTTTTAAAAATCCAGCATCCTAGATCTCATTTGAAATGGTCAGTTGTCAGGGACCTGTGGGCATATAGTTTCTGGCTAGTCAAGCATTTTGTGCTGCTCTTCAGGATAGCCACACACTAGTTACCCTCCCTGCAACTGGTCATGCATAGAGTACTCTTGTGACTACTGATGCCTTATCTCAGTTAGCACTGCCTGGCTCCAGCCCACTCTGACATGTCCTTCCCTTATGTGAACCCAGCTGGATAAAAGGATAGTAGTACTAGAGTATGGACATAGTTACTCTTCAGGCAACCAGGGCATGTAAAAGCCTGGAGGCTTACCCCATAATAACAGATCAAGGTTCCCCCTGCATTGAAGAGCCAAGAGGTGTGGATAAGTAATAAATAGTAACAGAACTGCTTCTTAAGGTCAAATGGATTGTGGTTCCAAATTGATAAGAGATAAGTTCTGATAAACAATTCATAGCTGTTCCAGCTATCCTGCTTCACTCATCTGCCTGGAATCCAGGTAGATCGCATTTAGTAGGTCCCAAGACATATTGATTGTATGAGAAGTTAATGTAGTGGACACCTGGGGCATTGGTTGGGACATCAGTGATCAGAAATGCCTGGATTTAGACCTAGATTGATTCATGAAATAATGTTATACGAAAGTCANTAGTGGAAAAGTGAATATGTGGGTAATGTGATTAGTGACGGTTCCTGACCATTTATGGACATTTATAGTACATAACTGCAAGTTTTAGGTTGTAATTTTAAGTATATGCAGTTTGCATCTGTCTTGTCATCGTACCCTGACTGACCTCATGAGATTGGATAACAGAACTCAGCATTAGCCACAGGTTACCAATAAGCAAACAAAAAACAGATGCAGATGAGACTTTAAGTCCACAGCAAATGATTAACTAGTATTAAATTGGCCTAGGGCCACACTGAGCCCGAACATGTGATACCTTAGTTTTCTGATGTCAGACTACAAGTCCCTTCCAGTCGCTCCTTACGCCTCCTTTCTTAATAAATGTGTTGCTCCCTTGCTTAGTGAATGACCTTGGTGACCTCTTTTTTTAACTTTGAGAAATAAAATAGGATATTGCTCCCGTAACTGGTTGTCATTTTGAAGGTACCAGATGGGGCTACACTCTGTTACTTTTTGTTTCCCAGGACATTTCTCATTCCACATGAGCAGATTCCTCACGGCCACTTACTGGGACAATTGTGGGCTGAAACGTGCTCATGGTCTCCCATGTCTATTACCCAGTTTCCCCAACTAAGTGTCTTTGACCTTCAGAAATGATCGCTTTTAGAAATAATTTAGGCCTACTACAAAACCAGGCAATTCTTGTGCTGCCAAGTTTCTCTGTCTTCATATATTAAGGTTTGCAGAGCCCACACTGTTGTGTCTGAATTAAAATGTCAACAAACTCTGTTGAAACTGTCTAAGAAGAAAAGAAATTTGAATCATTTCAGGCAAGAACTTTGAACCCAGTACTGAACACCTTAAAGCACCCCCTCCATTTTGGGGGGTCTCTACTAACTTCTTTACCTGCTATTTTTTAAAATTAATTAATTAATTAATTAATTAATTCTGGTTTCCCGGTGCCTATTTCTTTGAGCACCTACAGAATGTAAATAGCCCTGCAGTAGGTGCTTGTTTTCCTGTTAGGATTTGGATCAAGAGCTTTGTTATCTTTTTATCCTACAGATGCTGATTCATGTAATTGTGGGCATGATGTAATTTAAAGTCTCTGCAAATTACCAATGACCCAAATATGATGTGCTCTGCAACTGTAGGCTTCCACTCTCCAGGGTCCCCATTAGTCACATCTTGTCATCTCCCCTAGAAATCAAGGAGGTGGAAAAGTAAACGGGAAGGATCGGACTCTGGCAATCGACCCATTAAGGCTGCTGGGAAGGTCATCATTCAGGATGTTTCCTGCCTCCTTCCTGTTCATAAGTCACTGGGAGAGCTGTACATGTAAGTCCAAGATTATAGGTACACTGAGCTTGTCTTTAGGATCTGCAGATCTTTTTAAAGTTTTGGACACTTTGGGGGAAACTCAGTGTTAGCTTTTTGTTGGTGCCTAACAAATTGCCACAAGCTGCAGCTTCAAAGAGTATGTATTTATTACCTCACTATTTCTGTAGGTCGGGAACCTAGCTTCAGTAAGCCCTCCTTGCCCAGGATCTCAACTAACTGAAAGCATGACCTTGGTCCCACCATGGTATCTTCCAATGCTTAGGGTCCAGAAAGCTGGTTTACATAGCTGAATTCAGACCCTGATAGCTGTAGAGCACTTGGCATATTCATCTTTGAGACCAGCATAGTGGCCCACAGAAATATCTTTTTTTGAAGGTCCTGTCTGACTTAGGCCATATGGAATATTCTGCCTTTTGGCAGACTCCAGGTCAAGTGCTTAATAATATGATCTTGAAAGTGGTTCCCTAGGAATTCTGGGGACCACCTGAGAATTCTGCCTCCCACACTGTCTTAGTTAGGGTTTTATTGCTGTGAAGACACCATGACCATAGCAACTATTATAAAGGAAAACATTTAATTGGGGTGGCTTACAGTTTCAGAGGTTTAGTACATTATCATCATGATGGGAAGTACAGCAGCACACAGGCAGACATGGTGCTGGAGAAGGAGCTGAGAGTTCTATATCTTGATCCATGGGCAGCAGGAAGTGAACTGGCTTGAACTTCTGAGACCTCAAAGCCTACCCACTAGTGACACATTTCCTCCAACCTCCAAGGCCACACCTCCTAATAGTGGCACTCCCTATGACCAAGCATTCAAACACATGAGTCTATGGGGACCATTCCTATTCAAACCACCACACATATCCACTATGTAAAGCAGATCAAAGCAGAGTTATTTTGGTTGAAGGCCTTAGGAGCCAAGTGACGGGCAAGTGGAGGCTGGTCTACAGGTCCCCTAAGTCCTCCTAAACTTGAACATATAACAAAAAATGTTTTCTTTTGTAGTAAACTTACAGCATGATACTTTTTATGTGACATCACAGTTAGTTTCCATATATTTAAATTCCAAACCCTGGGAACTGAACAGCAAAGCTGGTAGCAAATTGGTGTTTTTCTTACTGCCTCCTCCTTCCCTGAAAGTGGTGAGTGATTTGCCCCCTCAGGTGGGAATCCACGGCCTGCTAGCACCAGCTCTAATTAATTCTTCTCTCCTTGTCAGATTTGAGTGACAACCAAAGAGGTACTTTCTAGTCTATTAAATCAGGAGGAATTCTTGGGAAATTAAAGTAGAAGCCTTCTTAATCTTTTTTTTTTTTTTGCTTTAATTTCAGATTGAACGTGAATGACACTCAGGAGACATGTCAGAAGAATGCTGCTTCTGCCATGCTTGTTGGAAGGAAGGATCTTGTCCAGGTACTGTAAATACCTGTTGGTGACACTTAAAGTTAGTGACATTTACAGGGTGTACCCCTATTTTGAAGTTTCTTATTTGATTTTCTTTGCCAGTCTGTAGGGCCGGAGCAGCTTCCTAAATCTTTACCCTGGATATTTTTCTTATTAGTGGGGAGATCCTTAAGTGTTTTTTTTTTCTTTCTTAAACTATGTATGTTTCTGTTTCAGTATCACAGTGATTGTTGTATGCCTAAATTTGAGTATTTGTGCCTTTTTACCTCAGTTATTTTCATAAGAAAGTTATGTTTCATAAGAAATTTTACCAGAGTCTTCTTCTAGGTAGAGGTGTTCAGTTTTTTTAAAATATGACTTCATGGTGCTGGAGAGATGGTTTAGTGGTTAAGAGCACTGGCTGCTCTTATAGAGGGCCCTGGTTCAATTCCCAGCACCCACATGGCAGTTCATAACCTTTTGTAACTCCAGTCCCAGGGAATCCGACTCGCTCTTCTGACCTCCTCTGGCACCAGGCGTGTGCGTGATACACAGACATACATGCAGGCAAAATGCTCAGACACATAAAATATTAATAAAAATTTTAAAAATAAAATATGTCAATAGTTATAAACTGTAAGATTCCTTCATCTTTGTAGCTCCTCAGTATTGTTCTCTGAACTCTTACTGAGATACCATCTGCGTACCCTGCAGCCTGCCCATCTAAAATGTGCTAGTTGGTCATTTCTAGTTTTGTCAGAGTTGTGCAGTTGTCATGGAAACTGTTGAGAACATTTTCATCACCCAGAAGCAGCTCCTTGTCTTTCAGTCTGTTCTTTCCATCAACTCTGGGATCCATCTTTATTCCACTCTGTTCTTTAGTGTGACGATTAGACTGAGCTTGGGAAATTACTAACAGTTGCCCCAGCAGCTCAGTGTTTTTCCTTATGACTAAATAAATGAACAATGCCAAGGCCTTCCCTGGATTTTCATTTGATTAAAAACATCCCTAAGATTTCCATTTGTCTTGTAATAAACATCACAACATCTCTCCCTGAAATCCTTTAAAGAAAAACCGTCTCATGGATTTAGTCTGTTTCTGTCAGCCCCAACCCGTCGCAGACTCCATGAACACTAAGAAGGCAAAATGAGGTAATTTTTATAGTGGGAAGCTGAGTCCAGCTCAGAGTTCTAGAGAACTACCAGAGCAGGTTATCTCGGACCATCAGCCTTTGAGCATGTTTCTAATGTGAGAACCCGAAGAATTCCCCCATGGGGTTCATGGGATCAGTGAATGTAAAGGCTGGCCTGTAGCCCCCAAATGACATTCTCTGAGCATAGTTTCCTTCCTACAGTTTTCTTTGTGTGTTCTTTCTCCCTCTTCTTTATTCTCTCTTCCTTATCTCCTCTCTCCCCTTCCCTTCTCTTTTTTCTTTTCTTCTTTCCCCAACTCTTCCCCTATCCCTCCCCCAGTGCTTTTCCAGCAGAACTGGTGTGGAAGACCAGGCCAGTCTAAGTGAAATGGGGAGACAAAATGGGGAGACTCTTGTCGTCAGACAGACTCTGCTTAACTCTGGGCCCTGACTAATTTCTTTGTGTGTGATCCCAGACGAGCCACCCTGTCTTTCTAAACCTCAGGATCATTGCTATAAAATGGAGCAATACCTTGATAATGTTTAAAGACAGAAATAACGTGACAGTGAGTGCTTGAAGAATGTTGTTGTTTTTCTTCATGCCCCTGATAAAGGTGTGCTTACTGTTTTGTGTCTCTCACATTTCCCAGAGAAGTAAATGTCAGGGACACCCTTCTGTTGAAGGCTTTAGGAGATGAGATATGTGTTGTGACAACTAGCACAGTTGTCAGCAAGGTGGAAAGCCCATCCTGACCCTGAAAGTCATTAACTTCTTTGAGCAACTGTTGAAGTGGGTTGTTCATCAAGGCAGTGGCTGTAAACTGCATGTCCCTCCTTGGAGCAATACTTGTATGGCACTTTTAGTGTCCTGCCCTCATGCTATTGATTTTGAATATCTGATGTTTGCTTTTCAGATTTTTATCTACTCGCTCATCTCAAATTATAGACTTGATCCAAATTTTGTGTCTTCTTCCTTTTGGGTTTAGAATAGTGTGTTCCAGTTAGTGGGTACAATAATTGTATTGCTTTTCTAAAACCAAATAAAACAGAAGAGATTTTCCAAAAATGGCATTCAAATTTTGGAAGGTCTCAAGAGTTGGGACTCTTTCTGATGGGCAGTGAAGGCTTTGGGTTTAATAGACACTTTGTAGACATTAGTTTGGTGATTCTAAGTTCCACGAGGGTTGAAGTTTGGGGTGTTCATCAGACTTCATGTCAATATGAAGAAAGCCAAAGTTGTTTTCTTCTTGGCCTATTCTTTAGCTTTAAGAGTGTACTAAAACTTTTGTAATGGAGGCAACAAAGTGTTCTATTCCTTGGGCAAAGAACAGGTCTTCAGTGGGATGTAGACTGCTCTTGTTTGCTCTCTGCCAATCCAATTCACCAGTGAAGCATCAGAAAAGACCAGGGCTAATGAAGAAAATGGCCCTTTGAAATTGTGATACTGTGTTATTCTCTGAAGTTTGCTTAATGAAAGGTTTTTCTTACTTATTTTAGTAGATGGGCTTTTGCCATGTAGTCTAGGCTATTGTAGAACTCACTGTGTGGCCTCNCCTCGCTTTGCCTGGCCTCACCTATCCAGCTCTCAGAAGTCTAAGCCTCTCTGGGATTGCAAGCATGAGTCACATGTTTGATTTTTAATGAACCTTTTAAGGCTAATGTTTCTCAACTGTACAGTATACTCAATCACTGAGAATCTGTTAAAATGTCAGTTCTGACCCAGTCAGTCTGGGTGGGGCCTAGAATTCTGCACCGTAAGCTTTTGCCACCCTTGTGGTAAGGTTTTAGTTTGTAGGAGGTAGATGAGGCTCCTTTACCGTTTCTGTTCATCTCTTCAGTTTGAATTTGAGCCTCTTTCTTTGGTCTGTCCAGGTTTGGTCGCTGGCTACGGTAGCTACAGATCTTTGCCTTGGTCCGAAGTCTGACCCAGATTTGGAAACACCTTGGGCTCGACATCCATTTGGGCGACAGCTGCTGGAGTCCCTGTAGGTTCTGAGAGCTAAATGTGAGGAAAACGAGTGAAGTGCATTTTAGGTCTGTAAATGCATTAAACGTTACTGCCTCTGTGAGGAGCACAGAGGCCGGAGGAGTGAAGGGGACAAGGCGCTTTGCTTTTAGCACTGACATAGCCTCTGTGCAGAATGAGCTTCTGACAGCACAAGGCATTAAATATTATTTGTCACTCACAAGACTGTGAAACCCTTAAGAGTCCCATGTGCGTCAGTACTTTAGTTCCCCTCCTTCTCCCCCGCTCCCCACACCTCTGGGCACACAGGCCTTTGGGCCCTGAATATGGTAAGTTTCTCTGTGGTCCTGTGTGGTTTGGTCTCTGGGAACAGGGATGGAACCATGTGTTGGTGTTCATGTTCTCCTGACACTAGATCCCTGTTAGACAGCTCATAAAAGTACCAGATTTATGTCCAACTTGTCACTCCAAAATACAGTAAGTNAGACTATATAAGATAATGTTCCATTAAGCAAGCCACTCAAGTGTTCCTCACAGTGAGGTTCCAGGCCTGGGCAGAGAAACTCCACTGCTTCAAACTGAGGTTTGCTTTTCTGCTGGTTGAAGCCAGACCTGGGGCACCTGGTCATGCTCTCACTGCCTCCTCCTGAAGCAGGGGTTATAAGGCTTGCTCTGCTTGGTTTACATTAGCCTCACGACAGAGTCTTTCTAATCCCTAAGCTTGTATTCTAGAGTGGTGGTCCTGAAGGATGAAGGGAATGAGAACCTAAGGTTCCTTGTCATTCTTACTTAATCGAGGAAACAAGAGTCAATGGCCTGCCATGCTGTGGTGATACCATCTTCTCTGACTGCCTCCTTGTAGAATTAGGTCAAAGGAAGGACATGTATAGAAACTTACCACAAAGCAGGGGGATTCTTCCTGGAGCTGGGGAGAGTGAGAGAGTGTGGCCCACCTCTGTCAGATGTTAGGTCAGTCTGCTGGGTTCTGGACAAGTTGTGTTGTGTTAGAACCCATGTCTGAATGCCCACTGGAAGCTTTCAGACTGGTCTCTAGGTTGTCACTAACATTCTGAAAACTTCTGTGCCAAAACAAATGGGGCCAATCTCATAGTAGGTGAGACTTTGGATCTGTAGAAGTCCCTGTTCCTGACAGGGTCAGAGGAAGGATGGAAAATCTCCCAGTCTAGTCCAGAGTAGAAGTGTTATGGCTAGTAACTGTCCTTCCTCCATTCTTCCTCTTGGTTTGTTTTTCCTCCTCTTGTATTTTACAGATTAGCTCACTATTGCCAACTCCGAGATGTTCAGACCTTGGCTATGCTCTGCAGTGTGTTTGAAGCCCAGTCCCGGCCTCAGGGCTTACCGAACCCTTTTGGGCCTTTCCCTAACCGTTCTTCTAATCTTATGGTGTCCCACAGTCGCTATGTAAGTTCATGGTTTTCTGGCCTCCCTTGAGGTCTTTTTTTCCCCTCAAATGTAACTTTGAAATGGGATGGTGTCTGATGCTAGTGTGTGTTCCTCTTCCCTTCCAGCCCAGCTTTACCTCCTCAGGATCCTGCTCCAGCATGTCAGACCCAGGATTCAACACTGGTGGCTGGAACATAGGTTGGTGAGGGAATGACACAGCCCACACTGGACTTTGGCTATTCCTGAGGCTTTACGAAGGCTGTTCATATGGGAAGTTTAGTTGGTGCACATTCTCCTTGTTTTTCTTTGGTTCTTATTTTTCTCCGTTTAGTGTGCAGGGACAATATTGGTAGCAAGGCCTGGCCTTGCATGTTGAATACACTTGTGTCTGGGAGGGCTTTGTGCTACTCTGAGTTGCTTGCAAGGCTGCAATAGGACTTGTCCCATTCACCGCAAAAGCCAACCCTTATCCTTCCTCCTTTACAGTCCCTTTTACAGTGATGGAAAACATCATCATCTGCCCCTTCCCATCATCCATTTCTTCCCATGATTCCTTTTAGTGGAGAGAAATAAAACGGACTGATGGCCAGGTGGCCATAGGGTTTGTTTCATGAGGGAAATACCTTTGTGATTCCTGGATTAAATTTTTTTATTTAAAAAATGATCTTAATTTTCTTTTTTAAAAGATTTATTTATTATGTATACAGAAGAGGGCGCCAGATCTCATTACAGGTGGTTGTGAGGCACCACGTGGGGGAATTGAACTCAGGACCTCTGGAAGAACAGTCAGTGCTCTTAACCTCTGAGCCACCTCTCCAGCCCTGATCTTAATTTTCTTGATTATAAAAATAGAACATGAGTCAGGTGTAGTAATATACACCTGTAATCCCAACTTCTCAGGAGTCTAAGGCCAGCTTGGACAACGGAGCAAAACCTTGCCTCTTAGAAAATAATCCCAGCACTCAGGAAATGAAGGCAAGAGGATTGGGAGTGTAAGGCTAGCCTGAGCTATGTGGAAAGATCTGTCTATACACACACACACCCCTACCTTAGAACATGCATATGCATATATATATATATATATATATATATGTCCTATAAAGAAGCACAAACAAAAAGTATCAGAGAAAACAAATAGTAATGATTGATATCTCCGTCTCTCTCTTAATAACATCTGTTAACATTTCAGAACATTTTCTTCCTCTCCCCCTCTGTGTGTGTGTATGGGTGGGTAGTTATTTGATTTATGTTATTTTGTGTTCTGCTTTTAATTTTATCTGAGCGTTTTCTCATGTCATTTAGCATTTTTATAACGAGTCATTGCATCGCATTCCACTGTATCATTAAGCCATAATTTGCTTAGCTATCATGTGTGCTTAATTACCAGGTTCACTTGGTGATAAATACCTGGACAAAGAGGTGTACCTAGGAAAGAGTAGTGTAAGATTCTGTTCCTCGGAGTCTTCAGTTTCGAGTATTTTGCTTCTAGAGAATCAAGCAGACACTGGGGTATGGGGGGTGGGAGGGGCTTCCTATTTTCTGTGCCTTCTCTGACTGCTATCCTCCCTTCTCTTTTGCTTTTCTTTAGCAGGAAGAGAGACAGAACACATGTCTTCACCTTGGGGAGAGTCTTCGCCAGAAGAACTCCGCTTTGGGAGTCTAACCTACAGTGACCCCCGTGAGCGGGAACGTGACCAGCATGATAAAAACAAAAGGTAACCGGCCACCTTCCCTGACTGCAGCTACAGAAGCCACGGCTTCAAAGTCAAACTCAGACTTTGAGAAGATGGCGTTTAATATAAATGCCATTAGGTATTGAGCTTGCTTTTCTCTTAAAGGAACTGACAGGGAACCTTTTGGGTTTATCCAGGCTTCTGGACCCTGCCAATACCCAGCAGTTTGATGACTTTAAGAAGTGCTACGGAGAGATCCTCTACCGTTGGGGCCTGAGAGAGAAGAGAGCAGAAGTGCTGAAGTTTGTGTCCTGTCCTCCGGATCCTCACAAAGGGATTGGTGAGTATGAATCCTTCTCTTTTCCTCTCACTGTCTGGAAGGCCCCATGCTCTGATTTGCCCATAACCTTAGGTTTGGAAGGTTGAGCTTCTCATATAGGCAGAAGAGTCTGAAGCATTTGAGTCTTTTCCGAAAACCTTGCATTTCATAACAAGATTCACTTTTATCATAACTGTCTTAGACACAGTAAGATGATTATTCATTTATTCACCTACCGTAGGCACAGTGGAACCCATGGCAGAGTAGAGGGGAAAGTTAAAAATTGTGGTAGCTATACTGTGGCTTCAGAGCACTTGTTCTCCTGAGGACTTGAGTCCAATTCCAGTCACTTACATGTGGCTCACATTGGTTTGTAACTCCACCTGGGGGAGCTGAAGCCCTCTTCAGGCCTCTGTGGGCACTGCATGCATATGGTACGCAAACATACACGCAGGCAGAACCCCCATACACATAACATAAAATATGTTTTTTAAAAAGGGGTAGAATCAGTATGATTTGCTGATAAACTGGATATGGACTAAGGAAGAGAAACAAAGCTTTGGTGATTCCTATGTTTCCAGCTAATGTGCTGAGAGATAGCAGTGTTATACTACAGATAGAAACAAATGGAGAAACACCGGAGCTCGGGGTTATGGAGTGTGTGTGTGTGTGTGTGTGTGTGTGTGTGTGTGTGTGTGTGTGTGTGTGTGTGTGTGTGTGTGTGTGTGTGTGATGAGATGGCTGTCTGAAGAAGTCACACAGTCAGTCAGATGTGAATCTGGTTCTCAGGAGAGATTGTATTCAGCTAGAGCTGGTAATTTAGGAATCTTCACTCTACAGTTGGTATATAAGCCTATTAGAGTGTATGTATTATCCAGGCATAGTGACACACCTTTCTTTAAGCCAGGAGGAAGAAGCAGGGGGATCTCTGAGTTTGAGGCCAGCTAGGAGATACATAGTGAGACCTTGTCTCAAAAAAAAAAATTGTATTTAACTGGAAGCTGAGGATGGAAAAAAAGAATATAGACAGCATAGGCTGCCCTGGTCCAGAAATGAGCACTTAGTTATGTCCAAGAGGAAGACAGAGAGCTAGGGTGAGACACTAGTGAGTGTGGTGAGAAGCCAGACTGTGCCATGGAAGAAATGAGTCAGAGCTTTCCTTCTAGGAAGTAAATGGAAGACTTCCAGAGGGAGTGGACTGACCATACATTTCCCTTTCTCTCTCAGACCTTAGCAAGCATCTGTATAGGGAGTTTTTGAAAAGGTCTTAATTGCACAAGGAGAAGTAATATTGGCAATAAAGCTTGAGAGCTGGGAAATGGATAAGTGATTGATAGGTGACTTCCAAGGCCTGAGCAAACCAAACCCTGAACTTTTAGTCAGAAAAACAGGCAGAACCCTGCAATGGCTGAGGCAGCAGGGGCACCTGATCCTCTGGGAGGGCCTCAAAGATAAGATTTAAAAGCTGCTCTTGTTTGATGACCTTTGGAGGATGTTCGAGTTTCCTCTCCCAGTTTATAGAACAGGTCATGACCCCAACAGAAAACGGTAAGCTTCTTCTGCAGAGAAGAGAAATACATTTGCAGATTGGATGGGTCCACCTGCCATAATGAATGTAGAAAGACCGGGGACCCAGAAGAGACCTAGAAGCTCCCAGAAAGAGAAAATAGTTCCAATATGAAGGATGTGGAAGGTGGATGTATCAACTCTGAGGACTGACCCTGGCAACTAGATGACCAGGCAGCAGACTCTCCAGAATTCTCAGGAAAAGAATTTCTAACCTGGAATTCTGAACTCAAGGTGTCAGCCACATATGAAGTAAACTTTGAGTGTCCCTAAGAAGCAGGGCTAGATTCGGTCCAGGAACTGAAGGAATCAGTGTTGATGGAGAGCATCACTGTGACAGACCCACAGATAGACCAGTGCGGATGGGTGCTCCAGGAGCCTTGCCTCCAAGGAGAGAAAGCTGAAAAACAAAGTCAGATGTATTTTACTGTTGTGTATATTTATAGCAGACGCAGCAGACATTTGAGGGAGAGTTTGGAGATGAATTATTGATAAGTACATAGCAAACTAAGCAAATGAAAGAATGAGGCAGTCACTAATTCTGAGAGAAACAAAATGTGCAAGAAAGGAAAAGTATCATAGAACATGGCTTGAATAATGTTTGCTTAGGTAAATAATGTATGAGCCAAATGTGGTCTAGCCAAAACAGAGCTGGGGAGACAGAGCCAGGTGGTACTGTGTGTGATGGGGAGACCGGAGGAGAGAAAGAGTTTCCACTCTGGGAAGCTATTAGACAGTGCTTGAATTAGCTTTGTGTCAGGCATGGTGGTACTAATCCCAGCACATGGAATGCAGAGGCNGGTGGGTCTCTGAGTTCAATACCAGCCTGGATTACATAGTGAGTTCCCAGCCAGCCAGGGCTACATAGAAAAACATTGTCTCAAAAAAACAGAACAAAAAACAAAATAGCTTTGTGCTCACCTTGACAGCACAGACACTAAAATTGGAAGATCTATAGCTAAAGTTAGCATGGCCCCTGCCCAAGGAAGGCATATATTCATGAAGCATGTTTACTGTTTTTTATTTGTTTTGTTTTTGCAGGGAGGCATTTAGAGGGTGTCTGGGGGTTGAGACAGTGTCTCTACATATTCCTGGCTGTCCCAGAACTCACTGTGTAGACCAGGCTGCTGGCCTCGAACTCACAGAGATCCTTCTGCCTCTGCCTCCCAAGTGCTGGGATTAAAGGCATATGCCACCACGCTTGGCTGCATTTCCTGTTTTTAGTCAATATATCATGGAGATACTTGAACATCAGTGTTTATTGCAGCATGATTTATAATAACTAAGTTATAGAACCAGCCTAGGTGTCCATCAACAGAGGAGTCGTTAAAGGAAATGTGGTGTATTTACACCATGGAGTTGTGTTCAGCCATAAAGAATGATGCAACTGGACATTATCCTTTTAAGTGAACTAATTCCATCTCAAAAAACAAGTGTCACATGCTGTCTCTGACTTGTGGAGTCTAGATTTTAATGTACATAAAATCATGTATGTATATGACATGACAGTAAAAATGAAACTGCCTAAGAGATAAAGGAGGAGGGGGGAGGAAAAGGGAAGGGAGGGAATATGGGGTGGCATAGGCCCAAAGTACATTCTATATTTACATGAACACCCTTAGGAAACACAGATTCATTTGCAATGAATACGGGGATCGCTTTATAAAGTAGTCTTTAGACATGAGACAGTGAAAGGAAATGGTAGAACGAGTAGGTAAGATTTCCTCTAGGGAGTGGCAGGGAATGCTTGGGTTTTGATAAAATGTGTAAAGTTGTTTGATTCTGTATGTTGCATGTGTCTTTAGTTTCTACTTGAAAAAGCAAACCAGAGCAACATTTATAAGTATAGACAATAAATAACAAAGTTATTTTAGTAAGATATACCTAGGTATACATGCTTGAAGAAATTCAAAGATAGAAAGTTCCATTTTGACAATGTATTATTCAGAGCATCTAAATACAGGAGAGTGTACCAGGAAGAGATCAATGATAGCCTAGAACAATTTGTCTTTTAAAATTAGTTTTTAGGAAAACATCTGAATCATGAGGCTATGGAGCTGATGTATCAGCCATCAGTCAGCCAAACTCTTGTTGACATCTCCTGCTCCAAAGCACCATGCAAGACTCTGCAGGGGACACAAAGAAATAGATGTGGGTGGTGGTGTGTATGCATGCATGCAATTCAGAGTGCCTGGAATATAAGACAGATAAATGATAGTCAAAAATTACTATTGCCAGGTGTGGGAATGCACACCTGTAATCCTAGAACTTGAGAGGTAGAGGCAGCAGGGCCAGGAGCTCAAGGTCAGCCTCAGCAAATCGGTTTGACAGCAGTTGATCTACAGGAGACCCTGTCTCAAAAAGTAAAAAACAAAACAAGACAAAACCCCTAACAAACCAAAGCAAAATTAATGTATATCATATTACCAATAAAAACAGTATCACAGGACTGTAGAAAGGGAGCAGGAGGGCTATGAAAGAGACTCACAGACAAAAACATTAACGGGAGTGGTGACTGTAGATACACAAAGGAGTCAGCCCCTCTGCAGTCTGAGGAACGAACTGCCTGGGTGCAGGGCACAACAGGCATTGGCAGAAAAATACCCTCTAGACTCCCAAGACAACAGTTTCCTCTCTATGCTGTCTGTAAGAGTCACTAGATCTGTAGACACCAAACAAAATCCAACAACTCAGCCAAATGTGGTGGCACATACCTTTTAATTAATTTAATTTAATTATATTTTAAAATTCTGGTTCTTTTTAAGATTAAAAAGATTGTGTGTATATGCCTACCTGAGTTTATGTACACCACATGTAGGAACCCAATGAGGCCAGAAGAAGGTATTAGGTCCCCTGAAACTGGAGTTACAGGTGATTGTGAGCCTCCATGTGGGTGCTAAGAACTAAATTCAGGTCCTCTGGAAGAGCAACAAGTGCTCCTAACCACTGAGCCATCACTCCAGCACTCCCCTAAATAAATACTTTTTCATTAAAAGAAAAGGCAGGAGCTGGCAAGATGGCTTAGTGTGGAAAGGTGCTTGCCACCAAGCTTAACTACCTGAGTTCAATTCCTTCTCTGGACCTACATGGTGGAAAAAAGAACCAAACCACAAACTGTCACCTGACCTCCATGCCCATGCTGTGGCAAGTGCGTGTTCATGCACATATACCCAAAACAAATAAATGCTATAAGAAAACCAAAGCTATTTTAAAATAGTAAAAGGCCGTTTGCATGACACATGACCATCATTTGGGAAAGTTTTATAGATGTGGTCACTCCGTATATGACTGTTTGCTATGGTCTTCTTATTCTTATGTTTCCCTGTGGTGTACATCTTATAATCTATACTAAGAACTATTATTAGATCCTTTTCTCCTCCTGAATTCTAGAGGGCTAACTGTAATAAGATACCATTAAAGCATGTTTTATTTCAGTTTATCTAAGTATAACTTAAGATGAAGGATAGACGGCTCAGTGGTTAAGAACACTGACTGATGTTCCAGAGGAGCTGGGTTCAATTCCCAGGCTGTTCCGTGTCTGATCATGCCAGGATTAAAAAAAAAAAAAAGACAAAGGATAGAGATGGAGAAAGGAAATAAGATTTTCTTTCTTTATAGTTTTAATTTTATAAAGATTTATTTTCTTTCACGTTCTGAGTGTTTTGCCTGCATGTATGTGTGGGTTTAGCCCAAACCCAGATCCTTAGAAAAACAGCAAGTGCTCTACACTGCTGAGCCATCTCTCCAGATCCAATTGTTCCTACTATCAGAAGAAAAGAGGAACCCCAACCTCCAGAAATTTGAAGAAGTGGTAGTGAAGATGAAAGGTCCCCAGCCCCCATTTAAAGGCTTCTGTTTGCTCAGGGAAGGTAGAAGAGAGAAGGTAGGCAACAGACAACAGCAAAGGCATGTAGGAGAAATTTACAGAGTGTGGCAGTGTGAGGAAAGGAGAAGTAGGGTTGTACCATGCCTGGGCTCTTTTCTACCGATGAGTGAAGTCAAACACGCTTTTCAGTGGGGAGCCTTCGGGATGGCTTTGCTCCCCAGGGCAGATGTACAGTGGGCAGGTGGTATGACTAAGTCAGGGTTTCAGTTGGGCCAGGTGGGAAAAGGATCCAAATGTATTTGCAAAAACAGGAACGTGAAATTAGTCCAGGTGCTCTAAGGTGGCCGAAGAAGAAAGTACAACCAGAAAAGGCAGATAGATAAAAGAGGCAGAGGTGTGGACTAGAGAAGGCAAAGGAGACAGCTGTTCAGGAATCTAAGAAATGGATTTTGGAGACACCAAGCATCCTGTTAAGAAATGGAGTGGAGATGGCAATCCAAGACTAGAAGTCATCCATGTGCATGTGCATGTGTGGTCTGTAGAAATTTGATAGACAGGGAAAAGAGGAAAAGGTTGATGAAGCCACATGGCCTCAGCCTCAATGAATAATAGTCTGAGGCAATAGTGGGACATGGTCCCCACCTTTCCTGTTACCATAGGACTTAAGAATTGGTGTTTCATCCAAGGCCAACAGAGACAGCCAGAATTTGGGTAGGGTTAGGTGGTGAGGGCATGGTTCTGAGAAGACTAGATGGGGCACACAGAAAGGTGTGCAGTCTNCATGGCCCCAGAGGAGCAGGGATGAGCTGGGGACACACAGGCTAACATACCAAGTAGAAACTGAAGCACATCAGGTCATGTGAGTGGAGATAAACCTCATGGGCTCTTCAGGAGGTAGAAACCCTGTCCTAACACAGAAGGGAACAGTGCAGTCATTCTTTCTACAACAAAGAGTAGTAAGAGGCATCAGATGCAGTGACCCTCTGTTGCAGAGTACTGGGTTTCCCACAGGACCTCAGAGAGCCGGATGCTGGCTATGCCCTCTGCCCTCATTCTAGCAGTAAAGACAGCTCCGAGTTAGTAGACATATCTAGATTGTGAGAGTTCTATCATTTAGAAAAGAAAATTGGCCTTCTGGACCTAGTGGCACACACCTTTATTTATTGTATGTATGAGTGCTCTATGCCAGAAGAGGGCATCAGATCCCACTCCAGACAGCTGTGAGCCACCATGAGGTTGCTGGGAATTGAACTCAGGACCTCTGGAAGAGCAGCCAGTGCTCCTAACTGCTGAACCATCTCTCCAGCCCCTGGCACACACCTTTAATCCAGCTCTCAGGAAGCAAAAGCAGGCAGATCTCTGGCTAGCCTGGTCTACAAAGAAAATCCCAGGACAACCAGGACAACACAGAGAAACCTTGTCTTGGGAGGAAAAAAAGGAAGGAAGGGAGGGAGAGGGGGGAGGCTGAAGAGATGCCTCAGTCAGTAAAATGCCTGCCACATAAGCAAGTTCATATCCCAAACACCCAAGTAAAAATCCAGTGTGATGACACGTCTGTAACCCTAATACCAGGACTGAGGAAGGTGGGGATCCTTGCTTGCTGGCCAGCCAGTCTAGCCACTGTTTTGAAAAAATGGGGTGAGGAAAGATAAACACCTGACATTGACATCTGCCCTCAATGTATACAGGTGCTCATACACCTGCACTCATACATATATTCAAACTCATACGTACACTACACACACATGAAAATGAAAAGCAGAGCTGGGTTGTAGCTCAGTAAGAGTGTTTGCCCATCATGCAATAAGCCCCAGGTTCGATCAATCCCTAGCACCACATAAAATTGGGCATGGTGATTTATGCTTGTAATCCCAGCACTTAGGAGGATAAGGAGTTCAGCTACATGATGAGTTCAGGGTCAGCCTGGGCCACACAAGACCCTGCCTCAAAAGAAAAGAGAAATCACTGGTCTGCTAGAACCTGACAGAATCCTGGGGGACTAGGTATCTACCCAACAATACCCAGTCTTCTTTACCAAGAACGAAACTAATGTTGCCTCTTGCTTTGCCATCTCCACCCATTTCCAGAGTTCGGTGTGTACTGCAGCCACTGCCGGAGCGAGGTCCGTGGCACGCAGTGTGCCATCTGCAAGGGCTTCACGTTCCAGTGTGCCATCTGCCATGTGGCTGTGCGGGGGTCATCCAACTTCTGCCTGACCTGTGGGCATGGTGGCCACACAAGTCACATGATGGAATGGTTTCGGACCCAGGAGGTATGTCCCACTGGGTGTGGCTGCCACTGCCTGCTAGAGAGCACCTTCTGAACTTGAGAGATGATGGTACTGTCTGAAATCCCAGAGGACTCGGTAAATGCTGGAGAAGGCTTTCTGCTGCTGGTGGTGGAAAGTGTCAGAACCCGGTTATCCCCAGTGATTCAGGAGCATAGTCCCCTCACAGACTGTCACAGCATCTGCTCCTCATGCGCCTTGCCTTCCCTTCTCTTTGGCTGTCAAGCACAGATGGTGCTGGACAAAGGGATCCTGCGCTGTCTGTGGAGTCCATGGTGGATGTTTTCATGGGGAAAAGCAACTGTTTCCAGAGCCAGCGTCAGCCTTGGAGATGTTGTCCTTGACCCAGGATTGGGCCCTCCAGATGCCAGTACAAAGATCACATCAGCTGCAAAGACAGTCTCCTGAGCCAAAGGACACTGGATGGTAGTGTCATCGACAAGTGAGCCTATGACATCTGTGACTTTAGAAGTTGGTACCTTTGATGAGTTAATGAACAGAGGCCTTATAAACTATAATACTAAAGTGTAATATATGATATACTTAAAGACTTTTTTCCTGGGTCAGGCGCTTGAACTCGGGGCCTTGCACATTTTTGGTGAGCAGCTGTACCACTGAGTTACATTCCCAGCCCCTTAAGGATTCTTACGATGTACATATTTTTAAGTTTCTGCTCCATCCGCTTTCCCTTGACTAATAAAGCTTTATACTTGTGAGAGAGAGAGAGAGAGAGAGAGAGAAAAGAAACAGGACGTTGACCATCTCAGTGGTTTGTTTTGCATTGTACTTCTGATTGAAGTTAATTGTTTTGGAAAGGACTAGATAGAATTAGTCCCAGGATTTCTAAAGGAAATGCTGTTTGACTTTGATCATCTGATGGGAGGAAATAGAATCTGACATTAAGGTTCTTCCTAGCCGCAAGAGTCTTAGAATTATTTCTTCTAGCAAAAGGGAAATGAGATTGCATTTCAGCATTGATACCAAAGTCTTTCTCTGCCTCTGGACAGGCTGGCTGGGCTCCAGGGGTGCCTTTTTACTTGAACTTCCTTGCAAACTCATCTCTATCACTCCTTCAGGATTTTCAGTGTTTTCACATGTGTATACCAGGGAAGAGAATTCAAAACAAAACAACACAAAAAACCATTATACTGAAATTCCTCTGTTAGAAATTTAAATTCCTTGGGCCTGTGATTTGGGGAAAGGTGGGGAAAGGTGGGGAAAGGTGCCTGCCACTAAGCTTAATAACCTAAGTTAGATCCCTAGGACCCACATGATGGAAGGGAGAACTGACTCACAAAATTAAAATTTTATAATTCCAAATTGATTAACTTGAGAGATATAAGTAATTTGTGTCATTGGAGTGTGGTTGAATGTGTCTATAATCCCTTCACTGAGGCTGAGGTAAGAGGATTGCAAATTTGAGACCATCCTGGGCTGCCTAGTGAGTTGAAGGTCAGCCTAATTTATATAGCAAGACAATCTTAAGAACAAACAAGTAATAAAAACAACGTCTGAGGGATATAGTTTAGGGATTAAATGCTTGCCTAGCATGCATGAGGCCCTGAGTTCAATCCTCAGCAACATACGCACACTCAATAACAACAACAACAACACGCATGTCCCATAATAGAATGTTATGTCTCCCTCTGTTTGAAACTGTGATTTAAAACCCATTAATGGATTAGGAAATCAGTCTTATAGATAAAAACCAACATTTATATTTTTAAGGATTTACTTTATTTGTGTATATGAATCTGTGTGTATGAAAGAGAGAGGAGAGAGAGAGAGAGAGAGAGAGAGAGAGAGAGAGAGAGAGAGAGAGAGAGAGAGAGAGAGTCTGTTGTGTGGACTAGAAGAGGCATCTGGATCCAAGGTGTTTGCAGGATACCTTGACTGTTACATGTGTGTTCGAGGATTTTAACTTGGGTCTTCTTGAATTCAAAGCAAAGACTCTTAACTCTTGAGCCATCTCTCTATCCCCCAAACTGTCATTTAAAGGAAGTGAAATAGTGTGGGAGAGAAATGATCCTGTACTAACAGACACAAACACAGTATGTTTACCAGAATGTGCATACACACTTGCACTCAGATGATGAAGGTTGGGGTTCACCTTTTCCCTGTATTATTGATTGGTCAAGAGACTCCATGGCATAAGCTTGATCTTGAATTATGTGCCAAGTTTGGGTACCAATGTCTCAGCAGCGTGAGCAGCCAGGTGTGCTGGGATGAGAGAGAAAGGCCCAAGACATCTGGGCTTGTTAGTACTTTACTCTTCCAGCCCTGTCTGTGGTGATGCTGCCATGATGGTGATTCCAGAACAGGTGGACTGGTGTACACAGGTACAGGATCTATTGGGTCCTCTGTGAATTCACACTATTTGTAGAACAATACCTTCCTCTGTCCCACTGTGAACTGATGAAACACCTATTCCTGTTGAGAATGGGATGCTTTTCTTGTGTGGATTGTTCTTATAAGAGCATTGTCTTGCAAAACAGAAAAGCCTTAGTGACTATGAAGCCATTTCAAGTTTGAAATGTTATATAGAGGGCTGGAGAGATGGCTCAGTGGTGTAGAGCACTGTTACTTTTCCAGAGGACCTAGGTTCAATTCCCAGCACTCATATGGCAGCTCACAACCATTTGTAACTCTCAATTCCAAGGGATCTGATGCCCTTTTCTGGCCTCTAACATCAGGAGGCATGCATGTGGCATGTATGTGGTATATACATGCAGGCAAAACACTCATTATGCATAAAATAAAAAATAAAGCATTATATAATATCTCTCAATATGTCAGGTTTTTTACATTTCTAAGTTACCAGAACAAAAATTTAATATTTTTAAAAAGTACTCATATTTGGAAACATGTTGGTCTGGATGCTGGCTAGGGTTAATATCCTCTACCTTGAAATGGATTGTTACAAGTAGCTAAGTCCTTTTTTACTGTGTTTTGTTTGAGGTAGGGTGTCATTATGTCACCCAGCTGGCCTTGAATTTGAGACCTCTTACCTCCAGAGTGCTGGGAGTCCAGGTGAACACCACCAAAACTGGGTTTTGTTTGTTCTTTACAATAATATAACCTACATTCTAAATACCTTTGAATTTGCCAAGGAAAATTTGCTAGGTGTGGTGGCACATGCCTTTAATCTCAGCACTTGGGAGGCAGGGGCAGGTGGAGCTTTATGAATTTGAGGCCTGCTTGGTTTACAAAGAGAGTTCTGGGACAGCAGGGGCTACACAGAGAAACCTTGTCTTAAAAAAAAAAAAAAAGGAATTTGCCAAGGAAAGCAATGCTGTCTAGTGTACCAAAGGTTCTTTAGCCAGCCTGCTGACTGGCTAAAGAATGAGCCATGTGTTCCAGGTGACCATCAGCTTCATTCTGTGCTCCCACCTCAAGCCACCAAGAACACAATGCTTGGGTGGCAGGGAGAATCACACATATGCTTAATTTTAAAGAAGTTTTTACTATACAGATGCATACGGTCTGCATTTGCTGGATCCACAGTGGGCATCGTGCCTTTCCCAGTGCTTCCTTGCCGGGCTGGCAGGATCAAGGGGAGAAATCCAGGTGCTTTTGGAGTCCTAGTGCAGCAGGAGCTAAGGGACAGCAGCCTTTCATTCTGTCAGAAAAATGGATGTGGTGGACACCCGGAGGTGAGGGCTTTAGGGAAATCATCTAAGCTACAGAATAAATTTAGAATTAGTTTCAGTAGTTGTGGAACAATAGCTGAGGAGACAGGGTTGTAAATCACACACCCACTATTAGATGGTCACCTTTTTCATTCCATCCTCAAAGCTAGAGACAGCAGGTGTCACACCCATGCTCAAAGGATAGAACCCAGGGGATAAAACACACATTGTTTTGTAAGAATCAGAAATACACCTGTTCTACAGATATTCTGTGTATTGGCAAGTTTGTGTTGACACATCACTGAGTTGTTGGTTTTCTTCTTAAATCTCAGAAGGCCTGGTTTTATTTACAAGAATTTATGTGAGATGGTCACTGTGAAGGTGTGGCACCACTGTGCACTCTGCTAGAGGGGGTCTAGTAGGAAGGGTGTTTATGTAAGTGTCTGTCCCTTGTGCTCTGGCCTCCAGGGAAGAAAGGAATAACTAGGAGCTGAGGGCATCTAGAGGGGACAACATGGCTGAGCTCCTTAGACGGGTGAGTGTTTTCATGGGGGAAGAGTGGAAGGGCACAGAAGGGCTTTGCCAAGGACAGATAGAACATACAGTCTTGAAGGGCACGTGCAGTTGCTTATCAGTGGAACACAGACTGAAGCTGATAAGCAGGGCCAGGGAGAGGCAAGAGTCAGAATGCTGCGCCAGGGAGTCTGGGCTTTATCTGTAGGCTGGGTTCTCCCTCCTCCCTACCCATTTGCCCTTCAGGCTTGGGACTTTCCAGCCCACCCTGCCTGTGTGGAGTGGTGTCAGATCCAGCCCTCACCGTTGCTTCAGTCCTTTCTTGCCCAGGATGGGCGGCTGCTAATGCCCATCTGGACTCCTAACACGGCACACTTTGTTTCCAACACGTATAGGCTTTATGCCCCATACACGAAGACACTCTGCAGCAAATGCCAGACAGGTATCCTAAAGACATAGGGCTTAGTATCTCAAGACTACTTCACTTCAGATATATATCTCAAGTTCTCAGTTGTTATGCCCTCTGACCACTGACAGCTTCCTTTGGTACAATCAAGCACTCAGAGCCCAGAGAAACAGGTACTGGGGATGTAGTTCAGTTGGTAGAATGCTTACCTCATATGCATGAGGACCTGGGTTTGATCCCCAGCACCACTTAAACTAAGGGTAGCAATACATACCTATAATCCCAGCACTTAGGAAATAGAGGCAGGAGGATCAGGATCTCAAGGTCATCCTTGTCAATGTAGAGAGTTTGGGGCCAGGCTGGGCTACTACGTGAAACCTTGTCTCGGGTGGTAGGAGTCAGAGGGCTGGGGAGATAGTTCAGTTGGTAAAGTGCCTCTTTCACAAACATGAGGGCCTGAGTTTGGATTCCCAGAACCCACACTAAAAAATTGGGGTATGCTTGGATGTGTCTATAACCCTAGCTGGCAGGGGGCAGCGGCGAAGACAAGTGGGTCTACAGAGCTCATTGGCCTGCCAGTATAGCTAATCAGTGAGCTCTAAGATCAGAGAGATAGACCCTGTCTGTCAAAAACATGAAGTGGAGAGCAATAGAGGAATACAGCTAGCATTGACCTCTAGCCTCCATCTGCACATATACAGAATGCACACACATAGAACGTGTATACACACACAGGATAGTATAAAAGATGCAATCACCTAGATGAAGAGTCTCATAAGACAGTGCACAGGGAAGGGACATGGAGCTTCCCAGCCCTCACCTGGATATCACCCTCTAGACACCTCTACATCTTCAGCAACCTGGAAGCTCCCCAAATCCATCCTTATGGGTTTTAAAGGAGAGTTTATTATATAGGTATAGTTAATATGATTGATAAAATTATTAGCCCCTGGTTAAACATTCAACTCAAATCCTTCTCCAAGGTCAGGGGTAAGGCCTCTCATGATACAGTTGGTTTCCCTGGCAACCAATCTGTATCCCAAGGTGGCCCAGGGGTCTAAGAGTCATGGTATTAGAATAAAAGATACTCCTATCATTCAGAAAATGACAGAGGTCATAGGAACTCTGTCAGAAACTCCAGCCAAGACCAAATAACGAAAAAGATGGCCACAGTGGCCCTACTAGGGAAATGACAAGGACTTTAGGAGTCCTATCAGGAACCAGAGCAGAGGCCAAATACACACAGCTTATTAAATAACTAGGGAAGGAAAACAGTGTCTCACTCTATTCAGAGCTGGTTTTGACCCTTTTTTCAAAGTTTTAACAGTTTTCATTCTTGTGTGTGATGCATGTGTATTTGCAGGTATGCTTGCCTATGTCTTCGTGAGTGGAAGCCAAAGGTCAACACTGAATGTCTTCCTCTATTGCTCTCCACCTTTTTCCCCACCTTGACTCGGGGTTTCTCTATGTAGCCCTGACTGTCCTGGAACTCACTATGTAGACCAGGCTGGCTTGCAACTCAGAGATCTCCTGCTTCTGCCTCCTGAGTGCTGAGATTAAAGGCGTGTGCCACCTTGCCCAACTCCACCTTATATTTTTTGAGGCAGAATCTCTTCCTGAACCTGGAGCTCACCCTTTTGGATAGACTGACTCACAAGTGAGACCCTAGAACTTGCCTGTGTCCACCATCCAGGCTGGGGTTACAGGCGTGCACTGCTACACCAGCGCTTATGCTGGGGATTGAACTCAGGTCCTTTAATGCTTACACAACAAGTGCTTTACCCTCTGAGCCATGTCCCCAGCCCCCTGCAACACACATTTTAAAGAAGATAGCTGGGCGTGGTAGCACATGTCTTTAATTCCAGTACTCAGAAGGCAGAGGCAGGTGGATCTCTGTGAGTTCCAAACCAGCTGGTCTACATCTGTCTGGTCTGGTGAGTTCCAGGACAGACAGGGATATGTAAGAGAGACCTTGTCTCAAAAAGCAGAAAAAAAAAAGACCCCAAAAATAACAACAAAAAAGAAAATATTTTAGGCTTTTATCCTAATTACAGAAATAATTTAAATTTCATTAGTTCTGTCCTTTCTATGCAAACCCTATATGATTTTTCTTTTTTTTTTTTTGTATTTTCACAAATTAAAAAGATACAGAGGAGAGCAATGGAGGAAGCACACCCACGTAAGCAAGCCATGGTCACCCTCCATCCTCTTATGACATCTAAGCTCTCAGTAATCAGTGATTTCTCGAATACAGCAATGATAATATTATTTCAGGAACGTTCTAAAATGGCCCAAGCATGGTAGCACACACTTTAAATCCCAAGACTTGGGAGGTGGAGGAGGGTCAGGAGTGCAAGTTCATCCTTGGCTGTGGACTGAGCTTAAAGCTAGTCTGGTTGCAGGAGGCCCTGCCACGAGTTGGGAGGATGGAACAAAATGGAATTGTACTGAGTAGTATTGTAACTTTTGAAAATTCACTTTTTCACCCAGTGTAAGTCCCTTGAAATCCTACAAGTTGTCTATATTAGTGGTTTATTCCTTTATATGACTGAGTAGATGCCACTGTATGAGTGCACCACAGTGTACTTGGCCATTCAACTGGAGGGCGTTAGGGCTGTTTCCAGTTTTTAGCATTTAACTCTGAAAAAAATTAAGATTTATTTTTATTTCCAGAAGTGTGTGTGTATGTGTCTGTCTGTCTGCCTGAGTATATGCCACACACTTAAGGACATCTGCAGAGGGCAGAGGGTGTCAGATCCCTTGGAACTGGAGTTGTGGGTGGTTGTGAGCTACCTGAGGTGGTTTCTGAGAACTGAACCTGGTCCTCTGGAAGAACAGCAAGTGCTCTTCAGCATCGAGTCATGTCTCCAGCCCCTCATTGTTTTCATAAACCAGGCATGCTGGTTCAGGCTGTAATCCCAACCTTTGCGAGGCTGGAGCAGGAAGATTACTTACAAGTTGAAGGCTGCCTGGGCCACAAAGGGAAATTTAAGGCCACCCTGAGATGATGAGATAGGGCAAAACCCTGTCTCAAAGTGAAACAAACAAACAAAAAGAAAGAAAATTGCTTTGTTAATTTCTTATTCAAAAAGGAAAATGTGGGCTGGAGAGATGGCTCAGTGGTTAAGAGTGCACACCACTCTTGAGGACGCAGGTTCAGTTCTCATGCCTTCTTCTTGACCCTGTGGGCATGTGCACTCACGTGTGCATCGACTCACACTCAGGCATGCAAGCACGCATAATTAAAAAACAACTCTACGAAACAAAACAAATGTTTTTAATGAAATCAGTGAAACAATACCTGGGAGTATATAAAATGAACAATCTTTTGTCTCTCTAGCAACCAATCCATATTTTCATACAAAATGTGCAAATGAATAATAACAGAAAGTATGGTTTTGTGCCTTACACTGATATTTGCTTTTCTCACTTAAAAAAATGGGCTAAATGTCTGGAGAGACAGCTCAGTAGTTAAGAACACTTCCTGTTTTTTCCAGAGGACCCAAATTTAGTTCCCAGCACCCACAGGCCATAACTGCCTGTAACTCCAGCTCCAGGGAATCTGATGCCCTCTTTTGGCCTCCATGGAGACCCACACACATGTAGTATACATACACACAGACATATACACATAAATAAAAGATAAAAATAGGCTTCGTGTCCCTCTAGTAATAGATGTTGTGGAAGAGTGACGGAGATGGGTCTAGTAATGTCCCAGTCCTGATCAGGACAAGATGGGGTAGTCTTGATTATCCCTACTCCTCCCAGCTAAGTACAATTGTAAAACCTGAAAATACCACAACAGTCAGCCAAAGAACCCTAAAAATTGGGGAAAGAGAGGTGAACCAGTTTACCAGGGCTGGGAAAACAACAGTGGGGGCATCTTGCCACCCATCATCTGCACTTTCCAGCCCCAGCTCTGGCAGCAGGAGGCAGTCAGGAGCTCTGCAGGGTGAGCTTGCTACCAGCAAGTGTTGGAGAGTCACACAAGCAACAGGAAGGTGCTCTCCCCTCCCTCCCACTCTCCCTGATCCCACTAAAGACACCCAATAACCCAATCCCACAGCAAGAGAATCCCACAAGTGCTCCCCCAAGAAGCTCTCTTTCCTTATTGCAACTGAGACCCTTTTTACTGGCAAGGGACATCTCACTGCAGCAAGTACCTGGCTTGGGAAGCATAATTTTTCTCACATGTTTCATGGAACCAAGAAGCCCAACCCTGGAAAACTCCTTTGAACCTTCAGAGAGCATCAGTGGGGACCAGTGGGTTTAGGTGGTGCCAGACAAGTTAACCAAACCCAAATAACACCCAAGAACCTCAGAAAATTAAATTGTTATCAGAACCACAGCAACTCAAGTGCTAAATCTAGTTTTCAATCAGACCTCAAGTCTCCTGACTGATGTGGTAAAATAATGTCCAGTAGACAACACAAAGTCGAGTTACATCAGGAAGTAGTAACTTGAATGAAAAGAGACATCCAGGGCCAACAATGAGATGAGATGCTACAGTAACTGACAAGCAGCATCATAAAAACACCTGAAGCAAGTTAAAATGAGCAAATCTCAGCCAAGAGATGGAACTTGTCAGAAAATGACCAAGTGGGAATGATAGCACTGAAAATGCAGCAGAAAATACTAACTTGCCGGATGAAGTCAGAAGATGGATGGAGCTGACAATACATCATGGAATTTAAGAAGAGATCAAGAGAATTTATTTAGCCTGAGTAGAGAGTGTTGACTGGAAATAAACGAGTGCCTGGAGCACCAGTGGGACAATGACAGAAGGCTCCTTGTTTCACCGAAGTCCCAAAATATGACTGAAAAGAGGAGTTTGAAAAAGTGCTGACCAGAAACTCCTCACTTTAGTGAAAAGCCTAAGCCTGCTGCTTCAGTGAAGCTGAAATCTTTGCATGCATCTAAAAAGTTTATCCAGGGCTGGAGAGATGGCAGCTGAGCGCGTGTTAGTAACCTTCCATAGGACCCGAGTTAATTCCCAGTTCCTGAACCAGGCAGCTCACAATGCCTGTAACTCCAGCTCCAGAGATCCAACACCTTTGGCCTTCAAGGCACAAGCAAGTGTGCTCAAGCACACACACACACACACACACACACACACACACACACACACACACACAATTAAAAAGAAATCTTTTGAAAAGATCACATACTGCTCTTGCACAGGACCTGTTCATGAGTTCAGTCCTCAACACCTGCACTGGGTGGCTCAGAACTGCCTGTAACTCCAGCTTCAAGGGATCCAGTGCTTTCCTCTAAACCCTGCACTCACTTGAGCATATACCCCCACACAGACACACAGAGACACATAATTTAAAAAACAAATGTTTTTTATCCAAATAGGATACGCTCAAGTTCATGTCAAGACACTTATAATTAGCTGCCTGAAACCTAAAAACAAAGAGCACACAGCATCTACAGACCAGCATTCAGATGGTAACAGCTTTCTCACCTAAAAACAACAAAAAAGAGCACACAGCATCTACAGACCAGCATTCAGATGGTAACAGCTTTCTCATCTGAAGCCATGGAGGCCAGGAGGGAGTGTATAACATTTTTCAAGTGTTCAAAGAAAAGAATAATCTACCCAGAATCACGAATCAGGCAAAATTATCTTTGAGAGAAGGGGAAATAAAGACATTCAGAGAGGATTGAAAGCAAATGTCACTGTCAGAGTCACCCTTAGTCTGGTTAAAGGGCCAATAGGATGGAAACAGAGGATCATTTGTGTCATTTCTTGGTTGTGATGGACACATACTTATGTATGGGATGATACCACACACTGAGTGCATAGCCGCACATAGGTACAGGGAAAACTGGGGAAGTGGCTGAGTGGTGTAACCGGCAGGGAAGTCTGGGTGATGTGGCTGAGTGGTGTAACCAGCAGGGAAGTCTGGGTGATGTGGCTGAGTGATGTGAATGGCAACATGACAAGTGTGCTATTGTGCTGTCATTTTGCAAGGCATTGCTCCTGGAGGAAACTGGACAAAGGCCACAAAGATGTCTTTGTATGGTTTGTTAAAGTTTTGATGAGTCCTAGGCATGTGATGTACACCTGTACTCCCAGCACTTGGGATGCTGAAGTAGGAAGATGGGGAGTTTGAGGTCAGCCTTGGGCTATATTGTAGATGTCACAGCTCTGAGGGGAAAGTCTTCCCCTATGAAAGTGTTACAGCTCTAGGGCGGACACCCATATGTAAGAGCTATCCCAGACAGATGTAAATAAGAAGAAAGAGGAGAGAGCAAGTTTAGATATAAAAGACTTTTCAGATCATTTGTTTGTGCAGTGGCAGAATAGAGCATGCCAGTTTTGGCCATTGAAATGTACTGAGGCCAAACCATAGTAATAGAGCAAGACTTTAATAAAATCTGGGTCTGTGGAGGAAGACAGGAAGGGTCACAAAATGACCTGCATCTGAGGGAGGTACTATAAGCTCCAAGTGGGAGCTGAGAGGCAAGAGAGAAGCCCAGGAGGGCATAGAGAAGCTGTGAGGCTTCCAAGACTGAGCTGAGAGACAGGAGGGACAAGGTCTCAGAGGCCTGGAAGGGCTTAAGGAAGCTGTGGGGCATGGCAGGCAGCTCCTGGGGGAGGAGGCAAGGAAACAGAGAGGGTTCCCATAGAGGGAGAGGAGCAAGTGTCTTAGTAACTAGAGAGTTGCCCACATGGTGGGGCCCCGGAGGGTGTAGCAGGCTCTAGGAGCCAGAGAGAGGACACTTACCAAGTGTGCAAGGAGAGACAGGTGGTTAGAGCAGGTGGAAGGGAGAAGTGGCTGAAGAGGTGAGCTCTAGGATTTGGAACCAAATAATGATGGGTGGCAGAAGCCAGCAGAAACAAACGGTCCATACACACCTGAAGAGAGTCAATCAACAACTTGAGTCAGTGTGAAATGTTGAGACAGGGGCATGGCTGAAAAGTAAGTGTGGCATCCCCGACCAATGCTACCTGAAGAGAGAGAACTTGGGAATGGAGCAGTGTTTGAAGACCCTTGTATGTTAGAAGGTGGGACAGGTGGTGAGGAGAGATGACAGTACTAGGTGACCCAAAGGTTAACTTTTTTGATTCATGTATGAGAAGCTCGGATGTGGCCAGAGCACACAGGCAAAGTGCCCATCCTTGGATAGTATGTTCAATTTTTTCAATAAGTATGCAACAGGTCTCAGTTGGCAACCCAGGACCCTGAGGACATATTCCTCCTTTTCTGTAACAGAAAGAAAAGGAGAGAATTAAGTTCAGAAGATGTCAGGCTGGGGCTTGGAGGAGAGCCTGTTGAAGCTTACAAAAAGGCTTGGCAATAGGTGCAAGTAGGGGTTCACACAAGGAGCCAAGAGTTGCCTCATATAAGGAGTGGGTAAGAAGAAAGAATCCAAGAGTGTAAGAAGCTGCCATCCCTAGGAAGGATAGGATTTTATCCTTGGTGGTGGGGACTGTGAGTGACCCAATCAAGTGTTTTCTATCTAGGGTAATTACCTTATGAGTTGGAGTAATGGCTAATCCCAGATGAGTAACCTGAGGGGTGGAGAGCTGGACCTTAGAGGGTGAGACCCTATATCCCCTCTGGACAGAAAATTTAATGAGGTAGAGGTGTTGGCCTGGCTAATTTGCAGGGTTGGACTACAAAGGAGAAGATCACCTATGTGTTGTATAAGCTTGGATTTAGGCAGAAGCGAAGAGAATAAATCAAAGGCTGGAGCCTGGCCAAATAGAGGTAGGCTGTCCTGGAACCCCTGGGGTAGGACGGTCCAAATGAGTTGGGTAGAAAGGTGAGTGTCTGGATCAGTCCAAGTAAAGGCAAAGATATTTTGCGACTGGGGATCGAGAGGAATGGAAAAGAAGGCATCCTTGAGGTCTGGGACAAAGAAAGAGGAAGCCTGTCGGGTTGGTGAAGATGAAGAGTATAGGATTGGGTACTATGGGGTGAAGAGGAAACACTGCCAAGTGGATAAGTGGAAGATTCTGAACCAAGTGGTAGGTTCAGTTGGTTTTTTTTTAACCTCGAGTATGCAAATGTTAAAGGGGGAAGATGTAGGGCATCGAAGTTGTTTTTCTTAAAAGGTTGGAGATGAGAGCCGTAAGTCCCCTGAGGCTTTGGAGAGAGTGGGTATTGAGCCTTGATGATATATTTGGTGGGGTTTTGTAATTGAGTGATGGGACGGAATATGTTTGGTATAGAGGGGTTTTGGGTGTCCCATACAGGAGGGTCCACCTGGAGGCCAGTAAGGGAAAAGGTGTGTCAGATTGTGTGGTTTGGAGGAGGAGGAGAGGACTGGCCAGGAAGCCTGGGGTCAAGTGGATGGGAGGAGCAAAGGAAATAGAGGCTTCCTAGAAAGGGGAAAGGACAGATTGGTACCACTAGGAAGGAGTGAGTGAAGGGAATAACCCTCAAGATACAGCTAAGCGGTGGGGTTTGGTGAGGCTGGTAAGGCTGTCCTGTCCCCCTACTCCAACAATAGAGGAATGAGAATGAGAGGTGGGTCCCCCAAACTCCATCAAGACCAAAAGAGTGGCCCCAGTGTCCAGAAGGAAGGAGATACCATACTCTGATACCATGATGACTACCCAAGGCTCCCTGGTGGAGATGGCAGTGGTCAGGCCAAGAGAGCCCAGTCCTCTCAGTGATCCATGGCCAGACCTAGGAAGTTCGCTGGAGGTCAATCTGGACTTGATGTCCCCATGCCATGAGGGACATGAGGACAGTCAGCATCCCGGTGTCCCTCTTGATGGCACTTTGGACATGGTCAGAATGGTTTATAAGGGTTCAGACAGACCAGTTCTGACTGCATTTGAAGCAGGGACCTAGAGGTTTTCAGGCTTTGGGAGGCCAGGGAGCCTGGGCAGTGGCTATGGCCAGTCAAAAGGCCTTATCTAGCATCAGGTATTTTTGTTTGGAGGCTTTTTCATTTCTGACCTTGAAGGCCACAGCTAAGACTTCTGCCTGTGGCATCAGGAGTCCTTGTTTTTGGTTTTTTTCTTGGCCCTGGTCTTGGGCTTGGGATCAAGTCAGGGTCAGGGTGTTCTTTCCTTGGCCCTTTTACTCTACATATTTAGCAAGACTTTGTCTCAAAAAGAAACAAAACTTAAACTGAGCAAACCAGATGCCTTTAAAATTCTTTCAGTTAGTTTAACTATTGAAATAAATGGACACTATGATTCAAAATGAGTTCTGATGAACAATGGTAAGCTTTGAACAACCCAACAGTGATAGACCCATGCTAGGTACAGACTCTGATTTTTTAAAAATTTCTGTGTGTGTGTGTGTGTGTGTGTGTGTGTTTATGAGCACACATGCATGCACATGAGTGCAGGTGCCTGTGGAGGCCAGAAGAGGGCATTGGATCCTTTGGAACTAGAGTTACAGGTGGTTGTGAGCCATCTGCATTGAGTTTTGGGAACTGACCTTGGATCCTCTGGAAGAGCAGTAAGTGTTCTTAACAGCTAAGCCATTTCTCCAGCCCCAGGACTTTTTTGACTAATGTTCAGCAGGGTATTTGCACAGGGACTGGTGAACTTATCCTCTGTTGCCCAGGGAGCAAGATTTGGTCTCTGAGGCACTGCTGGTGAATGCTTCTTGCCTGGCAAGCAGAGTAGCTTATTGTGCGAATTGCTATCGTGATTTTGTCTCCCCTTTAAGAGCATTGCCTAAAGCGAATGAGTAGCCAATAGAGAGGGTTCCTCTAATTATAGAGGGAATGGAAGGAAGACTAAGAGGGGGGTGTCTAGTAGCAAAGTGAAGGGTTGGCTGCCGTGAGGGGGAGAGTGGACATCAGGAAATAAGCACTTCTTGTCTTTCAGCCCAGTTTACTGCTTTGCCTCCCTTCCTTCATGGTGGTAGTAATTGCTTTCTAGCAATACTTGAGGTTGAAAAGAAATAAAATCTTCTAGATAAAGTGACATACTCCTGATGGGAAACAGGAAGATGGACTTAGGCCAGCTATGTAGCAAGTTCCTGTCTCAAAGACCGGCACCACCAAATGACCCGTAAATTTTAGTAATAGGGAATAGTACTGGTGTTTGCACTATTTTCTTTTTCTTTTGGTGCCTGTCCTAGAACTCACTCGGTAGCCCAGGCTGGCCTTGAACTCACAGAGATCCGCCTGCCTCTGCCTCCCAAGTGCTGGGATTAAAGGCGTGTGCCACCACCGCCCAGCTGCACTACTATTTTCTTATGCCATCTTTACAGTTTGCTCACCTCAGAAGACTGATCATTTCCTCCCAGGAAGGCCCATGAACAAACTATCTTCATGCCGAGCTAACCAAAAGCTGTATAAGGAACACAGGTGCCAGCAACATGGCTCAGCGGGTTAAGGCAATTGCTGCCAAACCTGATAACTAGCACCCCTGGTTCAAAAACAACCCTGTCATCAGGCAACAAGGTGGAGAGCAACAGAGGAATGTAGAGCNAATCTTAAATAGTCTTATTAATTGAAAACACCAGGCCAGGTATTGAGGTAAATTCTGAATGATCAGAGAGACAGAACAAGCCACAGCCAACTTCCTCACCTTGCCAACTCCTCAGCTGATCTTGTTTCCTCAGACTGCTGGCTTCTGAGTCTTCACCCAAATGAATCTCAGCTCCACTCTGCTCAAAGCCTGAAAGCTTAAGAGGCCTTCTAGCTTCTGGTTTCCACACCTTATATACCTTTCTGCTTCCTGCCACTACTTTCTAGGATTAAAGGCNTGTGTCTTTCTCAAGCAAAGACATGAGATCTCAGGTGCTGGAATTAAAGGTGTGTGCCACCATGCCCGGCTGTTTCCAGTGTGGCCTTGAACTCACAGAGATCTGGATGGATCTCTGTCTCGGGAATGCTAGGATTAAAGGCATGTGCTACCACTGCCTAACCTCTATGTTTAATCTAGTGGCTGTTCTGTTCTCTGACCCCAAATAAGTTTTATTAGGGTACACAATATTTTGGGGGACATAATATAATCACCACAGAGGAAGACACCCAGCATCATGTCTCCACGTGCACCAGGCCACAAAGCCAAAACCCAGTCTTTATTCCACTGTAAAAATTTTACTTGGACAGCAACATAAACCACAAGCAGCCTCTGGTTCCTGCCTACACTTTGCTGTGTTAAGTGAAGACCCAGTATAAAGCACAGGAAAACAATGGTGTAGAAGTGACAGATTTTTTCTCAGATTTTTTTCTCTGTCTGCTCTGACTTGTCATTCAGGAACACTGCATTCATTCATTCATTCATTCATCCATTTCCAGTAAAAACTGGTCCGAGCTGCAAGTGGCCTTTGAACTCACACAGGGAGCATCATTGGTTTACAGACCCAGGGCCAGACCAATAGTACTTTCTTATTTTAGAGAGAACTGTTGATGGACAGAACCCAAGGCCATCTTTGTGCTTCCCATGTTTAATGGTCAGAAATGGAAGAAAATGTGAAAAGATCTATATTGGTGTCCAAAGTAAATAGACTTTTTTCTTATCAGGAAACTATCCCAACAACTAACTTTCTTTTGGCTTCTCTAAGGCACAGCACAATCATTATCTTGAAGAAATTAGACCCCCTACGTACAGTTTCAAAACATCTGAGACAATGGTGTTTGTGTTGTGGTCTGTGGTAACATTTGTATGGATGATACTCAACAGTTTCCTACATTAAGGCTTTAAAAAATGTTTTGGAGATGATATCTGGGCTCAAATTCCTGCATGTCAGCCCCCCCCACCCCGTCCCATGCTGAGACTTCAGGATAAGATGCTTGAGGGCCTGATAGAGTTAGAAATCCTGGAAACATAGCTCAGCATATGATTTTCAGATCCAGGGCTTCTGAACATTCTGTGTATGAATGTTTTGCCTGCATGCCCCACACGTGTGCCTGGTGCCTGTGGAGGTCAGAAGAGGATGTTGTATCCCTTGGGACTGGAGTTACAGACAGTTGTGAGCTGCCATATGGGTGCTGGAAATGGAACCTAGGTCCTCCACAAGAGTAACAAGAGCTCTTAACCAGCAAGCCGGCTCTCCAGGCCATGACCATTTATGCCTTTCAAGCTGAAACTTAACACTAGGTGGCAGCAGAGCCCTCACAAATTTGAGCCCTTCTGTCTGAACCAAAGGTGAAAGCGCAGTTAGTCCAGACCAGTCTCTACCTGCTTCACTGACTGTAAAATGAAAGATTAGTCACTTTCCTCTTACCTGTATCAGAATACTCTAAACAAGGAAGGGTTTGTTTTGGCTCACAGTCCATCATGGTGGGGTAATCACAGTACCAGACGCTTTTTAGGTAGTTGGTCTCCCTGTGTCTGCAGTCAGAAGGCTGAGAGAGGTGCCTGACAGAGCTTAGCTTAGTTTTCCTTCTATTTGCCCAAGGGGCTTGTCTTTTTGTTAATTCTTTATCCTATCCAGTAAAGCAGATTGGGAAATGTCTTTATAGATTCATCAACCAATTCAGTGACTGAGCAAACATGGCCCCCAGCAAAGAAAAGCTGAGGTAAGTATGAACACGTTATTATTCAATCACTTAACATTTTTAGCCACATTTTACATTTATAAAAATTTTGTTGGAAAGAGTTGCACATACCAGACATGAGTCAGGAGACAACCTTCAGGAGTTGGTTCTCTCCTTCAACTGTGTGGGTCCTGGGGATTGAACACAGGTGGTCAGGCTTGCAGGAAGTGCCTTTGTCTACTGAGCCATCCTACCAACCTCTTAAGTTTCATTTTAAAATGAGAAACACAAATTAAATATGATTGTCTTAGTTACAGTTTCCATTGCTGTGAAGAGACACCTCTTATATAGGAAAAACATTTATTGGGGTGTCTTATTTCAAAGGTTTTGTCCATTATCATCATGGTGCAACATGGCAGTGTGTGCAGGCAGACATAGTGCTGGAGAAGGAGATGAGAATTCTGCATCTTGAGCCAAAGGCAATAGGAAGTGAATTGAGACACTGGGCATAGCTTGAACATAGGAGACCTCAAAGCCCACCTCCACAGTGTCACACATTCTCCAACAAGGCCACACCTACTCCATCAAGGCCACACCTCCTAATAGTGCCACTCCCTTTGAGCTTATGGGGACCAATTACATTCAAATTACCACAGTTGTTTAATAAGAAACCTGGGTGTGGCCAAATTGTATCTTAAACTTAGTCACAGTTTTTGGTTCAGGGGCATCCACCTGCTCAGAGAAGAGATGCGTCCACCAATGCCATACTCAGAGACAACAGAATCAGTGGGAACAGTCTGAGAGGACTGAAGAGGGAAAACAAGGCTAGAGGTGGCTACACATGCCCAGCGTCTTAGTATTCAGGAGGCAGAGGCATGGGAATCACTGTAAGTTCAAAACCAGACAGGGCTACCATAATGAGGCCTGTGTCAAAAATAAAAAACAAATAAGGAAAGCAAGACAGAGCCAAATGTGAATCTTTCCATGGAATTTCAGCATTGACCCTCACACCATCCCTGTCAGGAATACAGCCCATTTGACATTTGGTAAGGGGTCAGAGAGATGGTGCCTAGAGTCATAGAACAAGAAAACTGAGATCAGGGCCAGCAAGATGGTCAAGGTCTGGATTCAATCATCAGGACCCACATGGTGGAAGAAGAGAATCGCTCTCTCCAACTTTCCATCTGACCCCCTCCACAAAAATAAATGAAAGTAATAAAAGTGTTTGAAAACTAAGATTGGAACCGTTTTTTGCTAGAGTTTAGCCTGATTTCTTTCACTTTGTCACATCACATGGATTTAACAACAAGACAAGACTGTGTGGCCATTTCTATACAGACTCACCAGAAAACACTCTTTTTTTTTTATTAAAACATTTGATATACAACTGCAGGAGAGATAATATACAGATAGTTTGAACATAAATACAAGTTACAAATTCTTATCCTAATAGTGAAATGTTTCACTAAAGCTTACCCAGTGACTGGGCAAAACCCAAACTTATTTTATGCTACAGTCATCCTAGGGTCCTTCCTGCTAGGTAGCCTCCCTGGATCTGTGGGTTGCAGAGTGATTGTCCTTTGGTTTATATCTAGTATTCACCTATTAGTGAGTACATGCCATATTTGTTCTTCTGAGTCTGGGTTACCTCACTCAGGATGACATTTTCTAGTTCCATCCATTTGCCTGCAAATATCATATGGTNATTGTTTTTCTCTGCTGAGTAGTACTCCATTGTGTATATGTACCACATTTTCTTAATCCATTCTTCAGTTGATGGGCATCTAGGTTGTTTCCAGGTTCTGGCTATTACAAATAATGCTGCTATGAACATAGTTGAGCATGTATCTTTATGGTATGAATGAGCGTTCCTTGGGTATATACCCAAGAGTGGTATCACTGAGTCTTGAGGAAGATTCATTCCCAATTTTCTGAGAAACCGCCATACTGATTTCCACAGTGGTTGTACAAGTTTGCACTCCCACCAACAGTGGAGGAGTGTTCCTCTTACTCCACATCCTCTCCAGCATAGACTGTCACTGTCTCTTATACACATCTAGATGTGTATAAGAGACAGCCAGAAAACACTCTTTTTTTTTTATTAAAACATTTGATATACAACTGCAGGAGAGATAATATACAGATAGTTTGAACATAAATACAAGTTACAAATTCTTATCCTAATAGTGAAATGTTTCACTAAAGCTTACCCCTGTCTCTTATACACATCTAGATGTGTATAAGAGACAGGCCCTTTGTCAGATGTGGGGTTGGTGAAGATCTTTTCCCATTCTGTAGGCTGTCGTTTTGTCTTATTGACTGTGTCCTTTGCCATACAAAAGCTTCAGAAAACACTCTTACAACAGCAGTTCATGAAAGCCAGGTGTGGTGGTGCACTCAGGAAGCAGAGCAGGAGGTCTCGGTGAGTTCAAGGCCATCCTAGTCTACACAGGGAATTCCAAGACATCTAGGGCTGCATAGAGGGGACAAAACAACAGTAAAAATCAGTGGTTGGGAGCTCAGATGTGGGGTACACGCCTGTAATCCCAGCACTTAGCAAGTAGAGACAGGAAGATCAGTCTGATGTCATCTTCAGCCACATTTCCAGTTCAAAGCTAGCCTGAGCTATATGAGAATCAGCCTCAGGGGAAAAAAAGAACTATAGCAAAAATTAAGATATCTTTGAGTTGGTATAGAGATTTAGACACAAGACGAAAAAAAACTGACTTTCAGTGACTAACAGTAACTTAGTTTATTCTATACTTCTGTAATGAACACCAGGAATAACGGAGCCAAGTTATAAGGACACTGATTTCAGCTCAGTACAGGGTAGCAGTTGGTGGCAGGGAGAGTAACACACCACAGAAGTGGCATTGCCTTGGAGTATTTCTGTCTAGGAAGAACCTGAGCAAGTCTGTGTTGTGCACGGGAGCTGCTGTGTACTCAGAAGGCAGAGAATACAAAAATGAAAGCTCCATTTCCCTGACTAAGAAAATGAAAAGTTTCTTGTTCAATGGGGGAGCTATAGAAAGAAGGGAAGAAACGAAATGTGAAGATCATATGGATGGAACAGGTTATACCTAGGAATAAATATGTATATACATGTCCATATATGCATGCAATAACAATTAGTGGGGAAAAGGCCAAGACTTTGAAGTAGGGGGAGGGGTAGATGTAAGGATTTGGAGGGAGGAATGGAGGGAGAAATGTTGTGATTGTATTATAATCTCAAAAAGAAACATGAAGAGGGGTGGGAAGGCCTAGTCTCCTGGAGGGACACATAAGGAGAAATTTGCCAAGGCCTGTAAAGCATTGGCAGTAATCCTTGACATTAAACATGAAATGCTTCCCTTCCCCCTTTTCTCCTTTCTTTACCCTTTACTACCAACCTTGGAAAAGTGTGTCACCCACAATGACCTTGTGGGCATGGAAAGGACCAGAGGTCAGGTTTGGGTGAAGCAGTCACCAAAGGAAAACAGCAAAGGTAGGTGCTAATTTTGAACTGAGGCCAAGCATGGCTAGCAAGGGGGTGTTGGACTGGATGGATAAACACTGAGGCGCTATAGAAAGCTGGCATGGAGTCAAGGTGGTGCTGATGTTTGTAATGTTGGCACTTGGGAGGCTGAGGCAAGAGGATCAACGTGAGTTCAAGGTCAGTCTAGGTTACATAGCAAGCCCTTGTTTCCAAAAGAATTAAAGAGACTGGCATGAATTTCTATACCTTAATAATTTCACAAATAGAGGATTTGTTTTTATATAGTTTCTATCACCTATGTAAATATATGTAATTTTTCTTTCCATATTGTCAAGAATGTATAGGGCTGGAGGGTTGGATCCAATGTAAAGAATCCTGCTTCACAATTGTGTGGATTGGAGTTCAGATCCTATATAACAAGTCGGGCATCCCTGTAAATGCCTGTTACCCCAACTCTGAGGGGGGTGGAAACAAGCAGATCACTGGAGTTTGCTGATTTCCAGTCCAACTGAAAAGACTCAAGCCCCAGGTTCCGGGAGAGACCCTGCCTCAAAGGAATGAATGGAGAGTGATTGAGGAGGGTACACAGCATCCTCTTCTGGCCTCCATATGCACACACCCACTCACAAATGCACATATAAGTAAAGAAATAGGTAAAAGAACTTATACCTTTCACTCAAAACATTTTAATGTCTTCTCTTCAGCATATTGAAATGATCAGCACCATTTCTCTTGTGCTTTGAGGGCATTAAATAAAGTAAGGATTATACCTTGACAAACATCTGATAGCTGAGGTGGTTCCTGAGTAAATAACAGGTGGGTAGCATATACAGTGTAGGTACACGGGACCAAGGGGTGATTCCTATTCCAAGCAAGATGGAGCAGGACAGCACGAGGCTGGTGCTTCTCAGAATGTCACACCGTTTAAAACTTGTGTTAGTTCCCGGTCTGTACAACCAAACACTTGGAATATGACTTGAAGGAGGAATGATTTATCCTGGCTCAGGTTTTCAGAGTGGTTAGCCCATGGCTAGTTGGCTCCTCTTGCTTTGGGCCTGAAACAAAGCAGAATATTGTGTCAGGGAACAGGTGGGGGATCAAAACTGCTCACCTCGTGGCAGTTGGGGTTGGGGATAGCGTGAAATGGAAGGAGGGCCCCCTGGGTCAAGATAGACCCTTCTAGGGCATGCTCCTGGTGGGCTACTCCCTCTAAGTAGGACTCACCTCCTACACTGTCTACCATTTCCCAATTATGCTATTGAATTATGATTCCTTTGATGAGTTAATCCACTGATGAGATCAGAGCCCTCATGATTCAGTCATCTTACAGAAGCCTGACCTTTGAACTCTGCTGCACCAGGGATCAAGCTTTCAATACACAGGCCTTTAGGAGCCATTCCAAGTCCAAAGTCTAAGACTGATGACTTATTTCTGGAAACTTCTAATCAAGGTTGACTTTGTAGAACAGCAACCCAGAGACAGCCCTGCTCTATATCCTGACTCCGGCAGTGCCATCCAGCCCCTCTGAGCATAGATGCCACCTGGCCAGGCCTGGGCCAACCCTGAAAACTGGAAAATGTTCTTCCCGGCTGCTTTCTATCACCTGCCCAAACTGGAGTCTTAACAAGAAGCCCAAGGCTGGTTAGGTGGCTCATGGGGAAAAGCACTTGCCATGCAAACCTGGTGACCTGAGTTTGATCCTTGCTAAAAGGAAAGAGTCTCTTTGGACTTCTGCATGCTCATTATGGCATATGTTCCTCCCCCAATATTAATTGTAAACATGTTTTTTGAAGAAAAATCCAATAGGTAATTTATCTAAGGAAAGATGGCTATCTTACTAGTAACCAGGTGTTCTGGCTAGTTTTGTGTCAACTTGACATAAGTCATCTGAAAAAAGGGAACTTTAGTTGAGAAAATGCCTCCATGAGATCTGGCTGCAGGGCAGTCTCTCTCTCTCTCTCTCTTTTTTAATTAATTAAAAATTTTTTTTCGTTTATTTTTACATCCTGACTATGGTTTTCCCTCTCTCCCCTCCTCCTGTTCCCTTCTCCTCCCCCTGACTCCACCTCCCCTCTGGCCTCCCCCATCCACTCCTCTGTTTCTGTTCAGAAAGGGGCAGGCCTCCCATGGGTGTCAACAAAGCATGTTATATCAAGGTGTGGTAGGGATAAGTTCCTCCCTTTGTATTAAGGCTGGGCAAGACAATCCAGTACGAGGAATAGGTTCCCAAAAGCCAGCTCAAGCGTTAGGGACAGGTCCTAATCCCACTGCTAGGAGTCCCACAAATAGACCAAGCTACAAAACTGTCACATACATGTAGAGGGCTTAGGTTGGTCCCATGCAGGTTCGCTGGTTGTTCGTTCAGATTCTGTGAGCTCCTATAAGCCCAGCTTAGCTGTTTCTATGGGTTCCCTTGTGATGATCTTGACCCCCCTGGCTCTTACAGTCCTTTCTCCCTCTCTTCAACAGGATTCCTGGGGCTCAGCCCAGTTCTTGGCTGTGGATCTGTGCATCTGCTTCCATCAGTTACTGAGTGAAGGCTCTCTGATGACAATTAGGGAAGTCACCAATCTGATTATAGGAGATTGTCAGTTCAGGCACCCTCTCCACTATTGCTAGGAGTCTTAGCTGGGGTCATCCTTGTGGATTCCTGGGAGTTTTCCTGGCAACAGGTTTCTCCCTAACTCAGAAACATTCCCCCATCAAGACATCTCTTTCATTACTCTCCCCTCTGTCCTGCCCCCAAGCTGCCCAACCCAATTCCTCATGTTCCCACTCCCCACCCCCACCCCCAGTTTCCCCAGGAGATCTCTTCTATTTCTTCTTCCCAGGGAAATCCATGCATCCCTCTTTGGGCCCTCCTTGTTACCTAGACTCTCTGGAGCTGTGGATTGTAGCCTGGTTATCCTTTACTTTACAGATGATATTCACTTATGAGTGAGTACATAGTGTGTTTGTCTTTCTGGGTCTGGGTTATCTTACTCAGGATGATTTTTTTTCTAGTTCCATCCATTTGCCTGCAAATTTCATGATNTCATTGTTTTTTACAGCTGAGTAATACTCCATTGTGTAAATAAATGTACCATATTTTCCTTATCCATTCTTCAGTTGAGGGACATCTAGGTTGTTTCCAGGTTCTGGATATTATGAATAATACTGTTATAAATATAGTTGAACAAGTGTCCTTGTGGTATGATTGAGCATCCTTTGTGTATATGCTCAAGATTGGTATAGCTGGGTCTTGAGGTAGATTCCTAATTTTCTGAGAAACTGCCATATGAATTTCCAAAGTGGCTGTACAAGTTTGCAGTCCCACCAGCAGTGGAGGAATGTTCCCCTTACTCCACATCCTTTCCAACATAAGCTGTCATTAGTGTTTTTGATCTTAGCCATTCTGACAAATGTAAGATGGTATCTCAAAGTCATTTTGCTTTGCATTTCCCTGATGGATAAGTATGTTGAACAATTCTTTAAGTGTATCTTGGCCATTTGAGATTCTTTTGTTGAGAATTCTCTGTTTAGATCAGTATCCCATTTTTAAATTGGATTATTTGGTATTTTGAAGTCTAGTTTCTTAAATTCTTTATATATTTTGGAGATCAGCCCTCTGTCAGATGTAGGGTTGGTGAAGATCTTTTCCCATTCTGTAGGCTGCCATTTTGTCTTATTGACAGTGTCCTTTGTCTTATAGAAGCTTTTCGATTTCGTGAGGTCCCATTTCTTAATTGTTGCTCTCAGTGTCTGTGCTACTGGTGTTATATTTAGGAAGTGGTCTCCTGTGCCAATGCTTTCAAAGCTACTTCCTACTTTCTCTTCTGTCAGGTTCAGTGTAACTGGATTTATGTTGAGTGAGGTCTTTGATCTACTTGTACTGGAGTTTTGTGCATGGTGACAGATATGGATCTATTTGCAATCTTCTACATGTTGGCATCCAGTTATGCCATCACCATTTGTTGAAGATGCTGTCTTTTTTCCACTGTATAGTTTTTGCAGATGATATGATAGTATACTTAAGTGACCCCCAAAATTCTTCCAGGGAGCTCCTACAGCTGATAAACACCTTCAGTGGTGTGGCTGGATACAAGATTAACTGAGTAGCCCTCCTATATACAAATGATAAATGGGCTGAGAAAGAAATCAAGGCAACAACACCCTTTACAATAGCCACAAATAATATAAAATATCTTGGGGTAACTCTAACCAAACAAGTGAAAGACCTGTATGACAAGAACTTTAAGTCTTTGGAGAAAGAAATTGGAGAAGATATCAGAAGATAAAAGGTCTCCCATGCTCATAGATCGTAGGATTAACACAGTAAAAATGGCAGTCTTACCAAAAGCAATCTACAGATTCAATGCAATCCTCATCAAAATTCCAATACAATTCTTCACAGGCTTTGAAAGAATAATACTCAACTTCATATGGAAAAACAAAAAAAAAACAGGATAGCTAGAACAATCCTGCATAATAAAGGAACTTCCGGAGGTTATCACCATCCCTGACTTTAAGCTCTACTACAAAGCCATAGTAATAAAAACAGCATGATATTGGCATAAAAACAGACAGGTGGATCAATGGAATTGAATCAAAGACCCTGATGGAAATCCACACACCTATGACCACCTGATTTTTGACAAAGAAGCTAAAATTATATAATGGAAAAAAGAAGGCATTTTCTTAATTAGTGATTGATGGGGGAGGTCCAAGCCCATTGTGGATTCTATAGGAAAACAGGCTGAGCAAGCCATGATGAGCAAGCCAGTGAGCAGCACCCCTCCGTGGCCTCTGCATCAGCTCCTGCCTCCAGGTNCCTGCCTTGCTTGAGTTCCTGTCCTGGTTTCCTTCAATGATGAACAGAGATGTGGAAGTGTAAACCAAATAAACCCTTTCCTCCCCAAGTTGCTTTGGCCATGGTGTTTCATCACAGTGATGGTAACCCTAACTAAGACCAGGGACTCATATGAGGGAGGATAAGATAAGATAGAGCTGATGAGGCACTATGCATGCCAGAGGGTGGGCATATGTTGGCCTTGTACTCTCTGTCTTCCTGACTCAGCTTCTCAAGTGCTGGGACTGAGGCCTGTGCCACCATGCCGAGCTTGGGGAAGCAATGTACGTAATTCATAAGAGCCTAAATTAATGGAACTGTGCTTACATTTGCATCTCAGTCTTCCTGTTGGTGTTTTTGGCTCTGTGCCTGGGTTTCTTCTTCTGTGAAGTGTGGGTACCAGTACTTATCTCAGTGGAGACCAAATAATGTTCTAAGTTTCCAGTGTCTTGCCAAGTTCTTTATGCTTTCTTGGCAGTGTCTCTCTGATCCCTAATGCTCAGTCTTGTCACCTTCATTTCCTTGTCGAACTGAGACTCTACTCCTGGCCTGTGTCCTTGTTTATGTCAAGAAGTTTGTTAATGTATTTCACTCAGAAAGTTCATCAGGTTAATGTCAACAAGGTTAACATCAACAGTAACTCTTCTCAACCATGAGATAGGACAGTTGATATAAAGATTAACATCAGCACTAGGTCATGTCAACCGTGAGATAGAACCATTGGTATAAAGGTTAACATCAAAGGTAGGTCATGTTAACTGGGAGATAGGACCATTGGTATAAAGGTTAACATCAAAGGTAGGTCATGTTAACTGTGAGATAAGACCATTGGTATGATGTGAAGAGAAATTTTTTTCACCTCTCAGCACATCCTCCCCTAAACTCAGGACCCCAGATAGTCATGAAATAAATAATCAGAGAAACCCCAAGTAAGGGGGATTCTGTAAAATCCTTGAGTAAAACTGTCAGGTCTACAAAACCATGGACTATGGTTTTGCTATCTAGAAGATAAGGCAGAGGGATTGTGAGTTCAAGGGCAGTCTGAGCTACATAGCAAGACCATGTCCCAAGAAACCAAAACAAACAGGTCAACAAAACCAAGAGACAACTGCAAAATTGCTACATTCAAGAAGTCTGAAGAGACCTGACAACTAAATGTTGTCTGCATAAAAAAATGACCTTAGTTTATCACAACGTATCAGTATTGGCCCATGAGTGGAGAAAAAGCTACCAACACATTTTGGTATAAGATTAAGGAGTTGAGTAGAGAGAGCTTGCAGCTCAGTGGTAATGCATACCTAACTGGTGTGAGGCCCTGGGTTCAAAGCCAGCTATTTGAGGTCAGCCTAGGCTACATCATGAGATCCTATCTCAAAAACACTTGAGGTGGTATTTAGTTTGTAAGCTTTGGTATGTTCATATAACAGAAAACATCCAGAGGGAAGAACAGATGCATATTGGATGTGCTGGTGTGTATAATGTAGTAGTGGAAAGCAAATCCCTTAGAAAATAATTTGATAGTTCTCTATTCAGTGTCCAGGTCTCTTGTTGGAAACAAGGAGAATCCCATGATTAGATATCCGAAGACTTAGTTGTAGGAGGGATTACTCCAAGTGAGGTTGGCACTGCATTTGATGAAGAAGCAGCTGCCACTCATATTTGCTTGGAAAGGGGTTAGCAGTGTTTTGTGGCTTGAATGGTGTTCAGGTTTTGTTTGAGCTCAAATGCAGTACCCAGATGGTCTTAAATGTTTATGTTTTAAAATACTACGTCTGCACTGCCTGGCCATAGACAATGAATGTCACTCATCTAAGAACAAGATCACTTGAATAAGGTCTGTCAGCCGATAGCTAGTGAGTTACTAATGCAGGTAAAAGCAATCCTAGCTTTAAAAGTTTACACCTTTAGGTGAGCAGTTTCTGCAATGTATTTTTTAACAGTTGCCATTTCCAGCTGGGTATGGTGGCATGCTCTTGTAATCCCAGCACTTGGCAGGTGGAGACAGGAGGATTAGGAGTTCAAAGTCATCCTCAGCTACATAGGGAGTTCAAGCCCAGTCAGGGATATATAGAACCCTGCCTCCAAGACAACTTATAAAATTACACATCTAGGGCTAGACAGATGGTTTGGCAGTTGAGAGCAAGTACTGCTCTTGCAAGTACTTGCAAGGTCCCAAGATCAGTTCTCAGCACTCACGTAAGGTACCTTAGAACAGCCTGTAACTCCAGCTCTGGATGACCCATCTCGGGCCTCCAAGGGCACCTGCACTCATGTGCACAAACCCATACACCAATACACATAATTTTTAAAATTAAAATAAATGAAGTTGGGTGTGTTACTACACACCCTTGATCCCAGCACTCAAGAGACACAGGCAAGTGGATCTCTGTGAGTTCCAGGAGAGGCAGAACTATGTAGAGAGGCCCTGTCTCAAAAAAACAAAAACAAAAGCCCACAAATAACAATTAAAATAGATGTTTGTACAGCAAGTGTTTTAACTCACTGAATGTAGAGAAGTGCAGTAATTAATGATGTGAAAGATTTACCTGGGGTTGGAGAGATGGCTCCCTGAGTAAGAGCACTGGCTGTTCTTGCAAGACCAGAGTTCAATTTCCAGCACCCACATAGCAGCTTATAACTGTCTGTAACTCCAGTTCACACACACTTTTAAAAAGATAAACCTGTATGAGTTCCTTAGCATGACTAGAACTTGAATTTGTTTTGTTTTTTTGATGATAAATCAACCTTAGCTTACTGTAACCTTTATACTTATACACATTTAAAAAACTCTTTGACTCTTTGTAGTAACACCTTCCCTAAAATACAAAAGCACACTGCACAGCTATACAACAATATTTTCTTTCTGTATATCTTTGTTCTAAGTTTTTTGAATTATTTCTTTGAAGTTTAATTTTCACTTTTAAAAATCTCTTCTTGTTTTGTTTTGTTTGTGTATTGTGAGTATGTGTGGTGTATGTGCATGGTATTTGTGCACATGTGTGTACAGGTTCGTGTGCCTGAGTGTGCATGAGGAGGCTGGAGGAACACATCAGGGGCCCTGCTCTTCCACTCTCTACCTCATTCTCTTGAGGTCTTTCACCGAACCTGGAGCGACATTGCCACCGGCAGCCAACATGCCCCAGCCATCCTCCTGCCTCTGCCCTGAGGTTACAAGTTTGTGTGCAACCACACTTGTTTTTTAAGGTGGTTTCGGGGATTTGAACTTGCATCCTCTTGCTTTCCTGCCAAGTGTTCTTACCCACTGAGCCATCTCCCCAGTCTTTTTAAACTTTTGTTACAAAACAAGATGCACACATTTAGCCTGGGTTTGTTTTTACCAGCATTGTCACAAACCTGTGACCACTATGCTGCTCTATGATGTTCTTTTTTTGTTTGTTTGTTTGAGACAGGGTTTCTCTGTGTAACAGCCCTGGCTGTCCTGGAACTCACTTTGTAGACCAGCCTGGCCTTGAACTCACAGAGATCCACCTGCCTCTGCCTCCTGAGTGTAGGACTAAAGATGTGTGCTACCATACCTGGCTCTGTGATGTTCTTTTTAAAAATTATTACATTTCCTTGTCTATTTTATTACATTTATTTATTTGTTTGTTTGCTTGTGTGTATATGTGTGTGTGTGTATGTATGTATGTGTGTGTGTGTGTCACAGTGAGTCGGTGGAAGCCAGAGGACAACTTTCAGGAGTTACTGCTCTCCTTCTACAGTGTGTGTCCCAGTGATGGAATTCAGGTCGTCAAGCTTGGTGGTAAGCACCCTTACCTGCTGAGCCACCTCATCAACAACCCTGTGATGTTCTGATGACTAAAATGTCACTAGCAATTGGAGTCCTTAGCTCTATCATCTTACAAGACTAGGACCATAGTCCTGTCCATAGTTGGCCAGAAGTGCCATTGTGTGCTTCATGACTGAATGCAATGAAAGATTCAAAGCATTTCTGTGTGTTAAAAACCAAACTTAGTCATTTAGAAAAGCAGAACTTTCAGCTTTTGATTCCTGGTTATGTAATTCATCATCATCATCATCATCAGCTCAATAAGCTATTTTCTTGGACCTACTATGTGCTAAGGCCAGAACAGCAGCAGCCTCCAAAGCTCATCCCTCAGTCCAGCCTGGTCTTTCCCATCATGCTCCTGAATTCCTCAGAAGGGCCCTCTCTCCTCATCCTTTCCTCTGGTGTTAAGTGGAGCCGTTTCTCTTTGCAGTGAAACGGAGGCTTAAAACGGGGTGTGTCCATCGTCAGTGGAGCCATGGATGGTAGACTCGGACCAGTTTTCCTGAGAAGTTCTGGGGCTGTCAGATGGTGTGGAATGCCACAGACAGCAGAAAACCACACAAACGGAACAGGAAGAAGCAGGGACACTGTTTCCAAATTTTCTTTCTTCACACCACCTACCTGTTCACCTCTGTATCCTTGTAAGCTGTAAGGATGTCTCAAACTTGCTGCTGTGTGTAATTCAGGCAACTGTCCAAAGGCAACGAGCCATGGGAACCTGAGTCTGTCAAACTTCAGGTGAACATGCACAAGCCATGCTCAGTGTCTGACTCTCAAAGCTGTGGCTCCGCACTAGAATTAACTTCTCCATCCAGGGATTTGCATGTTCTTGTCATCTTTCAAATTTTATCTGTACTAATATCTATGTTCTGATTTCCATAGAGAGAATTCAGCGAGTCTCTCCATACCTACTTTAATTTCAGCCAGCCTCCTTAATTCCTACGAGTGACCCATTGAACTGTGTATTCTTTGATGTTAATCTTTTTCTCCCTCCATCCCTCCGTTCCTCTGTCCCTCTGTCCCTCCCTTCCTTCCTTTCTTTCTTTCTTTTTTTTTTTTAAATCATTGCTGAGTAGCCCAGGCTGACCTTGAACTCACCATCCTCCTACTTAGCCTCCCAGGTACTGGGATTAGAAACATGAGCCAACAGGACATGGCTGAATTCTCTACTCTTCTGGGAGGAATCATATTTGATTTTTCTTTTCTTTTCTAGATGCTACAAAGAATTGGATTTATCTTTTATAGAATAAAGTTCATTCATGATCCGACTCTACAGTATCATGATTAGCTGAAGAGTGGATTAGCTGAAGANCCCTGCCATCCCATACCACCTGGCCAGGGGCCTTTCAGCTTCTGCAGCCTGACTCATTCGTCCTGACTGCTGGGATCTACATATCTGAAGAGACATGGAACTGTGNGGTGGAACTGTGAGGGTTGGCTGGGAGGGGGAAGAATAATCTAGAAGGCTGGCTACTCCACTAAAGCAAGCAACCGAGAGTTGTCCGGTCCTACTAAGAATCTCCTCCCTAGACTTCTGCATTCTCTTTCTGGTTCAGATAGGCACTGACCTCCACTCTGTAGCTGATTGTGACNATTCTTAGAACTAGAAATGTTCCAGGCTCGGGATACAGTTCAGTTGGTAGAATGCTTGCCTAGCATGCGTGTTGCCTAGGTTTAATCCCCAGCACCCCAGAAACCAAGTAGTGCCTGCTTGCCATCCCACTCCTTGGGAGGTGGATGAGGAGGATTAGAAGTTTAATGTCGTCTTTGGCTACATAGTAAGTTTAAGGGCATCCTGGGCTACTTGAGACCACTGTCTCCAATAGTTAATTAGCTAGCAAAATGTGAGGTGTGTCTCCTAGTTAAATTTCTCATCTTCAAAATTTTAAAAAATACGTTCTTATTTTAATGTATGGAGGGTGGGGCAAGCATGTGTATGCCAGAAGAAACACTGTGGGGTTGGTTCTCTCTCTACCATGGCAGTTCTGCAGATTAGATGTAAGTCACTAGGCTTGGAGGCAATTGCCTTTACCTGCCAAGCCATTTCACCAGCCCACCTGTCTCATCTTTTTGGATATATATTTTTTGAAGATTTATTTATTTATTATGTATACAGTGTTCTTTCTGCATGCCAAAAGAAGGCACCAGATCTCATTATAGATGGTTGCAAACCATCATGTGGTTTCTGGGAGTTAAACTCAGGACCTCTGGGAAGAGCAGCCAGTGCTCTTAACCTCTGAGCCATCTCTCCAGCCCCTTTTTTTGGATATTTTTAAGGTAAAGAAATAGCCAAAAACAATGAAAGCAATGTCTCTCAACAGATGTTCAGTCGAAAGGCTGGGACTTTTTTCCTTTCTGTTACTACCATCTTAGTAGGTCAACAGTAGGCAGTATGTGACTTGGCTGTTTCATTGTGACTGTGTTTTGGGTTTGGTAGCCTCATCTACCCTTTATCTTTCTGCCTTCTCCATTTCCTCATATGTATAGGTGAGAGACCATTGGGACAGCAGTGAGCTCCTTTACAAAGATGCGTGATGTAACAGGTTCATTATCAGGTTTCCACAGCCAGTATTGGCTAAGTCATTAAAATTTTGACAGCCACCAATGTGTTAGAATGACTCTTGTAGACAAAGATATTGTTTAAGGAAACCTGTCCTGTCCACTTCCTTACTGAGCGACTCACTTCCATTATTAGTGGCTTTTGGTTTAGTTAGCCCTTTTCTGTTGTTANCTTGGCCTTGTGGAATTTCTTTTTCATCTGAAATAAAAACATGCCTGATTACATATATAGAACTTCTATACAGAAGCGTAAGAGTTTAAAACTATAGTTTGAAAACAAAATATTTGGTCGATTCTACACAATGACATTCCAGCTTAAGGCATTATTTAATATTTTCATATAGGTATTTATAAAAAATGGTTTTCTTTTACCNTTCTAACAGCTTCTTTTTTCCTGATGGACTTTGATTATTTGTTTCCATTATTTTGTGTTCTGTTGGGACTGTAAAGTACTTTGTAATTGGAAATATCCTTACCAGGTAAAACCTGCCATCCCTTGGCCAACAGCAAAGCAGGGAACAGCATCTCTAGCCTTTTTGAATGATATTTACGCAGCTCAGTTAGATCTTTGATCATTTCATATGATGTGTTTTGATCATATTCACTCCTTCCTTCCCCTAGTTCCTCCCAAGTTAACCCCCAGCCAAATTTGTGTCCTTTGGGTTTTTTTTAAACCCATAGAGTCCAATTTGTGCTGCCCAAATATTTTTGGGTATGTGGCCTTCCACTGGAATGGGGCAGGCTTACCAGGGGCTACATCTTTAGAGAAAACTGTCTCTCCCTCTCCCAGAAGCTACCAGATGGCTAGAGGTGAGATTCTAAATGCCCCACTGCATTTAGAAGACGCTGTTCCCTTGGAGTCATCCACTAGTGTGGTTTTTACAGTCTTTCTGCCCATCTTCTACGATGACCCCTGAGTGTTGGGAGGAGGGGGTAAACAAATTTTGTTTGTTTGTTTTGTGTCTGTTTTTGTTTTTTGAAGCAGGACCTCATTTGGCAGAGACTAGCTTTGAACCCTTGATGAATCTTCCTGCTTCCTCCTCTCAAATGCTAGGATTACAGGCTACATCCAGCTTGAAGTTCTGTTTCCTACCACTATTAAAAGCGTCGTTGAAAGTGACTTAGAGTTAAAACCTGCTGTAATAGGCATAGAAATATCCCCCACAAAGCAAACTCAGCGGGTTCTGGTTGGCACCTCATCTCATTCCATCCTGTGCTGCAATCTCTGCTTGCACAAGCCCGCTGAAAGGAGACATGCCACAAGTTAAGTGAAGCAACTTTACTGCTTACAGATCAGCTGAAAGAGAGAACAGAAGTCCAAGAGTCAAGACCAGCTAAATCCCCAGATGATCATAGGACTTGTTGGATGAACTTCTGTAGGATGGATGTCCCAAGAGGTGCAAGAACAGAACCCAGACTGCTTAATTCAGTTTCTCTTTCTCTAAGGAGGCTGTATTTCCAGAATATTCTACAGTTATTCCTGAAAACTACAATGAGAAAGGGCAGAGCAGCTGAGTGTGTCCAAGGCCACCTGGAGAACTGTCCCATATTCTCCACTCCCCAAAGAGGAGCACATTCTAATTTCACAAATCAGTGCCTGTATAACTATATATGGAAAAATAGACATTGCAGATGTGATTGAGTTAAGAAGCGTATCTAAACTGGGCGGTGGTGGCACACACCTTTAATCCCAGCACTTGGGAGGCAGAGGCAGGTAGATCTCTGTGAGTTCGAGGTCAGCCTGGTCTACAAAGTGAGTTCCAGGATAGCCAGGGCTACATAGTGAGACCCTGTCTCAGGGGTCCAAGGAAGGTTGTTGAAGATTAAGCAGGTGGCCATATGTAATCACAGAAATCCTTTCAAGGGAGAAGCAAGCTGGGCTTGGCGGTGGGTGCCTGTAATTCCAATACTTTGGCAGTGGCGCCAGGAAGATCCTCAGTCAAGGCCTGAATGAGATGCATATAGCATTGTCCCCCTTCCAAAACTGAGGGGAACAGGAAGATCAGAGCAGAGGAGAGATCTAAAGGTGGAATCACGTGTGGTTGTGCCTGGAAGATGGAGGAAGGGGCCGGAAGACAAGATATGTGGGGAATTTCTAGAAGCTGAATTGGCCAAGAAATAGATTTTTCTTCTAGAGCTCCCAGAGGAAAGGCAGCTCGTCTAGCCTCTTGATTTTAGTCCAAAATATTCATTTTTGGACTACTGATTTTCAGAAGTGTGATTTCACTTTTTAAGACCCCAGGCTGGCCTCAAGCTTTCTACGTAATTGAGGAAGACTTTGAACTCTGGATCCTCTTTGCCCCACCTCCCTAGTACTGGGATTGCAGGGATATGCCAGTGTGTCTCTGAGACAGAGAATGAGAGAGTACTGACTCCGCTTCATGATCTAAGAACAAAAAAATTTAAGTCAATCTACTGTACACAAATGTAATACATAATCCTGTGTAATTAAGGACAAATCCTGTTACCATTCTCAACACAGAAACAAAGGCTTCTGTGGGGATTAACCACTTGGTTAGGCTATACTTGTTTAGACGGAAATTTTTTAAAACTCTAATTACATTTTGTGTGT
>LZPO01017280.1:566231-578795 GCA_001675575.1 Neotoma lepida | reverse complement strand
AAGTTCACATTTATCACATGCCAAAAATTTACATATATATTTAATACTACTTGGGAGCTCAGTTTTGTACCAAGGAAATCAAAGGGCTGGAAATGTAGGGCAGTGGTAGACTGCTTACATAAAGCCCTGTGTAACACTCCAAAAAAAATGGAGATGTCAGATCCCCTGGTAGGGGGATCAACAAAACACATTAATATCAGTGTGTGCTAGCACATGGCCATAATCCTAGCATTAGGAGGGCTGAGACAGGAAGACTACGCTTTTACAACTAGCCTAGTCTAGATAGTAAGACCACATCTTTAAAAATAATTCTTTTTTTAAATCTTTCTTTCCATTCCAAACAAGTGACTGCTCCATTAAAAAGAGCTGAGTGCAGGACAAGCGCCAAGAGTCATACCATCTTGTGTCCCTAACCTTGGGGACATAACATAGGAACATAGGTGAATCTGATTTCTAGAGGCTGAGCAGCTCAGCTTGCCCTAGGCCCTGTGGTCAATGAACAAAATCAAGGAGGAAGATAGTTCACGAAAACTTATGCAGATGGTGGACCCTAGTCTTCAAGTTCATGCTGGGGGTTGGAGGGTCCAAAGTGGGAGGTTGGAGAGGTCAGAAGTGGGGGATGGCTAAGTATTTTTGGAATGGCCATGAAATTCTGAGGAATGCAGAAAAGGGGAGAGTTGAGGAAGGAAAATGTAGCAGCAGCTTTGCCCTTGAACTCAGCATCAGAGCAGGTCCCACGCACTGCCTGGCTCTGCTGGCAGCCTGGGGCCGGGGGCACTGCCTAGAGGTCAGGGTGGACATGTGGACGTGCAGAGGCTGAGAGGGCCAAGAAGCTGTTGTATTTACTAGCAGGGTGCCTGATGTCTCTCNGACAAAGCTCTGTACACCCCAGACTTCTTGTCCCTTTGGTCAAGGGTTCTGGACACTTATTCCCTCACCTTTTCCTGTTATTTTCATCACATGAGGAGCTTATTTTTCAAATGCGCTCTTTGGGGACAGGAGAGGCAGCTCAGTCTTAAGAGTGCATACACCTCTTGCAGAGGGCTTGAGTTCCATACCCAGCACTCCCATTGGGTAGCTCACAGTTCCCTGTAACTCCAGCTACCAGGGGAATCTGACATCTCTGGCCTCCATGGGCGCCATCACTCATGTGCACATACACACATAATTTTAAAAAAATAAAAAATAAATCGTAAAAATAATGGACTTCTGGTGTAAAGGAAGCACTCTCTATCTTTTATAGGGCATTGCCTTCACCCTTAAGATCTGTGTATCAGGAGCCAGTAAGACCACAGCTCAGCAAGTAAAAGCACTTGCCACACAAACCTCACAATGGGAATTCCACACCAGAGAAGCATGTTAGAACACCAGATGTGGTGGAACACGTCTATAATCCCAGCACTCCTACATTGAGATAGGAGATGGAGATAGGAAAATGTCTGGAAGCTGATGGTCCAGCTAGCCTAGCCCGTGCAGTGTGGTAAAAACAAGAGAGATCCTGCCTCAAAGTGTTCACAGTCATCTTCTACCTCCACACACNTGTCATAGCATACATGGGTANACACACATACAAAGATGAGTGTGCCATTTAGAGTAGAAAAATGATACACAATCAGAAAAAGGCAAGTGAATTTAACACAAGTGAGTTTAACACAGATTTTGTAATTATTACCTAANGATGTAAGTAGCTTTGTAATTGCAAGAATTAGATGTTGGTATGCACAAGCTTTAAATAAGTTTTTAAAATATTTTTTCCTCCCTCCTTCTCCTATGCCCTGCCAACTCCTCAAATTCATGACCTCTTTTTTAAAAACTATTATACACACTCACACACACACATGTGAATAAATATAAGTATAGCCTACTGAGTAAATGTAGTGTTGCTTGTATTCATATTTTTAGGGCTGACCACTTGATATTGAATAACTAGTTAGGNGACTCATCTCTGGGGAAGATTAGTTCTCCCCCTCTCTGAAGTTGATTATTGCTTTTAGTCCTTCATCTAGGGGTGGGGTCTATACAATTTCTCCCATCTAAGTTGAAATGTCANCCTGTACTGGAATTATTCAGGTCTTGTTTAAGCACCATGTTGTTGAGATTTCATGGGTGTAACTCTACAATAGTTTTTCAAGAGCAAATAGAGGATTGGGAATGCAGCTCAGTTAACAGAGTGCTTGCCCAGCATGCACAAAGCCCTGGGTTCAATCCCAGGCACCATTTAAATGAGTCAGAGTCATGGTGGTGCACACCTGTAATCCCTGTGCTTGAGGTGGAGGCAGAATGTGTTAGACCCATCTCATACAAAGAGATACTAGAATATGCACGGTGGAATCCAGTAGAAGAGATGAGGTGTTCGTGGTGTAATTCTTCCATCTGTGTCGCATTTTGAATTTTTTCATAGGGAAATGTTAAGAAATACTTAAGTATTTCTTCCAACAACAACAACAACAAAAAAGAATACTTACTTAAGTAAGAATTTCTTTCTTGTGGAAATCAGGCATTGATGTGCCCTTAAAGGAAGAGAGGGAAAATAAAATAGGGCAGGNGTGGTTACATGCAGCAAAGGGTCATACTTCCAGTGACATCATGTTAGTTTCTTTCCCAGATATTTGCATCACAAAGCANCACCCTANGTGCCTGAAAACAGCAGAAATGTTCTCAGAGTCCCTTGTGATATCTGACATAAAGATATCAACAGGATTGGTCCCTTCTGGAGGCCCCAAAAGTAAATCTGTTCTGTACCTTTCCCAGCTTCTGGAAGCATCACCATTTTGGCAATCTTGGCTTACAAACCTACCAATGATTGGCTCCATATTCACAGGGTCTTTCTTGCGGTTCTTTGTTTGTGACTCCAAGTTTCACTGTTCTGATGAAGATATCATTTGTACTGAAGTGAAGGCCCATCCTGACCTAATATGACCTCACATTAACTGGCATATATCAAAGACCTAGTTTCCAAACAGTCCTATTCACAGGGTCCAGGTGGACATGAATTTGGAACATGATTCCTCCCAGTTAAAGATATCACTTGAGCATACAAGCACACACAACTAAGGAATGCCTTAGGATGAGAGGGAGACTATGAGCATTTTGATTGCTTGACTCCACTCTCCAAATCTAAAAAGACAGACTCTCTGGAGACAAGACCCAAGGCATGAAACTCAGGAGCACCATCAGGTTTGCAACCCACTGTTCTGGAAGGCCAAGGGACAGGGGAAAGTTGGAGCTGGAGAAAGGGGAAGCATTGAGTTTGGCTGGGGTTGTAGCTCCGGTTTATCAAAGAACCAGCAAAAGAAGCTTGGTATAGGAANTTACTCAGCGAGTATTACCCAAGTACCCGTGTGTTTGCCCCTGGAACAGAGCCTTGGGCTGAATGAAGCTCAAAGACAATGCCATCATTTTGACTCTGCATCTTAATGGCTGTGAGTCAGAACAAGTCACTTTACTTTGCTCTCTGCCTCCCATCATGGGTCTGTGTGTGGCTGCAGTGAGATCTGGGAAACAGAAGGTGGGGGTAAACTGTAGCCAAGATTCTGAGCCCCTTCTACTAAGAAGCAGGTANATTTCTGCCAGGTAGAAGGGGATAGATGGTTTTAAAACTAAAGTTGCTGAATGCTTGGACCTCCTCGGGCAAGAACTCCTGCTCCNTCGAGGAGCTAGAGAATTAGTGATACTCTGGTTGCACAGTTGCCCTTCCTCATGGCCAGGCTTGGTGTGGTCTTCTCTTGACCTGCTCGTCTCACCCTGTCTGTACTTGGACCTCAGACACTTGCCCTAGTCAGTGACGGAGGGGCTCCAAAGGCAGGGCAGGTCAAGGCTTTAGGTGATCCCAGGGACTCTGAGGGTCACCTTCCCCTCTCTTTCATTGTTTTCTTTACAACCACAAACATTCTGGATGTTTTCTCTGATGCTTGCTGTTCAGGANAAAAAGNCCACTGAGTTCTGTCCCTGTGGGACTTACCTGGTGGTGGGTAGAGACAGACACAACTTACAGGTGGTGGTAAGTGCTGTAACAAAATAAAAATATTCTGCATACACAACAGAATAATAGAACACATAGTATCTTTTCAGCCGGGGGTGTGACAGAGTGGCTGCCCCAGCACATAAAGGTAGTCAGAAAAAAGCATCCCTAAAGAATTGATGTTTGGTAGCTGAGAAGGAGCTGCCATAGAATTGTATAGAAATCATTTCAGATGGTGAGAACAGGAAGGGCAAAGGGCCTGAGCTATGAACAAAAGAGGGGCTATCAAGTGTGGAGGGAGGGGAAGGGAGAAGTGTCCAGGGATTCCATCTTGCTGGAACTTGTAGGTTACCATCAGAGATTAAGAGTTCATTTCTAAGAATAGTAGGCAGCTACTGGGAGGCTTTAAGCAGAAGGCTGAAGAAGTGGACTTCATTAAATAGGTAATTTGTCTACCTGTGGTAGATGGAAGGGAGTTAGAGACTTAGAGACCATCGCTGGGTTGGGAGGCCTGGACTGGCCTAGCCATGACAATGCAGAGAGTCTGGGATAGTCGTGGTCACAGAACCACTGGAACTGACTGGTGACTTAAATATTGAAATTGAAAAAGGGAGGAGTTTTGGGAAGTGCCAGTGGTTTTGACCCGAGCAAGCAGACAGCTTGATCTATGCAGACAATACTGGGTTTAGGTAGGGTGGTTAATGCACACTGGGGCCATACTAGGTTTAATATGACAAGGAAACTTTTCAAATAGTAATTGAACACATGAGATTGGAGCTTGCTGTCAGCATGGTAGCCACTATTGTGCTGGCTAGTTTATGTCAACTTGACACAAGCTAGAGTCNTTTGGGAAGAGGGAATCTCAATTGAGAAAATGTCTCCAAGAGATTTACCTGTAAGCAAGCCTGTAGGGCATTTTCTTAATTAGTGATTGATGTAGGGGGGCCAACTCAATGTGGGCAGGGCCACCCCTGGAGTTATGGTCCTGGGATGATAGGAAAGCAGGCTGAGCAAGCCATGAGGAGCAAGCCAGTAAGCAGCACCCCTCCATGGCCTCTACATCGGCTCCTGCCTCTAGGTTCCTGTCCTGCTCGAGTGCCTTCCCTGACTTCCCTCAGTGAAGGACTGTGTTGTAGAACTGTAAACTGAAATAAACCCTTTCCTCCCCAAGTTGTTTTGGTCATGGTGTTTTGTCACAGCAATAAAAATCCTAAGACACTATTTAAAATAAAATTTAAAAAGGTAACTCCTCTCAGGGTCTGTTTTGGTTTGGTTCGGTTTTGATCTTCAAACATGATCTCACTATGTAGCCCTGGCTAGTTGGGAACTCACTATGTAGACCAAGTTGGCCTCTTAACTCACAGAGATCTGCTTGCCTCTGCCTCCCAAGTGCTGGGATTAGTGGCGTGTGCCACCATACCTGNATTCCTGTAATACATTAGACAGCTCAGATATAGGACATTTTCATCAGTAAAGAAAGTTCTGTTGGGCAGTATTGGTCTAGAACTGTGGCCTCTCTGGTATGACAGCCACCNAATCAGAGGAGATTGTGTTCTTAAGTGGTATCTGTCACCATTCACGAATACCTCCTTCTTGTTCTCTCTGCCTGACATGTTGCAGTATGTGTTCACCATGGTCATGTCAGACAGATCATTCATGAGGACAGCCTTCTCCTCTGGGTTGTTCAAGGGATTCATCCCTTTGAGTTAAAACCCTGTGTNACCACCAAGTATAGAATGTGGTGTTTAGANATATAGAGATCCAAATACAAGCTCACCAGGAACTGTCTCCCATCTCCAGTTAAAGGGTCCCCTATGCANCCTTGCCTAATTTCAGCAATGTATAGTGACTAAGTCTGGAAGTTGTCAGGTTAAATGTGAGGAAAAGAGACATAGACTTTAGGACACAGGACAGCCTGTATTTCAGAACCAAACATGGCACCTAAGACAGGCACACCAATCCCTGTAACAAAAAAAAATCCTCCAGTGTAAAAGAAAGGGACTAGAGAGCTAGGCTACAGGAGTAAAACAAGGTGTTTAGGTATAAGGCAGGTCATTTGCTGTTGGTTAGGAGGTTTGTTTATTATTGTTGTTTTTAAAAAACCAGTTCAGAGACTATTATTGGTGCTTACAATGAAGTTATTTGCATGGGTGTAAACAATGACAGGATAAATATTTTCTTAAACAATTAGACTATGAAAGAGAAGTGTAGGAATATTGCCTCTAGGTGGTCATATTTGAGGTTACTTATAAATCAATGATTTTTGTCTCTTAAAAAAAGTAGTCAAGGTCTGGGGATGTAGCTCAGATGTAGTTACCTACCACACATCCTGGTTTTGATCCCCAGCACTGCATAAATGCACAGTAACTGGGCATGGTGGTCTATATCTGTAGTCCAGTACCCAGGAGGTAGAGGCAAGAGAATCAGGGGTTCAAGATCACCCTCTGCTGTATAGCAAGTCCAAGGCCAGCTTATGCTACATGAGCTCTGTCTCAAAAAATAGAATAAAATGGCTGGTGAGGTGGCTCAGCAGGTAAAGGCAATTGCCACCACACCTAGTGACCTGAGTTTGATCCCTGGGACTCACATGGGAGAGAGAACCAACTCTGGAAAGTTTTCTTCTGATCTCCACACATGTGCCATGGCATGCACACCTGCACATGTGTGTGCGCACACACACAATAACTAAAACCTATCAATCAATTAAAAATAGTCAAATGCAGTATTGAGAGGACAGTCCCTACAGCTCAGAATGCCACATAATAGATCTGAAGTTTGTTTTATATGCATGTTGGATCGATGAGGCAATATAGATTTTAGATGGCTTCCTAATATTTTCCTTGTGGTAGCACATCCTATAAAGATCCCTGGATATCCATGAGATAAAGGCTTGAGAGACTGTAGTCCGGGTGATATCTTANCAGTTCTACAAAAGACCATTTCAAGGCACTGACANCCTGAAAGCTGCTGATGTCCCTCATCTGAACCCAGGCTCTGGTCCTCTTCATCCTACTCCTGCAGCAGAGGAGGGATTTTGCTAAGAAGGATCCAGAAGCCTCAGGCAACTCCCCTTGTTCAATTTCACCAAGCCCAGGTAGTACCTCCAGGAGGGAGATTTGCCCCTACAAATCCCTCTGAGCTCCTAAGTAAGACATCCCCTGGGCAAATGCACCTGTCTGCTTGACTACTTTCTTAGAAGTGTTTCCCTAATTGGAAGTCAGAGGTTAGAGAGGACCCATGCAGATGCAAACAGCCCATGGTGAGATTTGGAAGAGAATCAAGCGAACAACATGATGCAGCATAGTGGTATATCCCCTGTAATCCGAGCACTTAGGCTTGGCTAGGATGANGGCTATAAGTTCAAGGCTAGCCCAAGCTACAAGGTTAGCTCTAACTCAAAANCCCTGTCCCCAAAACAGTTCGTGGGAACTGTCAAGATCTAGTAGGGTTGGTCTGGAAACATTTTTCATATATAATACTTTTATTTATTCTTTGAGAGTTTCATACATGTACACAATGAATTTTTAGCATATCTACCCCCAACTCTCTGCTCCAACTTCCCTCAGACCTCCCTAACACATTCCCCTCCCAACCTCATGTAGTCCTATTGTCCTTTCCTCCCCTCCAATAAACCACTGAGTCCAATTAGTGCTGTNCATATGCACATGTGTGTGGTGTCATCCATGGCACATGGGCAACCTACCGGTGGCCACACCCATCTGGTGAGTTTTAAGTGGTAATTTAGGATTATCAAGCCACTGGCCTCTTTTCTGGTGTCCTGGATTTCCTATAGAATCTGCCTTCTGCTTCTGGGGACAAGGTTGCAGGTGAGGCAGCAAAGGGGTCTCATTTCATGACTAGAAGCAGTACCACATTCATGGTCAACTAAAGTCAAGGGCCTAGCACTGGGCTATCANCCTGTCCTTCCNGCGTGTCTCANGCAGCAGCAGNTAGTCAGACCATGGCACAAGCTTCCGGTCAATTTCTTTCTGCTTTTCTTCTTACCATGAACACTGGGAAAGTGACCTGGAACTAACTCTGCCATGACTATGAAGAGTCATGGCCCTCCTTTGGGGGTTCAGTGGCTTGTCAGTTGTCAGATGTGACCCTCAAGATACATAAAAGATTGGCCAGAGATGAGCTTCTGGTTTGGACACAGGGAGGCAGAGAGCAGCTTNTTAGAAGCAGAAACTAGCAGGCCCTGCTGCTTTCATTGCTATTCCAGCTCTCCAAGCAGCTAGCTCCCAGGAGGCCACCTGGGGAGCCCCCGAGATGGACTTGTCAACACAAAGCCTTCCTAGCAAACAAGGTTCTTTCTATGGCTCCAGAAGGCCCTGACGCCATCATCTTTCTCTCAGGGGCCTGCCCCTTGCACCCAGCCCTGGGCACTGTGCTACCAGGTGTGTGGAGCCACCACCTCCTCTGTGCCTGCAGGGGGTGGAGGCAGCTGGACACAGGGCCAGGGGCACCAGTCTCGTTTCACAGAAAGGGTTTTCAAGCACAACCCAGGCTGAGGGATAAAAGGACATCTGTCCATCCCTTGGTGCCCAGCCCCAGCTTTCTCAAACAACATTCCTTTATGCGGTTCTCCCCCACCCCTCCGCAGCCCCCGCTTGTCATACACTGCCTCCTTTCAGATGGCCTGTATGCTGGACTTGTTTGTTTGTGCTGCAGCACGCAGGCTTTCTGTTGTTCTTCACTGTTCTCTCCCCATGCACCCTCCAAGCACACCCTCTCTAGGGAAGACAGGGCCTGGGGACTGAAAGAGTGCTGGGGGCTGAGACAGGGACCCTGGCTAGAGGTCTGGAGACATCCCAGTGAGTCCCTCCCAGAGCAGAATCTTCCCAAAGACTAATCATCTGAGAGATCTTGCATTGCTTACCTGGTCCTCCTGGTCCTCAGTTTCCCCATCTATAGAACCTCTTGCCAGGCCCTCAGGAACACTCCTGAGATGCTAGCTCTCCACGGAGATGTCATGGCTGTCCCAGGAGCTATGCAGCGGGGGAGGAGATGGGAGGTACAAAGAACAAGGTTTGTGTTAGAGAGCAGAAGTTTGTGATCAACCCCTGCCCCCATCCCCGAGCATAGCCTGCCTCTGATGCACAACACTTCTAAGTGGAGAAAACTAGGGAGTGACTTCTCAGGCCTTAAAGTCTTGTAAAATATTAAAAGGACCAGCCTTAATATTATACTTCTCAGGGGCCCAGAAGAGAAACTACCTTGGCATAGGTTGAGATGTAGACCCTGACTTCAAATCACCTTTGAAGTCTCCTTCAGTGTGGTTTTATATCGCCTATTGAATTCCCTCTTTCTCTGTGGCCTTGTCTGGATCCCAAGAGACACTGCTAAGACTCTAATGATTTTCCACTAGATTCCATGACAAATTATTACAGAGTAGGTGTTTTAGACAACAGGAATGTACAATCTCAGAGTTCTGGAGGCCAGAAGACCAAGGCCAAGGTGTCATAGGATTCTAGTTTCATCTCTGTTACTGTGATTAAACATTCTGACCCAAAGCAACTTAGAGGAGAAAAGGGTTTATTTCATCTTACAGGTCACAGTCCATCACTGAGGGAAGTCAGAGTGGGAACTCAGATAGGACTCCATGGAGAAATGCTGCTTGCTGGTTTGCTTGCTCATGTTTAGTTAGCTTTTTAAAACAGCCCGGGACTATCTACCTAGGGAGTGATATTGACCACTGTGGCCTGGCCCTGCCTACAGGAATTAACAAAACAATCCCACATAGATGTGCCCACAGGCCATTGTGATTTAGGCAATTCCTAATCCGGCTTTCCTCTCAGCTGGCTCGGGCTGTGTCAAGTTAACAATTAAAGCTGTCTGCAACATATGGGTTCCTTCCAAGGGCTATGAGAGGTTGCATTCTAGGCATCACCACAGCTTCTGGTAGATCTCGGTCGGAATCGTTTTCCTTGGCTTCTTGACACATCTTCTGGGTCTGCGCGTTCATCTTCACATAGCACTCTCCCTGTAGTACCCCTTTGCATGGAAATTTCCCCATTATATAAGAATATCAGTTATATCAGAACATACTCTAACCCCCCTCCCCATTTCCATCTTAACTCTGTATCAAATTCTGAAGTGCTGGGGGTTAGGAGGATTATGAATGGGGAAGGGTGTATTCTCCTGGGAAGTGAGACCCTGAAGGTGACATACTGGGTGCGTGGCCTGTGACTCCTTCCCAGAGAGAGAGACAAAGGAGGAACATCTCCCACCATGGCAAGCCCCTGGCTTCTCTTGAAGTTGATCCTTTTCATCCTGTACTGGAGGGAGGAGGAAGTCCAGGGTCTCCCTTTGTGTACCTTAAGACCCTGGCTCTTCAAGTGTCAGCCTATCACCCAACCCACCCAGGGTTCCCTGCAGGCTTGTTTCCTGTAGGTGCAGCCCAGCCTCACCATTTCTCATTCTGGGAACAATCCTTGTTCTTGGCTATCCTTGCCTCTCCTTTTCAATGAACAGGGCACCCACATTTAACAGTTCACCAGGGGTTTTCCAACAGTCACACCAAGGGCTGTGTTTAATATTCATGTTTGTATTATATTCAGTTATATAAATGAATATAGTTATATAAATATATATATATACATGTTTATATTCATGTATGTCAGTTTGAACCACAGAATTTGTTAAAAATGCAGGTTCAGGCCTGGGCCTAGAACTCAGTAGAGCATTTTTCAAGCATACANAAGAAGTGAGGGAGAGAAAAAACTTGTAGAAATTTCATATAAAAACCTAGTGTTCTGGATTTTCTTAGAAATCATAGTGTGATGATGATATAGGCCCCCATCTCCCATGACCTGGACCTGCATCAGAGCTGCCCCCTCCTCACAGGACATGGCCCTCTTTTCTCTATAGTGTGCTCATTCCCATCANTCTCCCTGAGCATGTGACATCAAGCCTTGAGTAGTACTACCCTTACCCCTGCCTTCCTTCTCTGTGCCAATGCTTGTAGCAAAAGGTATCTCATGCCTTTGTCTGAGAGCGATGCTTAATCTTAGTTATCAACTTGAAGGGATTTAGACTCACCATGGAAACACACTTCCGGAAAGATTTAACTAATCAGAGGAGACCTACCCTGAATGTTGGTGTCACTGAATAAAAAGGAGAAAGTGAGCTGAGTACCAGCGTTCATCTCTCTGTTTCCTGACTGTGTATCCAATGGAANCAGCGGCCTCATGCTTCTGCCACCAAGCCTTCCCCTCCACAAGGTACCGCATCATCACAGCAGGAACCAAAGTAGCCCCACTCTTTTGTCTGGTATCTTAGCAAAGCCATGAGAAGAGTAACTCATACACTGAGTTGTTTCTTGGTGACCCTGGTTTGAGGGAGAATCCATGCAAGCATGTCTCAATTTGTGGAAGTCAAGACTACTGCAAAAAAATTGTCTATGAACAAAAGAAGTCTGAGCCATGAGCCACACNCTGCTCTACTTGATACTGTCACCTACTTAGCCTCTGAAGATGGAAACAGGGAATTAGGGTGCCTGGAACCTTCAGGGGCTGCCGGTGAACACCTGCCATGTGTGTATTTGGGTCTAATGGGGCTGAACTTGATGTGAGGGAGCTGGCTAGGGAGGAAAACCAAGAGATGTAAGCAGGACTGTGGCCACAAAAGCAAGACACCTCAGACCAGCCAGTGATTGGCATTGAGCTGGGAGAAGCTATGGCTGTCTGCAAGCTTCTCTTCCACATAGCCTCAGACTGTGGCTCAGACTTTAAGAAAGTCAGAATGCCTACCTCACTCTCGACAGTATACTGCCCAGCAGATCCAGTGACTCTTAGCTGGGAAGGTTCAGTGCCAGCCTATGCCAGCTCCTTGGCAGGTTGCATTGGTGACTCCTTGTAGCTNCCTTTCTCTTTCCAAAGAAGAGCAGCCTGTGGAAGGTACTAGAGCAGTCTTTTCCTGCCACCCTGCCCACATATAAACCCTCCTCATATCTTTGCACCTAAACAGGCCATTGATCTGCTGATATGTGACTGACTCCTCTCATTCAGCAAATATTTGAGTGCCATCAGAATGTGCACTCAGAATGTGCAAGAACAGCAGGGCCCCCACCTTGAGGAGCTCACTTCTAGCTTGAGAGGCAATCAACAGGCAAATAAGACGGAAGAACATGAGATGCTTTCCGCCCTGAGCGCCTGTGCGTCTTCCCACAGTAGAGAACTGGGGAGGAACCCAAACACACAGGACTGTCCTGTGTCCCTCAAGTGGATCCTTCGAGAAAGTGGTCACTTGTCAGGTGTGGTGGCAATGCCTGTGATCTCAGCAGCCAGGAGGTTGAGGCAGAAAGGTGGTGAGTTCGAGTCCAGCCTAGATCCTGTCTCAGAGTCCTCTTCCCCTGAAGAAGAAAGCTGTCACATGACATAGGTGGAAAGGACATTGTTGTCACACCCATTAGTACATGTGTTAATCAGTCTTGTGAAAGCCAGCATAAGTCTGACTACAAAATTACTCACCTTCCTCCCCAAATACTGAAACTTGTCCAACCTAAAGGCATCAACCAAAACAGTTTTCTTTGCTTTGGGCTTCTTTATTGGTTTATAAAGTTCCCTTTGGCATCCTTCCAGGAGTCTTTTAAATGTATT
>LZPO01017280.1:538883-551687 GCA_001675575.1 Neotoma lepida | reverse complement strand
ACTGACTGTAGATAGCATCCTGCCATATATAGAGGGCATCAGGGCCTGCTGGTCTACCTAGACAGTGGCTGAAATCCTGTGTACAGGTCAGATGGGCAACAGGACATCAAAGGGCAGACCTCGTTGTTGGAGAGCTGTGTTCCATAAACACCTAGCCTAGTCCTTCAGCAATCTAGTCCTAGCCTTCCTTCTGTGTCTGCTCTGTCTTGTGGCTCACCAACACAGTTCTTCCTGTGTCTCCACTGAATTAAAGTTATAATACTATGTTACTTTCTTCCTGCTTTGCAAAATAAGGGCAAAACAGATCAACATAAAAAAAAATTTTTTAAGATTTATTTATTATGTATACAGTGTTCTGTCAGCATGTATCCCTGCAGGCCAGAGGAGGGCGCCAGATTTCATTATAGATGGCTGCGAGCCACCATGTGGTTGCTGGGAATTGAACCCAGGACCTCNGGAAGAGGAGTCTGGATCCTTAACTGCTGAGCCATGTCTCCAGTCCCTCAACATAAAAATTTGCCCAAATCTTTGATAGGTAGAGAGAGGAGGCCCACCTGGCCACACATCTGAGTAATGACTATAAGTGGTTTTCTTTTTATTACATGTACTTATTGGGGGGGGCATGTATGTGCCACAGCATTTGTGTGGAGGTCAGAAGACAGCTTGGGGGAGTCAGTTATCTCCTTCTACCATGTCGGTCTCAGGGGTTGAACTCAGGTCATCAGTGCCTTAACCCACTGAGCCATCTCACTGACCTTAAATGATTGTTTTCTTAAAATATCTGAGGCCAAATTAAATGTACAAATGAAACTTAGGCATATGGGTGTCATTTGTAACATGCAAACACAGAACAGAGAAGGTCCAGGGGTCTCATCTGAGACAGATGCGGTATCACCCTTAGAGCAACAACTAGAAGAAAAAACTCAGAGGCATCACTAAAAACCAATGGAGGCATTAATGGTAAAATGTCTTAAAATACTTAATTCAGGAAGGATAAGATGGCTCATCAGGTAACGGCTCCTGCCAACAAAACTGGCAATCTTAAGTTCAATCCCTGAATCCACATGGTAGAAGAAGAGAACTGAGTCTCACAAGTTATCCTCTGACCTCCGCAAATCCTCTGTGGCATACATGTGCCCACACACATACACGCATACAACATAAGTAAATAAAATGTTTAAAATTGCTTAAAAATAAAATACAAAATTATGGCAAATAAGAAAGGACAGAGGAGACAGAAAACAGCAGGAAAGAATAAACATGAACAAATTTGGGATGGAGAAATGANTCAGTGGGCAAAGTGCTTGCTACATAAGGGTTAGAACCTAAGACTTCAGAATAAGAAGTTCCCCATAGTGAAGGGGCAGTTCAACAAGAAAATATAACCGGGCGACCTTGACAGATCACCAGACGCGGCATCACACCTGTAAATGACAATAATTATAGTACCTGTTTAGTTGGAAATGTTGAGAAATGGGTGAATGGTTTAAGCCATATAGAGTTTTTACAATCATGGTTGACATATAACACATGCTCCATGAGTGTTGATGTTGGAGCAAAGCTTCAAGCTCTCATGTGACCTTGCCCAGCCCCTTCTAGGGTGAGACTCTGCAGGCTACTGCATGATAAGGTATAAACATGGTGTACTAGAGGGTTCCTCCCTTCCTTTTTCCTGGTATAAAGTATGCATGCATACTTGGAGACTCAGGATGGAGACATGGAAGCCATGAGACTGTCTGCATCCGTGGACCAAGGCATGAGGTTAAGGAGACTAGAGTCAGGAAGGAAACAGCAACCAAGTGAGGCTTGGACCTCTTTCCCTAGTCACAAACTCAAGAAGAGTGACTGGTGGCCTTACCTGCCCACTTCAGAACACCTACACCCCTTTCCCAAGGCTGTGATGGTAGTAGAGAGGCTCCAGAGAGGCTGGGAACAAGGCCAGTTCCTGGAAGAGCTGCTGGGGCTGAGCCAGCTTTGACAAGGAGGCCTGTGAAGGATGAGCAGGTTTCCAGAATCATTGCAGGGTCTCTCTCCCAGGCTTGCTCACTGCTCCTCTCCTTCCCTTACCTGTCATGGCCACCCTTCCTCCTGGTGGCCACCTGCCTTTATTGAAGACTGATCTGTATTGGAGACCCTCACTCTGATTNTGGGTTGTTGGGCTGCCAGCTTTACTTACAAGAAACCGAGCAGCTCTGAGAGGTACAGATGCTTGCTCAGGATCTCACAGCTCATTAGCAGCAAAGACAGGATTTCAGTATGGGCCCTGACTTGAAGTTCATTGTTCATTACCGTTTGGAGTCCAGATGAATCTTATTCAATACACTAAGTCACCAGAAATCTTTGGGTGCTTCTCATTGCCTACAGGTAAAGCCTAAACTCTTTGGCTCTGTATTTCTATGAGTAAAAGTTTGGGCACGTTTTTTTCTGTATATCCATGTTAACCTATATATAATTTATGTATTGTACTCTTGTAGTCTGTGAATCAGAACACAGTCAGCTATGATTTAAATCTGGGTGTGTGTGTATGGTTGTGTGTGTGTGTGTGTGTGTGTGTGTGTCACAAATACAAATAGGGTCTCTGGGGGTGGGAGAGATGGCTTAGGACCCAGGTTTGGTTCTCTGCACTTACAATGGGCAGTTAGTTCATAGCCACCAGTAACTCCAGTTTCAGGGGATCCAGTGCCCTTTTCTGACCTCCATGATCAGCAGGCACGCAAATGTGCGCACGCGCACACACACACACACACACACACACACGTATGTGCACACATATGCAGACAAACACTAATATGCATAAAAATAAAATAAATAAATCTCTAAATTTGGAAAGTAAATGAGGTCCCTGATCTTTTCCTTGGGAGTGAGTCCGTGAGTGCTGCTGAAGTTTATAGAATGTGTGTCTGGGGAACAGCTGGCCTGGTAGATGAAACACCATTCCTGGACCTGAACAGAGTGTCCTATTAAGCCCTCAGCAGATTCCTTTCTGCAATCCACAGAGCAGTGTCAAGGAACTGCTCTCTCATAAGGACTACAGTTGTTTTCAACTCTGCATCTGTACCCATTTTCCCTGTTGTTACCCGCCCGCCCCCCCTAGCCAAATCTCCCATGTTGATGAACAAAGCCCAGATCATGTTCAAAGTCTTGCTTATCCTAGATCTGGGCATTTGTGACAATCTTCTTGCCCTTAATTGTGGCATCCTTGAATCAGCACTGAACTGTCTTGCTTAGTATGCTTCATCCTGCTGAATTCCTTCCACTGATATTGTTATCTGTTTTATAGCTGAGGGGACTGGGTTTCAGAAAGTTTAAATAATTTCCCCAAAGTCATGCAGTGAGTGGTAGAACCAGGATTTGAACCCAAGACTGACTCTAGAGTCTCTAAGTACTAAGCTGTATGAAACAAAAGTGGTCTTCTACACACCTATTGATGCTTTCCAGTACCTAGCACACCTATATGTACACTCGCAAAAATCAAAATACACAAAAATCAAATATTAAGCAAATGATTGAGTGAATAATTATTTGAATGAGTNGATGAGTGAATTATCCAGGCCAACATCAAGAAGAAAGTCTGTAGTAGAGGAAAGGGGGTCTCCATTTATGATGCAACCCCTGGTGATGCAGAATATATTGAATATATTCAATAAAAGCATGGGCTCTTAGACATTGTCACCAGGTTTCCAGCTATCTAGCTCTTGGTTTGGCCATACTCTATGCTCTCTGGGTCATTAGTTGGGCTCTGCTGGCAACCCTGGACTCTACCAACCTAGCAATTCCAGTGGGAGGAACAGGTATCTGATGGCTTTTGGTCCAAGTACCATAGGCCTGATCTGGATTCCACATCCAAGGGCCGGAAGGGACAAGGTAGTTAGCTCTGGGTTTCCCCTCCCCAAAGCCACTGTGTNTGTAGCTCCACACATACCACATGAGCTGAGATGGTGCTGGGGAAGAGGATGCNATAACCAAGAGATGTGGAAATGGATATCAGAAGTATGAATATCAAGGGTCCAATTTGTCTGTTGCAGGACCTGGTGGACTGGCAGAAGCCTCTCCTGTGGCAAGTGGGCCACTTGGGAGAGAAATATGATGAGTGGGTTCACCAGCCAGTGGCCAGGCCCATTCGCCTCTTCCACTCTGACCTCATCGAGGCTTTCTCCAAGACTGTCTGGTAAGCACTGTGCAGGGTCTGAGATGGGCCTCTCTGCTGCTAACACCAGTAAAATAGAAGGGGATGGAGCAGTTGAGTTCTTCCTTAAAATAAAGGATATATTGTAAATTCTTGGGGAAGGTGGGACAGGCTGTAGCCATAATCAATTCCTGCACATGGTTTTATCTACCATCTGGGTAACATCCTACCATGTGCCTATGCTTGCTTTTTTCCAGACTCCTGTGTAGGGCTAGAAGCCTTTAATGCACTTGTCAACAATTTTTCCTGCAATTAGTTCCCCCTGCCACAATAGGACAATGTCTATATAGCAGTTCAGAGTCAGTGACCATGGTACCCCATAATCTTTTCTGCTGGTGATTCATCTCAAGAGTCAGGGCCAGGTCAGGCGATAGTGGGGCATGCCTTTAATCCAAGAACTGGGGAGGCAGAGGCAGATGGATCTCTATGAGTTTGAAGTCAGCCTGATCTTCCAAGATAGCCAGAGCTAAGCAAAGAAACCTTGTCTCAGAAAACCAAAGAGAGATGAGGCCGGGCAGATGGCTCTCTGTAAGTTTGAGACCAGCCTGATCTTCCAGGATAGACAGAGCTATGCAAACAAACCCTGTCTCAGAAAATCAGAGCTGGGGGAGGGGGCAGATGGACTCACAGCTTCTCTTTTCTTTTCCCCTGATCCTCACACCATGTGCCTTTTGACAACGGCTCTCCACATACTTTCTGCATGTGCTTTGGTATCGCCTTGTTCGCTCTGTAGTTAAAATATATGCCTCAGAGAAGCTGGACCCTGTTGTGTCTCCCGCTTCCGTGCATATCTCTCTCTCACCCTGATGGTCCTCCTGCAGGTATAGTGTCCCCATCATCTGGGTGCCCCTGGTGCTGTACCTCAGCTGGTCCTACTACCGAACCCTCAGCCAGGACAACACTCGGCTCTTCGCATCATTCACAACAGGTAACAACAACAAACTGGCTTCTTCCTAAATTGTTCCTGTGGGTCTTGAGGGCAGGAAACTGTGTTCTCCATAGTCTTATGTTTCTCTGGGCATAGAAAACAGGTCAAAGTGGGGCTTAGCATAGANAAAAATTGTCCTCCCCAACCCCATTGATACAAAAGTGAGCAACACATGAATAGACACTAAACAAAGTCATATCATCAAGTGTCTCAGCAATAAAATGACAGAGGAAGAGAACTTCTCACTGAGATTAAGAACATAGAATGTTCTAGGTGTGGCACTTTCCCTTCCCCAGTAATGTCAGCCTTGGGAGATGGAGACAGGAAGATCATTACAAGTTGAGGCTATCCTTATATACATTAGTAGGCCCAGGGCAGGCAGGGCTACACAGTGAGGCCCTGTCTCACTTCAAATAACAGAGAATGTATAGCCTAGACTTCCTTATGGAGAGACTAANTGAAGACCAGGGATGGTGGTATACACTTGTAATCCTAGCACTTCAAGAACAAAAGCAAGGGAATTACTTACTGTAAGCTGGAGGCCAGCCTCATCTACCATAGGATGTCCAAGGCAAGCCAAGGCTAACCAGGGCTATATAATGAGTCTTTATCACAAAGGACAATAGATAGATAGATAGATAGATAGATAGATAGATAGATAGATAGATAGATAGATAGATAGACAGATAGACAGGTAGGTAGATAGATAGATGGATGGATGGAATCAGTATTATCAGGTGGCACAGCTGCATGCAGATGAGTTCATGTTCACATCCACAGATTGGAGAACTTGGGAAAAAGATATGCAAGCACCATAGACCATCCTCAAAGCTAAGGGCCACACAACAGAAGCTGAGCCTGACAGTGACACCTGATCCCTTCTACTTAGTGTGGAGCGTGTGCCAGACCATGTACTTTCCTGAGACTCCTCTCAGCAGCCNCATGGGAAAAGCGGTTGCTATCGCCTCTCAGAGTTGAGGAAACATAGTTATTCCAGAAGGTATATGTGTGTAAAAATATCACATGGTACATGATTAAGTGCATGCAATGTTATCTTCCAGATCTTCTTTTGAGATGAGGGACTGGGAGATAACTCAGTTGATAAAGCGATTGCTTCACAAGCGTGAGAACCNGAGTTTGATCCCAGCATCTATATAAACATCCAGGCTTGGTGGTGAGCACTTGTAATCCCCCAGCTCGGGAGATAGAGACAGATGGGTCCCCAGGCTTCATTGGCCAGCCACTCTAGCCTAATTGGCCAGCCTCAAGTTCCAGTGAGACCCTGTCTCAACAAACAAAGTGAGGAGGGACAACACCCGAGATTGTCCTCTGGTCTGTCCATGTATGCGCACATACCTGCAGACATATGTGCATTCCCACACACAAATGAACACACAACATAGAGCCTGGAAAAGGCAAATGAGTCATTCAGGGTCATATGGCCTGGGATGTGGAAACCAACTGCCCCCCCCCCGCAGCTTCCAGTTAGGGGACAGGAGACAGACAGAGTTTGACATGGGCTATTATCCAAAGAACACGTAGAAGTGAGTTCCTCAGAGTTGCCATTCTACCATCTTGGCTCACAGACTCAGCTTACCTCAGTCTCCAGGCACATGCCTCTTCTCTTGCCCAAGTAATCTACCTGGCACCTTAGGGTATTGTCTGGGGGTATTGCTTCCCTCACCTGATCACAGTTTGTTCCTGACATGCACCAGGCAGAGTGGCTTCTTCCTCCACACACAGAGGCTTCTCTTCTTCCTACATTCCCTGAGGACAGCAAGTCAAGGGCCTCCCACAGCATTGGGGCCCTCAATGTTTATCTGCCTCACCCAAAATAGGGTGGGGGATGAGCACGCTGTGGGAAGTGGCCCCACAACCCAGCCCAGAGCCCAGAGGGTTACCGTGCACATCCCACTAGCCACAGTTACCCTTTTCGGCCCACGCTGAATAGCTCAGGCACAGCACAGGGCTTGTTGCTCAGAAGCCTGCTCTCTGAATCGCCCACTGTCTGCCCAACACTTCCCTAACAATTACCAACAGTGGCAGGGCCGCCGGGGCTGGTAGCCAGAGGGGGAAGGGGACGCTAAAGCTTTGGCCCAGGTCCCTCTGCTGGATTCCTCCAGAGATGCCACTCAGTACCAGCTCCGGCCGGATGGGCAGACTGGCCAATGCTGGGGTGAGGAGGCGGGTGGAGGCTTGACCTATAGGAAAGGGCTGTTCTCCATGGCAAGGACAGTGATTTGAGGGCTCCACAGCACCACAGGCCTCTGCAGATAGCAAAAAAGTGCCTGTGTGATAAAGGTCCAGTGTGGCAGGCTAGGAGGCTGGGGACGCAATGCCAGCAACAGTGGCATGAGAGACACATTGCCTCATGCATTCCTCATCCTGCAGATCATTATGCAAGACACAAGTCACAGTCAGAGCAAGTAAAAACCCATAAAGCAAAGGCAAAGGGACACTCACTGGGGTCCCATTGCAGCTACTGGACAAATAATGCCCTAGAAGAAATGCAGAGGAGCAAGGGTGCCAGGGAGTAGTGCAAGCTCAAGGGAGACAGTAGCTTCCAGAGAGGAGTGGAGCATATGGGATCAAATTGTAGCTGCATCTCATTCCCAGGTGAAGGGTAATTCCCAGGCACCTAGAAATTCACTTGGAGCCATTTGTCAAAATGAGGTATGGCCTAACTCTGGCCCAAAATCTAGTGGTCACTCCTGCTTCCCACCTGCCCGGGCTTTCTCCCTTCCACAGCAGCCCCTGTGGCCATGGTTCCTGGGTCTGCCTACAGTGTACAGATCACCTGGGCCCTTTGGAGGTACCTCTCAAAGCTGTCTCCTTCTGAGCTTGGTCTGCTCATAAGGTGGCACAGATCAAATTTCATCCAGGCACAAACCTCCAGAGGGGTTTTCTCTACCATTTCTCTCCTGATAAGTGTGAGTCTGTTAAGCACTGGACACATAAAGAAAACCTTGCTCATAGAAAACCTTATCTCCAAGCTGAGGGCAAAGAATCAATGATATCACAGTTCCTAGTGCTTCAGGGTGGTACCGGAGGGCAGAGCAAGATGCACAAGCCAGCCAGAGTGGGTGAAGATAAATATCAGGACCATGTGGACTAGATCCCCAGGGACAAGAAAGGCAGAGGGACTCCAGGGGAGAGAGCATCAGCGTATTTGTATGTGTGGGAGAAAAATGGCATGGCACACCTAAGGAGCCACGAGTGGTTTGATTTGGCCCCTGTACAGGTGACATATCTAGAAGATCAAGACTTGAGGGACATGGAATGCTGTGTTTGGGGAGATTAGACATTGTTTGCTGGCCATGAGGTATCACTGAATGGTTTAACAAGGTATAGACGCAGGAGTGGAGGCCTGATACTGCCCTGGGGCCTGATAGGTGGTAAGGTAGAGGGATTTAGAACAGTGAACGGGGTTGGAGAGATGACACAGTAGTTAAAGAGTATGCATTGCTCTTGCAGAGGGCTTGAGTTCAATTCCCAGCACCCATGTCAGGCAGCTGATGACCTTTCTGTAATTCCACCTCCAAGAGGTCAGATACCTCTAGTCTTCTTGAGCACACACACACACACACACACACACACACACACACACACACACACACTTAAAAATAAATATCTAGAAAGAAAAATAGTGAACTGAGATGGATGGACAGATGGATAGACAGATGGATTTAAGCTACAGATTGGGCATGGTGGCGCAAGAGGCTNTCAAGAAAAACAAGTATATGTTCCTCTTCCCCACACACATTGCTTTAGCCACATGCCTGTGTGGAGGCTATCTCAATAATGAATGAGCAAACAAACAAAATGCAAATGGGATGAGATTCACATATCCTAAAACTCACCATTTAAACTTGAATAGAACAGTGGCCTTTACAGGCACCATCTCTATCTAGTTCCNAGTCCTTTCATCACCTCAGAAGGAAACTCAGACCAGATGAGCANTTCTCCCCATCCTCTTCCTCACAGTGACCACCACTCTGCTTTCTGTGTCCACGAATGTACTTGTTCTGAACTTTCACATAAATGCAATCAGGCACTCTATGGCCCTTGCCTTTGGCTTCTTTCACTTTGCCAAAGAGATCTGAAGTGGGTAGAGGTGACAGGTCTTGGTAACTACTGAATGTGGGGAAGGAAGCTACCTAAAGGCTTTGGTAACGTGTGGGTATCCCCAGAGGAGAAGGCCCAATGAGTAGCCTGGAGGGGTGGGGCCCAAAGTAAAAGGAAGATAGTTAGCTTTGTTTGGGAAGGGTTAGCTCTGGGGTCCTGTGTACACCATGTGGAGATACACACTGGCAAGTGGCCAGCCAAAGATGGGGTGGAAGTGCAGATCTGGGGGTTGCCAGCCTGTGGTTAAAATTAGTTATCAAGCAGAGAGTTTGGAAGGACAGAGGAACAGCTTCCACAATAGAGCCTGAGAAGGGACATCCAGTCCCATCTCCTGAATAACAATGGGCACACAACTCAGAATTTGCTAAAAACCACTGAGATATACTTTATGTGGGTGAAACGTATGGTACAAGAATATATGAGTGAGAGAGATGGGGGGGGGCTCTCACTGTGTAGCCCAAACTGGTTTTGAACTAATGGTCTTTCTGCCTCAGCCTCCCAATTACTGGAATTACAGGTGTGCACCACTATGCTTGGCTTAAGAATTATATCTTACTAAGGCTATTTTTTAAAAAGAGAAAGTATAGCTAAAGCAGGAGCTTGTGAAGAAGGGGGGGTGTATAATTTTTTTATTACTGTGACAAAATGCCAGGCAAAAGCAACTCAAAAGAAGGTTTGGTTTGTCCCAGTGTGAGGCTAGTCCATTGAGGCTGGAAAGTCTGGGTGACAGAAGAGGAATCAGCTGGTCATATCAGACCAACAGTCAGGAAGTGCTGAGAGATGAGTGATTCTGCTCAGCTCACTCCTACCTTTTTATTCAAGTCCAGGACCCCAGTCCAGGAGATGCTGTGACCCATGTTCAGGATAGCTCTTCCCTGTTCAGTTTAAATGTTTCTGGAAACACTCTCACAGAAACACACAGAGGTGTGTTTCCATGGATGTGAAATCCAGTCAAGTTGACAATGAAAATTAACCATCACCAAAAGTAAAGCCAAGAAGATGAGAAAGACATGGGGGAAGCCAGACAGGAGCCGAAGGGACTAGAGTTGAAGTCTCCTAGAGATCAAAAATAAAAGCAGGAAGAACTGCAAGGTATCATCAGAGGGCTGGATCTCAAAGACCTTGACCTTGAAGATACCTACACAGCTTCCCACCTCCATCCAGACACACATAACTGTACCTGCACAGCTTCCCACCTCCATCCAGACACACATAACTGTACCTGCACAGCTTCCCACCTCCATCCAGACACACATAACTGTACCTGCACAGCCTTCCCACCTCTATCCAGGCTGCTAGTTTTCTTCAGATACTATGATTTCAAGTCTATTGACATTTCTGTAATTTAGGTTTTCCTGTCCTTCCTGTCCATCCACTCCCATACACATGGTCCCCAATTGTTCATTCCTTCTATCAGTGACTGCTGGCTCTGATGGCTCTTTCAAGATGGTCTCCTTCCCTTCCGCCATGCCGCTGAGTCACCCTTCTAGGTAGAGAATCAACACTCAGCCCNNGCTGTGCCTCCTACAGTCCCCATTAGGAAAACATTGACTCTCTGACCAGTAGCCCCTTCATTCTAGTAAAAACCTTTCCCAAGCCCACTACAGATCCTCACAGCCTCCTTCCCACTTTACCACAGGGCTTTTCAGTGTAGCCACCCATAGCTACTAGGCAGAGGGCAACACCACCCAGGTCAGCCTGGGTGTGTGCATGGCATTCCTCATCCCTGAGCATCTCTCTGGCTCCCCTGCAGATTACTCAGTGGCNGTACCCAAGTCCATGTTCCCAGGCCTCTTTGTGTTGGGCATGCTCTTCTGGACTCTCATTGAGTACCTCATCCACCGCTTCCTGTTCCATATGAAGCCCCCCAGCGACAGCCATTACCTCATCATGCTGCACTTTGTCATGCATGGCCAGCACCACAAGGTGAGCAGTATGGGTCCCGCTCCAGGCCCCAGCACATGCAACCAGCTTCAGAAAGTCATGCAGCTATCGCCAGCTCCCAGGAGTCTTCCTGAGAATCCAGTTCTGGGCTTGGAGTGATGGAAACTGAAGATGTTTGTGGTTCCTCAGAGGGGTGACTGGGTTGGACATTCTAATCTGAGCCAGGTAGGGACAATATGAGTATGATATGTACATACCCTCGTATTGTGCACACACCATGATTGTTAACACTAGAGTCTATGCATCACCCAAATTCATCATCATCTTTAATGCTTACAACTCATTCATTGACCCAGTAATGTTCCTTGAATACTGCAGGTATCATACTAGATTTCAGTGAACAAAACAGACAAAAACCCTCGCCCTTGTAAAGGCTATCTTCTGAAGATGGTGCTCCTGTGTTCCTATCCCACACTGGAAACTGAAGCCTGGGGAGACTAAGGAACTGAGTAACCCTCCCTCTTCCTTTGAGGGTAAAGAGCCAAAGGCTTAGGCTCTGATTCTCTGGCTCACTGTAAACCTTCTTCAACACAGATGCTTCCAACTGAGAAAATGGGGAGGGCGAGCATCATATTCAACTTCTAGGGTCCTCACCACAGACTGTATTAACCCAGGTTGCTGATGTGTGGCTCTCCCATACAACATCAGCGCCCAGTCTCCATCTAGAAAGTCCCTCTAGCTAAGAGCATGGTATATGAGGTTAGGACTGTCTAGTAGCTAATAAGTTCCAGAACCCAAGTGGTCTCAGGAGCATGGTGTGTCCTTGGGCAGTTTCCCAAGTCCCATCCTGGCTAGTAAATAAGGAAAAGGACACTTTCTCTGGGTCTTTTAGGCATGTTGACCTACTTGTCCCAAAGCTGCAAAGATACCAGGCTTTTCCAGGACAGGTCACTATCCCCTCATTGGAACATCTGGCTGCTCTACTCCATGAGGAGCATCTCCACTTTGACATACCATGACCACAAATAGGCCACCGGCCTTGGGCTGCCTGTGANAACCACACCTCTGTGTCCACAGGCTCCCTTTGATGGCTCCCGCCTGGTCTTCCCCCCAGTGCCAGCCTCTCCTGTGATTGGTTTCTTCTATGTGTTCCTGCGGCTCATCCTGCCTGAGGCCGTGGCAGGCATCATCTTTGCAGGGGGCCTCCTGGGCTATGTCCTCTATGACATGACCCATTACTACCTGCACTTTGGCTCACCACACAAGGGCTCCTACCTGTACAACATGAAGGCCCACCATGTCAAGCATCACTTTGAATACCAGAGATCAGGTAAGGCTGGGCCTCGTAGCCTTTATTTTTAATTATTGGCTTATTTGGCAGATTCAGCCCCCAACTAAGAGCCAGGCTCCATTCAGGGAATGGCATATACAGAGGGCTCATTTGTGTAGACAGCTATGCAGAGAAGGACAAACATGGAAATCAATACATGGCAAAGATTATCTCAGACAGTGAGAAGTGTCTTAAAAAAATAAAGCAAGAAAGCATTAGGCTAGGTGTGGTAATGTACCCCTTTAAACTCAGCACTCTAGAGCCTGAGACAGGCAGATCTCTGAGTTTGAGGCCAGCCTGGTCTACATAGGGATTCCAGGCTAGCCAGAGCTATATCATAAGACTCTGTTC
>LZPO01017280.1:521587-538834 GCA_001675575.1 Neotoma lepida | reverse complement strand
CATCTTAACTTGTAATTAACATAAATATCATTAATGAGCTATCTTACATTCCCTTATACTGTCTATTTCGTACTGAGAGCACATCTCAATTCATATGCTAAATTTTCATCAGAAATACTTGATCTATATCTATGTTTTTCAATAGAATCTATAGTTAAAAAGACAGATTCACAGATATAAGTTGCTCCGAACATACTTCTGAGCTGTCCAGTAACTGAGTNAAATATATATGTGCACATCAAAACTTAATTTGAATTGAATGAAATCAGAAATCAGTTCCTCTGAAGTTCTTGCCACTCCCAGCACTCATTAGCCAAGTGTTCATTGTCACTCCCTTGCTGGCATGTAAAACCCTAGATAAGGTAATTCAAGGTCACTGCAGTTGTCATTGGAGCTGAGACACAAATGAAAGGAAGGGCAGTGTCTGATATCTGGGAAGTAGACATTCCAGGGGCAGCACCCTGAGGCAGGAATGAACTTGACCCAGCAAGGAAGAGGGAGAAGCTGAAAGAGAGCAGTATTGGGGACATAGGTAGGGCCAGGCCCATCCAGGAACTCAGGCCACATAAGGAATCTGGGGTTATACCAACTGTACCTTGGGGAACAGTAGAGACACAGGTATTTGGCCCCTGGGAAGGGTGGCGGGGACAGATGTTGGGGACAGATGTTGAAATTTTCTCTAGTTCTGCCTACCCAAGTAAATCCTTTCTGCTCTAATGTCAGTGCCTTGTCTTCTGCCCTGTTTGTTTCCCTCTGCAGGGTTTGGTATCAGCACTAAATTGTGGGATTACTTCTTCCACACCCTCATACCAGAGGAATCCCACCCGAAGATGCAGTGACAACCCCTAGACCCTCTGTTCTGCCCTCAGTCTAGCCCTGGCCCCTGTACCCTCTCCTACCCCCCCCCACCTCCATCCAGACCCTGCTGAGATCAGCTTGGCTAGGCAGGATGGGCTCTGTCTAGCCCTGGGGCTTGGTGGAGACCTTAAGGCAGGACTTCCCTTCTGGCTTACTGTGAGGATAGCATCCTCTTGATAGCCAAGTGGCCACTGGGGACCTCCCCATTGGCATTTCTGCCCAAGCTTCAGCCCTCAGCACTGATTCAGGGTCCAGACAATGGCCCCAAGGGGCATGAAGGAAACTGACCCCACCTGTGCCTTAGAACTCTGGGCTCCTTGGGAGCTTCCCCATGCAGCAGAGGGACCAGTGTCACAGCAGAAGCATGGTGTGCAGGCCTGTGGCCACATCTTACCCTCCTGCCCTTTCTTGAGAGAGTTTGATGGTTCAGAAGTAAATGAAGGGCTATCTCAAAAAGAGGCAGCACCAACACCTCCCACAGGCCATGCCCAGACCCCAGGACAGCCACTCTGGACCCTGCCAACCCCAGATACCAGCTGTACCACCAGCTGCCTCAGTGGAAGTAAGCCTGCATTTATCTACCTGGGCAGAAAGCCTGAGGGTGGCCGACATCAGTCACAAGGCTGACGGGAGCTCTGGCCCTTGTCTTTGGGAATCAACAGCTGCTTTCTCCATCTCCCCTTTGCCCCCAAACCACAAAAGTGCTCCCCAAAAGAGGATGGAGAGATCTCTGCATTGGTGAGAGCCCCACCCTAGCCCTTGCCATCCTTGGCCGCCACCTACACAGGTGGATGCCTGCCCTAACTCAGGACCCTCCCAGCAGTGCCTCCTGAAGCCAGGAGTGGGCTTTCATGTGGTGCCTTCTTGCCTTCCCCCACCTTGAGACCATTCTTCCTTGTAACCAGAGCCCTCACTGCTCCTGAAGTCTTATTTATAAATTACATAACTATTCTTAATCTGACCCCAAATGAAGTAGCTGGTCAGATAGCCCTTTCTAATCCTATGTGTTGAGCTTATGTAAAAAAAAAAAAATCATCTTGCCTTCCTTTTTGTTCCTTTCTTACCCACAAGCCATTACTACTTGAAACTTGTCAAAAACCCAGTGGGTGCAAAGACTAAAGAGAAGCAGTGTGACTGGTCCTGTGATTTGTGCTGTTTACGGTGAAGCTATCTAGAGATTTTGAGATAAATATACAAAACTGTGGTTGTGAAATAAAGATGTAAATAAATTGTATATTTTGAAAAATAAAACATTGAGAAGAAACCAACAAAGATCCACTGGTGTTTGTTGATGGTGACTGGACCCCATCATGATTGGGAAGGAGGAAGGGTCTAGAAGGAAAATGGTATTACACTGAGCAGCTTGTATACAGTTGCTGGGGAATGGGATCATAAAAAACTGCCTGGCAGGCCAGGTATTATAGCACACACCTTCAACCCCAGCAGGGGCAGAGGCAGAGGCAGGTGGATCTCTGTGAGGCCAGCCTGGTCTATAGAGCGAGTTCCAGGACAGCCAGGGCTACACAGAGAAACCCTGTCTCAAAAAACAACAACAAAAAACAAAAACAAAAAAAGCTGACTGTTACCCTCTTCTCTTACTTGGCTTTTGTTTTTTCTTTATTACATTTATTTATTAATTTTGTATGTATGTGTACTTGCATACCATGGTGAACATGTGGAGGTCAAAGGACAATTGGCAGGAGTCANTTTTCTCTTTCTACCATATGGGCCCTGTTCTGAGGCATCCACCGGAGAAGACTGCTTGGACACAGGTTTAAGCCAATAGAAAGTCTTTATTAGCTGTCCAGCAACTACACTGGGTGTTCAGGATCCCAGTGTAGCCCCAAGCCTTTCTCAGGGTGAGCTTTTAAGCACAAAACCACATCCTGGGTTGACACTCCTCCGTTAGTAAGAACAGTTAGCTAGAAGCAGAACTGCAGAAGCCAAAAAGCAAGGTTAAAGCATTTAGTTCCCAGAACTATGGACTTTGATGGATCAGGCCTTTGTTTTCATTTGGCAAGTGGTGCTGTCTACATGCTGAGTTTTGTGGCCTGAATGGTACTTCCACCATGGAGTCAGTTGTGCTGAGAGCTGAGCCTACTAAGGTCTGGAGGCCTGTCACAGGTCCCAGGAATCAAGCTCAGGTCAATGGGCTTGATGACAAGTCCTTTACCCGTTTCACCGTCTCACCTGCCCTCAGATTTGGTGTTATTACTGATTTTAAATTCTCTGCAGACAGCATCTCTGCTTATTGCCTACAGTCTGAAGGGATCAATCTCATAAACCACCTTGATTTACCACTAGGGAAAGACTTTTCCCACATGCCCCCAATATGCTCCCTCTGATCTTCATGACTTATTTTTAACAGCCCATGGGCTGGTTAGTTTTTGTTCTTTTGTCAACTTGACACAAGCCAGGGTCATCTGGGAAGGGGGAACATCANCTGAGAAAATGNCTCCATCAGATTGGCCTGTGGGCATGGCTGTGGGGCATTTTCTTGGTTAATGATTGATGTGGGCAGTGCTACCCCTGGGAAGGCGGTCCTGGGTTGTATAAGCAAGCAAGCTGAGCAAGCTAGTAAGTTCCTCCATAGCTTCTCTTTCAGCCCCTACCTCCAGATTCCTCCCTTGAGATGCTGCTGGCTTCCCTTCATGATGGGNTGTGATTGGAATGTGTAATCCAAAGAAACCCTTTCCTCCCCTAGCTACTTTTGATCATCCTATGTTATCACAATAGAAGGCAAAGTCAAACAACCAGTTCAGTCCAGTTAGTGCTGCCCATATATGTTGTGTGGCTATGGGGCCATCCATGGAATCATGAGTAACCTACCAGCTGGCCACATCCTCAAAAACAAAAACCCCNTCCCTCAGCAACGATCCACTGTCAATAGTTCTTCAATATGAACTGGAGCCTGGCGATCATCTACCTCATCTATGCTGGGATTTTGGCTGGATTGAGCGTGTGCAGGTAACCACAGCTGCTGTGTGATCANGATTTCAATGCACATGTTATGTCCACAGACAACATTTCATGGCACTGCTCCTCATCCTTTGGCTCTTAGATTCTTTATGCCTCCTCTTCTGTGATGTTCCCTGAGCCTTAGTGACAGGGATGTTAATACAGATGTCCTGTTTAGGACTGAGCACTAAGTCTCTTTTTTTTGGGGGGGGGGTAATGAGACAAGGTTTCTCTGTGTATCCCTGACTGTCCTGGAACTCGTTCTGTAGACCAGGCTGGCCTCGAACTCAGAGATCTGCCTGCCTCTGCCTCTTGAGTGCTGGGACTAAAGGCCTATGACACCATCGCCTGGCTGCTCTCAGTCTCTTAGTCTCAGCACTGTGACCAATTATAAACATCCCTCCAGTGACTGCTGTCCATGACAAAAAAGTTTCTCTGACCAAGGTTGAGAACAGCCCAGGTCTACAAATAAAAGCATGAGCATTTAGAAGGCAATTTGATGACATAAACACTCAGCAAAATAAGAATAGCTGACTCTACCCTAGGGCCTATGACCTCCCCAGCTTTGACCAGGCTTACAGTAGCAGGTATGAAATTCCCTCCAGTGAAACAGGCCTCAAATCCAATCAGAAATCAGTTAGTTACTCCATAACAGTCATGGCACTACTGCACCAATAGGCAGAGCTTCCCGGCAGGTTAGTATTACAGCATGTAGTGCCCAGCCCTGGGTAAGACCATCGATGTCTTCTCTCTTCAGCAACCTTAACTGCACCTTCAGTCACTAGGACAACTAGTCTTCAGGGAAGAAGTTAACGGTTGGTTTGAGACTAATCTCTCTATGTTCTGCAGCCGAACTGTGTGGTGTCTCCAGCAATAGGGTCTTGCCATGTAGTTATGGTAGGTAGCCAAAGGCAATAGCATTTAAACAATTTGTCCAACCCCAGCAGAAATTCAAGAAAGCTTGCTCAAAAGAANTATTTAAATTCTGATCATCGAGAAAAAAAAATCCACAGGTTGACTCTTTTTTTTTTTTTTTTTTCGAGACAAGGTTTCTCTCTGTATCCTGGCTTGTCCTGGAATTCTTGTATACCAGGCTGGCCTTGACTCACAGAGATCCGCCTGCCTCTGCCTCCCGAGTGCTGGGATTAAAGCACAGGTTGACTCTTAATGATCTAGAAATTTCCCTTTTTCTGGTTCCCTATCAAACACCTAGTGCCTTGCTAGGGATGGACCCAGAGTCACCTTGTGGTTCTGTCTGTCGTGGTGTTTGCACTCCCCAGACCTACTGTCTTTGGGTGTTTCCTGGATGGCTGGAAGAACCGCCCCCTTAATTCTGCTCTACTGCATTCTTAACTCCGATCTCTGCCCTGCAGCTTTGTATGCTTTCTTCTTGTGCCCAGAACAATAACCAACTTGAAGCAACGCCCAATATAAGTCAGCCTTGTCTCCACCAGATCTCTGCCTAGTACCTTTGCTTTTTTTCCTCTTCTTCTGGTTCCTGGCCTCTGCTGCCCTCTGGTGACAATGTGCAGCCCTGCCTCATTGTGAGCGACCTCTAGAGTTCCTGTTTGGAAACCACACGTGTGGTTAATTTTAAAATTCTAGCACTTTTCCCATCTTGTTCTCTTGCCTGACTTTCCTGTCTCATTTCCTGTTTAAGGAGGAAAACTGAACACTATTATATGGATTTCCAAACAGCCACAGTGGCTGGAGTTTTCTTCACAGGCATTTGGCCTGTGAGACTTAACTTTGAGAAGCATGGAGAAGACCTGCCAGGCTTAGCTACCTGAAGACAAGACACCGGAATGTTTATTCATTAGTCACCCCCTCCCGCCACTGGTTGAGGATTGTCTTCAGGGACATCAGCTGTCAATCAGCTGTCTTAGTCATTTTATGTAGCTATAATAAAATGCCGGAGAGTAGGAACTTTATTTTTAAAAAAAGGTTTGCCAGGTGGTGGTGGTGCACTCAGGAGGCAGAGGCAGGCAGATCTCTGAGTTCCAGGCCAGCCTGGTCTACAAAGTAAGTTCCAAGACATCCAAGGCTACAAAGAAGAACACTGTCTTGGAAAACCAAAATAAATAAAAATTAATTAATTAATTAATTAATTAATTAAAGAGGTTTATTTTACTCACTGTTTTGGAGGCTGAAAGTCCAAGATTCAATAGCCCCATCTGGCTATGTTATACACAAACACAAAATGAAATCTTTAAAATTAAAACATTTAATGAAATTNGAATTTTACATAATACAGCAAGAAGAACTACCATAAGGAGGGTGTCTTAGTTGGAGCTTCTATCACTGTGATGAAACANCATGACCAAACCAAGTTAGGGAGGAAAGGGTTTATTTGGCTTNTACTTCCATCATCCAAGGAAGTCAGGACAGGAACTCAAACAGGGCAGGAACCTGGAGGCAGGGGCAGATGCAGAGGCCATGGAGGGGTGCTGCTTGCTAGCTTGCTCTACATGGCTCTCTTAGCCTGCTTTCTTAGAGAACCCAAGACCACCAGCCTAGAGATGNCACCACCCACCATGGGCTGGGCCCTCTCCCGTCAATCACTAACTAAGAAAATGCCTTACAGCTGGATCTTATGAAAAAAGCATTTTCTCAGCTCAGGTTCCCTCCTTTCAGATAACACCAGCTTGTGTCAAGCTGATCTAATACTAGCCAGCACAGAAGGGCTGAAAGAAACAATATGCAGAAGAAATAGACTCTCAAAGATATGAAACAAACACCAGGATTTGATATGTGCTGACTTCTCCTGTTTGTTCTTCCGGTCTGAGCACTGTGTTCCATCCCACTCAGCACCCATGGAGGCTGATCTGTGATAGCAGCAATGTGCTCCTTTGNTTATTTTGCACTGTTCTCCACACAGGAGAAGGAACAAGTCCCACAGCTTTGCAATTTCTTTCCATAAAGATTTGTAGTTTTCAGTGTCCTCATGCTGGCACTGCAAACACTTTACCACTAACCCCTGAAGTTTGATCCCAGCACCNGTATGAAAAGCACACATCTGTAACTCCAGCTCTGGGAAATGGAAAGAGGCAGGTTCTAGGGGCTTACTGGCCAGCCAGCCTAATTGAAATAGTGAGCTCCAGGTTCAGTGAGAAATCCTGTATCAAAAATAANGTGGTGATCAAAAATAAGAGATGGTTGCTCAGCAGTTAAGAGCACTTGTTGCTCTTCCAGAAGCCCCGGGTTCCCCACATGGTGGCTCACAACTGTCTGTAGCTCCAGTTCAGAGCATCTGATGCCCTATTTTGACCTTTTCAGGCATTCACATGGTGCACATACATACAGGCAGGCAAAACACTTATATGTGTAAAATAAATAAATATAAAACATTTTTTAATAAGATGGTAGAAGGCTCAGTGGTTTAGAGCACTGGCTGCTCTTCTAGAGGACCCAGGTTCAATTCCCAGCACCTACATGGCCCTCACAACCCAGGGGATCTGACACCCTCTCTGGTTTCCAGGGGCACTACATGCACATGGTATGCACACATATATGCAAGCAAAATACCCAGACATGCCCAAACACACAAAATAATAACTTAAAATTAAAACAAAATAAGATGGTGATGCAATTGAAGAAGACACCTGATGTCATGTCACCCTTTGGCTTCTACACATACTTGCCTAGGTGAGTGCACATGTGCACACACACATACATACACACACACACACACACACACACACACTCACACATACATACATTAGACTCATTTAAAATGTTTCCAGAATTTTCTCAGTTTCCTTTATTTAATTTACTTTATTTAATTCTGCTTATTTCTCACCATTTCTAAAAGTTTTGTTAGTTCTGCTTTACATTTAAATCTACAATCCCTTGGGGTTAACTTTTGTATAAAGTTTGAGGTTTAGGCCAAGTTTATTCTTAGTTGTTACTCCACTGCCACTTGGATACCAAATATTGAACAAAAAAATTGTAATATATAAACTCTCAAGACTCACCAGTAAAATAATAATAATAATAATAATAATAATAATAATAATTGAAAATGAGCAAGAAGACACAGACATTCACCAAAGAGGCAATACTAGGGCAAGAGCCCATGAAAGATATTTAGCATCATTACGCACCAAGGAAATGCCAATTAAAATCACTTTGAGATAGACACACACCTTTTAAAATAGCCAAAATTAAAAACAGCAGGAACAGAACCAGAGTTNTGAGTTGGCCCACCTCAACACCCGCCCCATCCATGACCTGCTGGATCTCGTGAAGGGTTCATTCCAAAGCAGCACATAAGACCAGTGTGGTGGCACACTCCTGTAATCCCAGCATTCAGGAGGGAAAGNCTGAAGGATCAAAAGTTCAATCCCTTGGCTACACAGTGAGTTCCAGGCCAGCCTGGGCTACTTGAGACCCTATGAGGAATGTGTATGGGGAGAAAACAAGTGAGAAAGGGGCAAATAAATGAGAAAATATTAAACTAAGCCCCCAGACAGCCTCCANCTGTGTAGGCCCAAAGTAAAATGTCTTCTCATATGTAGTGGCTTGAAATAAAAAGGCCCCCAAAAGGAGTGGCACTGTTAGGAGGTGTGGCCTTGTTAGAGGAAGGGTGTCACTGTGGGGGTGGCCTTTGAGGTCTCTTTTGCTCAAGCTTTCCTCAGTGTGACTGTCAAGTTGACTTCCTGTTGCCTGCAAGATATAGGACTCTCAGCTCCTCCAGCACCACGTCTGCCTGCACGCTGCCATGTTCCCCATCATGATGATAATGGACTGAACTGTAAGAAAGCCNCCCAATTAAATGTTTTCCTTTTAAGAGTTGCTGTGGCCATGGTGTCTCTTCATAGCAGTAAGAACCCTAACAAAGACAGCATTCAATCCATTTCTATTCTTTGCCAGCTANAGAGCCTGAGTAAGTGGACAGCATTTCTTATACTGGCTAATTGGGATATAACTGACTTTAATAAAACTCACCTTGAACCATAACAAAGTTTTGAGATGACCTTAGAGAAAAAAGGAAGTGACTTCCCCTACTTGGGTGGCCTCCCACTCCTTTACCCTCCTGCCACNGCTCCCCATTTCCCTGCCCCAGATTATCCAGCACAAAGCACATGTAGGAACCTCCTCTGTACTTCCAGGGTTTCTTCCCATTTTTATTTATTTACTGTGTTTGTTGTGTGTGTGTGCATTTGCCTGTGCATATGTGGAGGTCAGAGGACGACTTCGAGCTGTAAGTTCTTTCCTTCCACCTTGACTCNGGTCATCAGCCTCACTGAGCCCTCTCATTAGCCTTCACTTTTTTATTTTTTAGTTTGCTAGACTTCCAGACCATCCCATACAATGATTATCAGGGCTCCCTGTAACCTTATTTTTACAATCCCTGAATTTTAGGTCCCAAGCAGAGGGCCTGGGAGTACTCAGAGAGTTGCTATTTAATGGATTTGGAGAAAGACCAGAGCCGGGTAGCTTCAACTGGGAGCTGTCCAGAAAGCCGGTGTAGGAAGCTGGCAAATCTCCAGCAGAAGTCACGCAGGAACCTAGGGGAGGAGTGTCAACCCGGCACCGGTTTCCGGAGGAGGACGCAGGACAGAAATAGCTGTGCAACAGGTTGGTTGGGAGAACTCCGCTGCTTCATGGTTGCGTCGCCCCAGCTTTGACTTTAGGCGGGAACAGCGGCCTGTGTGGAGTCCCTCAGGAGCATCGGGAGTGCAGAGGCTGCACCGGAGGGAAGAGGCTCTGGAGACCCGGGACCGGCTCCTGCCAGGCGTGCATTCTCAGCTGGGCAGAAGACCGTGGTACGGGAGTAGCAGGAGACTGATCCTACTGGAATTGTGCGTAGGATAGAGGGGACGATCACTCCCTCCGCGACCACGAGGGTGAGCCTGCAGGGTCCAGTGAGCCGAGAGCCGCGACTGGAGGAAGGGGGAGAACCAAGGAATCACAGATTGGACTTCCTGGAACTCAGGGGTGAGTTGGTTTCGATTCTCTGGTTCTATTGGACCGGCTGTCTGTCTGCTGAGATCTCTGCCGACCTTCTGCCAAAGCAGGACGGAGATCGAGGTATGGGGTTTGAAGAGGGGCAAAGGGTGGGGACCCTGCCCAGAAGTGCCGAAGTCTAAGAGTAGGTGGGTAGTCAGTAGGACAATCTATTTCCAGGACAGATGATTCAGGTTTTTTGTTTTTGTTTTGGNTTTTTTTTGTTTTGTGTTTTGTTCGTTTGTTTTGTTGTTTTTCGAAACAGGGTTTCTCTGTCCTGGAACTTGCTTTGTAGACCAGGCTGGCCTCGAACTCGCTGAAATCTGCCTGCCTCTGCCTCTCAAGTGCTTAGATTAAAGGCGTGCCCTACCACCGCCCGGCTGGATTCCAGTTCTTAATATGAATGCCCACTTCCTTTTCTAGGGCCATTTCATCAAGGATGAAGTAATATGATGTAATATTTTTAAAGGAGTGTCTGATTTTTTTATATTAATATATTGAGACAAGGTCCCACCATGTAGCTATGGCTGGCCAGGAACTCACTGTGTGGTCCAGGCTGGTCTTGAATTCACAGAGACATCTATCTGTGCCTCCCAAGTCCTGAATTTGAAGTTGTGCANCACCAAGCCCAGATGTATCTGATATTTTTTAATGGGGGAGGGGAGACTTAGAGCAAATTAATACTTACAGTAAATTATTATTACTACTACTTCCAGATTTTTCACCTTTGCTCTCATTCATCCAAGAAAGAGGAGAATGGTGGCCCCGAGAGCTATTGATTTTCTTTAGGAGTACCTAACAAGCCGGAGCGATGGCTCAGCTGTTAAAGAGTACCCTGATGTTAATGCCTGTGTGCCTGCCCAGTTCAATAGAATCCTGCGAACAAAGGGGAAAAAACCTGCNGATTGCCATATACTTAGTTTCAGTTTGACAATTTAGTTTCACTTTTTGACTCATGTTTTAAAGGCAGATGGGGGTTCCAGGGAATTATTTTCTCCATGTTGTTATCTGATCTGTAAATGGATTTTTCCTTTCTTTCATGAGTGTGTGTATGTGTGTGTGTGTGTGTGTGTGTGTGCACCCCACATGTGTGGGGATGCCTGTGGAGACCAGAATGAGCCTCAGGGCCCCTGGAACCTGAGTTGCAAGTAGTTGTGAGCTGAACCAACTCACATCCTCTGCAAGAGCAACAAGTGTTCCTAACTATTGAGCTATCCCATCTAGTCCCCAAGATAACTCTTTTCTGTTGTTTTAAATTTTGCTGCAAGAGCAGCATGTGCTCTTAACCACTGAGTCAGCTCTCTGGTTCCAGGAGCTTCTCTTCAAGCTGTGCTGAGGATCACTCACTCTCAGAGCCTTANTCAATGCTGGCCAAACACTCTACCGCTGAGCTATAATCTCAGCTTTGGANTTTTTGGAGACGGAATCTCATTAGGTAGCTGGGACTGGCCATGAACTTGTGACCCTTCTGCCTCAGCCTCTTGGGTGCTAGGATTTCAGCACCACTACATCTGCCTGGAAGTATATTTCTTTGCAGCGATAAAGACTAATTCTAAGTCAGCTCACTCCACTGATTTGAGTTGCCTGCTCGACCTCTGAAGGTATTTCTAATACCTCAAAAGGATATCTGTGTGAGGATAGGCTAAATAATATGACCAAAAAACCCCAAAATATAATGGCTTTCATACAGCTGAAACTGCATCTTCAATCACAGCTCATAGCAGAAATCCTGGCAACAACAGCAGCTTTCCTCCAAGCAATTATTTAGGAACCCAGGATCTTTTCTTTAGGGTGCCAGTATCCCTGAGACCCTATCCTTGCAAACCTGTCTCATCCTAAAGTAGCACAGGTCCCATCCACTCACAATCCATAGTTAGGTGCTAATCACATGGCCTCATGGAGTTGCAGGAGGCTGAAGATACAGTGCTAGCTGACCAGTACTTCCCAGTTCAGGTTCTGTTACGAGGACAAAATAAGTTTGACAGACAGCAAGCTGTCTCTACCTTTCATGGTAGAGGTATCCCCTTTCTGGCACTGAGATCACAGATGCCGTTGACCCTCAATTAGCTGAGTAATAACTATACCAGGGAGTGTGGGATTTCAACCAATCTATGGGTCTCTTCCAGGTATGGATAAATTGGGACAGATCATCTCCTTAGGCCAGATCATCTATAAAAAGTGTGAAGAGATGAAATACTGCCGAAAACAGTGCCAGCGTCTAGGGAAACGCGTGCATGGCCTGTTACAGCCTCTCCAGAGGCTCCAGGCCCAAGGAGAGAACCTGCCAGATCATGTAACTGCTGCCCTGGACCGTTTTGAGGCTGTCCTGAAGGAGGCTAGGCAGCAGATAGAAAAGTTCAGCAATAAGTCCAATATTTGGAAGTTTGTAACTGCGGGCAATGACAAGATACTCTTCCTTGAAGTGAATGAGAGGCTGAGAGATGTCTGGGAGGAGCTCTCGCTGCTGCTTCAGGTTGACCAATGGAACTCTGTTTCAAACNCCGGCCAAAGAGCATCCTGGCTGCAGGAAGATCAACAGGATGCAAAGGATGATGAGTGAGTATTCCAAAGACTGAGAAACAATACGCTGGGTTTGGANGATGAAATGGAGGACCAGATGGAATCAGGGAGCATCTTAGCCTCACTTTGATTTGCCAAAGGAAAAGAATGATGGAGGAGTTTGAACAGTTGTGTATACTTGTGACTTAGAAATCCTACGGTATNATAGAGGCTNGTGAAATCTGGGGAAGCCTTTGTGGAGGAAGGGACATGTTACCTGCTTGTGAGTCCCTTTTGCTTCTCCGTTTACTCTTTGATGTACTATCTGGAATTTCAATTCATATCTTACAGCCTTAGCTTCTATGGGACTCTTGCTTAAAGTGAAAATTGTTCAGTAAAAAGAATTAAATAAAGCAAACTAAGGAAATGTGGATTGGGTAGAATGTGCACAACACTGTTCTAAACCTTAGGGATACAGTGCAGAACAAAAGAGACAAAAGCTCTGACCTCATGGAATGTAAAGTCTGCTGATAGGAAGCTAATTTTCTCTACATCCCATGAAAGCCACAAGGTAGGATAATGATACACAAGGATTTGGAAAGAACAGACAAGACAGACATGTGAATAGACACACTAAGAAGAAGGAGCTAGCCATACAGAGATGAGATTGCTCTTGTGGTAGAATTGCAGGAAGGAGACCTGAACTGAACTACTGTGTTTCAAGCCTCTACTTGTGCCACATCCACTAAAACAAGCCATGTGGCAAAGCTCAACATGAAGAGACAAAGGCATAAGTTTTGCCCTCTATGTTGCTATGGCTGTATACGGCTACTACCTGGAAGTCAATAATTACAGCCAATAATTCAATCTACCTGAGAGTCAGAAAGGAAGCAGGAACTGAGTTAGGAGACCGCATTAGGGGGTAGATGAGTTAACAACAGCTTGAACTAGAATGGCCCTCCTTGAACATCATGGAGGGCCAGGCTCTGAAGAAGTGAGGCATGGGCTAGGCTGGAGGTAGAGGGTAAGAGTTGAGTCTAGGTCACCAGGAGAGAAAAGATAAGAGAAACATGGAAACAGATATGACCTTCTTAGACTTATGATGACCCAGTGATATGNACCACAAACANGGTTAGCTAAAAGATAGAAGAAGTTTGTAGGAAAGGAAAGGAAGCTGACACAAGATTAACTTTTTATCAGGTAAATTACAGGCTGATGGCCACAGACAGCCATGATGAGGCCTTTTAGGGAGAGATCACTAGGAGAGTTCCCACAATAGCATCATATGACTTAGCCTGGCCCAGCCTGTGTATCAAGGGGCGGAGGCATGCTAGGCACGACTATAAATGTATCCTAGAGCTGCAAGGGTGAAAGAGGGTTTATCACCTCTGTCTGAGAAGNGGATCCTGGGGGGAATGACCTAAATCCTTTGATAGAGAAAGCACAGAAGTTAAAGGGTCTATACCCCAACAGGAAGAGTTGAGCAGAGAGAAAGGGAGCAAGGAGGTGTGCTGGGTGTCAACTTGACACAACCTCCAATCATCTGGGAAGAGGGACTTCAGCTGAGAAAAATGCTCCATCACATTGGCCTGTAGGCAAGTCTCTGAGGAACTTTTTTCATTAATGATTGATGTGGAAGGGACCAACCCACTGTGGGCAGTGCCACCCCTGGGCTGATGGTCCTGGGTTGTACATAAAGCAAGCGGAGCAAGTCGTGGAAAGCACACCAGTCGGTAAGCTGTGTTCTTCCATGGTCTTGGCTGCAATTCCTGCCTCTGGGCTCCTGCGTTGAGCTCCTTGCCCTCTTCCCAAGATGAGAGACTGTAATAGGTAAGCTAAATAAAGAAAGAAACCCTTTCCTCCTCTCGTTACCTCTGGTCATGGTGTGCACCACAGAAACAGTGAGCAAACTAGACCAGAAGAACACGTGGATGCACCTTTTAGATGCTTGAGCTCGGAGGAGTAACTGTCCCACTGCTTTGATGAGGGGTGAGCTGGTGATCCATGCCCAGTCAAGTTGGCAGGAGACATCTAAGAGGAACAAGTAAGGAGAGTTTTAAGTTCTTTTTTGTAATAAGAGAAACCAAGACATCTGTAATCCAATCAGATACCCACCATCAAAGAGAAAGGGAATCAGGGGTTGGGGAGGGTGGGTGTTATGGTACTATAGAGAGGTTAACTCAGCAGGAGGACAGGATTAGCTTCCAACTTTTCTAATCACCAGAAAATGCTGGTCCACCTCTCATGGTGGCAGGAACCATGTGGAAGTCATTAACCTGGAAGATAGGACTGACTTCTGCTCTGCCCTTTACATTTCTGTATGAGTGATACATTCACACAGTACCATAGTCAAAAGATTTTTAAAAGGTCCAGCATAGCTGGATATAGAAGTACACACCTTTAATCTCAGCACTTGGGAGGCAGAGGCAGGGGGAATCTCTGTGAGTTCAAGACCATCATGGTCTACATAATGAGTTTCAGGACAGCCAGAACTACATAGTGAGACCCTCTCTAGGGGTAGGGGGCAAGGGTGGGCAGGGAGGCCCAGAACAAGGAGTTAATCTCTCCATCATCCTTGACATCAGGAGACCTCTTTCACATCTTAGACCAACTCTCATTTTGTACCATTTTTTTCTGGCCCACTGGAGATTTACATGTGCGTAATTCTGATTCTTCTCAATAGATAATCTTGAGTATTCTTCCAAATAAATTTCCATAGATTTCTTTAATATTCCTTGGTATATATGGACCAGAGATATTGAACATGTAAATTGTATCCAATTGTTCACTGTTATAATTTCATAATGAGTATCTTTGTGTGTGTTTCAGAATAACTTTAGGAGATGGTCCTAGTAATGGAATTACCTGGCTAATCACTGGGTTAAAGTTAATGAATGTTTTCAATTTTGATAGAGATTGCTAGATTGCCCTCTACAGAGGCTATATATTTTATCAACCATGAATTAAAAAAAAACAAAACATTGTTTTCTTGGGTTTTTTTTTTCCATTAGAAACTAAAGATCTCAAATCCTCAGAATTCCTCAGTCCTATGCAAACTGAGATGGTGAGAATTTACACATAATATAAATTAGGTTATGATGTAAATAAAAAGGCACTGGCTGGGGCAAGAGAGATGGCTTAGCCATTAAGAGCACTTCCAGCTCTTCCAGAGGACCCAGGTTTTGTTCCAAGAACCCATGTTGAGTGGTTCACAGCTGCCTGTAATACTAGTTCTAGGGGATCAAAAAAACCGCTTCTGACCTACTCAGACATACACATGCATNGCATACAGTCACACAGACACATGCACACATACACATAAATAAAAATAATAAAACTAACAATCTTCAAGCACTAACAGTTCAGTGTTTTATAGAAATAAGTTTATTTCTCGTTCAAGCAAAGTACATGAGACTCCCAAGATGACTCCTCCTTGGGATACTTCCAGTAGTCCAGCACTTCCCTGTTGATACAAATTTCCTACTCCCAAAGCAGCCAAGTTGGGACCTTGAACAGAGTCAAAAAAATACTTCACTGAAAAACTTCCTGACAGAAGCAGCTTAGGAGAGGAAAGACTTATTCAGGTTCATAAATTNAAAGTATTTTCTAGCCATTATAGCAGGAAAGGCGTGGAGCAGTTCTATGGCAGTGGGAGTATGTAGCNGAGGCTCCTCACATCCTGCAGAGTCAGAAGTAGNAGAAAAAGTGAGCCAGGTCAAAGGTGAGTATAATCGTCAAAGACTCACCCCCAGTAACCCACTGCTGCCAACCAGGCTCAATCTTCTAAGGGCTTCACAGTCTTCAAAATAGTGCCACTCACTGGGTACCAAATGCTAAAAACATGAGCCTGTGGGGACATTCCAGATTGAAACCATATCTCTTTCACTTAACGTTTACCACTTGTATTTTTAAGCATGTGTTGCCCCCTTTTTTCCTGCAGAAAGGAAAATATGTTCGCTATCTTGATACAGATGAAAATTAACATAGAAGAAATCAAGGAAACTGTGAAACAATGTAAGTTGTCACATGCCCTGTTTCAATGAATGCTCCCAAATTAGAAGTCATCTGTTTGCTAGGAACTCCAGCCTACTCTACTCCTGCCCTGCTCTGTTTTCTCTGCTGAATAGTCCTGGAAGCAGCTCANAGGTTTGGGGATTTGGCCACAGTTAACCTAAGCTTCTGTCCATGGAGCAGCATTTGAAAGTGGCTTCTTGATCAGCAAGAAACCATAGCTAGCNCCTGTCTGAATACTTAAATAGGCCAGGCATGGTGACACATGCCCTTATCCCAGCACTCCGGAGGCAGAGGCATCTCTGACTTCAAGGCAAGTCTGGTCTAAAGAGCTAGTTCCAGGACAGTCAGGGCTACACAGAGAAACCCTGTCTCAAAACACAAAATAAAAAAGGATGCNAAAATAATTATAATAATAAATATTTTTCTCCACAAATAACATCTACATCCATCAAGTTTCTGTTACAGTAACAAATGCCCAAGGTAGTAGCTTAGAGAGATATTCTACTTAGGAGCTTAGAGAGATACTTTACTTAGGCTCACAGTTTTGAAGATATTCAGTCCATGATTGGTTATTAGCCCCATTGTTTTTAGGTCTGTGGCAAGCCAGCTTATCAGGCAGGCACATGTGATGAAGCATTAAACATTAATCTGATGGACAAAAAGCAACAAAGAGAGAAGGAGGAAGAGAGTGGGGTCCCATAATCCCCTTTAGAAGCATGCCTCCAAGTACCTTAGGAGCTACCATTGTCCCGTCTTAAAAGTTTCCACTGCCTCCCAATAGCACCATCCTGAGGACCAAGCTTTTAACACATTGGCCTTTGGGGACATTAAACGTCCAAACTGTAGAACATCAAAGCTTCAATTCACTTACTGAATATCCATAAGAAATTCAAATAAAGGGCTTTGACATGGCTCAGTGGGTAAAAGTGCTGCACAAACATGAGGACCTGTGTTTGAATCCCCAGCACC
>LZPO01017280.1:496354-509390 GCA_001675575.1 Neotoma lepida | reverse complement strand
TTCTCCACCTGTTGAGGCCTGAGCTGATCCAAGACTTTCCCTGAGGCTCTGGTGTATGGAGAACAAAGACAGCTCCTTCTCTAAAACCAGGAATATGCCTGGGTAATGGCCTGTGGCCGGCGTCTTGGGAGAGCTGAGGTTTCAGATTCTAAGAACCCAACTCTTTCCACTGTACATATTGTTATCAGTCCCAACCTGCTGTGTGCTTGGTCTGTAATGGTCTTGAGATATCCCCTTTATAAGCATTTTGTTGCAACTCTGGGAGTTTGCTTGGGGCTGCTAGGACAGCTGATGGCTGGAGCTGCAAAGAGACAATTCAGCCCTGGAGGGCGAGGTATCCCGGACACCTCAAGCTGCTTAGAACAGCTCTGCTCTGGAGGTGTCCCGGACACCTTTGAGCTGCTTAGAACGGCTCTGTCGGCTGGGGCTGCAAAGAAAGAGTCCAGCCCTGGAGGGGAAGTTATTCTGACTGCTCNGGAGAGTCAGGCCTGGAACTGCTTCAGCAGGGAAGGGTATCCTGACTGTTCAGGAGAGTCAGGCTATACCTGGTGTGGTGGGAGATGGTCTCCCCACAGGACATAGCAATCCTGCTTCTCTCCTGGAGAGCCGCTACAGCTGAGCTTTGCTCAGCCCCCACTTAGGGGGCTTCCTAGCAGAGCTCTGCTTATCTGGCCTAAGATGTTACTTTTGCTTCATTCTGCAAAAAGGGAAACCCCTGCAGAAATGAAGCAATCTCCTCCGCCACCAGAGCAAAGTGTTACTTTTTCAGCTCTCCTTTGCTCCGTCCACTGTGGGACATCCCAGCAAAGTTCTTTTGTGTGCCAGCGAATGAAGGTCTTCACACCCAAAACTCTTTTGAGAAAGAGATTTATTTGGGAAGGAGGAGTCCAGGAGAGTAGCTGCCTCTACCAGGGTGGAGAGAACAACTCACAACTGCCCAGGCAGGGCGGTTTACATAGGATGGCTTGGGGGTGGATTCAACAGGAATTGGCTAGTTTTTCCCTGCCCCGGGATTGGCCAGTTTTGTGGGCTAGGATCAAAGATGGCCCTGATTTCAGAGCCAAACTGTTTCTTTCACTGGCCTTTTTTGGCTTTTGAACACTAATTCTAAGGCCAGGACACATTTCTTTCACTGACTCCGATTCTAGGGACCAAGAGTGTTACTTTGTTACTAGTTTCAGAGTCAAGGTATGTTTCCTTGGTTCTGGGTTTCAAGATAAAGTGTTCATTTTTCTAGCTCAGGTCCCAAACCCAGGCTGTGTTTCTTTCCTGGTCCTGGGCTCCAGGGCCAGGGTGTTACTTTCCTGCCCTGTGATTGGTTGGTTTCACAAGTCAGTTGGCCAAAGATAGAGATGGCTCTGATGTGAGCCTAACTGTGTTTCCTTCACTGGTCTNNCTTAGTCTTTTGACACTAGTTCTAAGGCCATGGCACATATCTTTCATTGACTCTGATTCTAGGGACTGAGTGTGTTACTTTGTTACTAGTTTCAGAGTCAGGGCATGTTTCCTTGGTTCTGGGTTTGGGGATAAAGTGTTCATTTCTCTGGCTCAGGTCCCAACCCCAGGCTGTGTTTCTTTCCCTGGTCTGAGCCATCTTTCCCTAGTTCTGGGCTCCAGGGTCAAGGTGGGTTTCCTTAGCCAGCCCCTTTTCCCTACACCCTTGTGCAACGTTGTTTGATTGGCTTCTTGTTGACTTTGTTCCATTGTATGATAGTTTCTGCTGACTCTCTCCGTATCTCCCCTGGAAATAACATATAAGATGCTGTACTCCTTAATAAGCTTACTTGGCATAAGACATAGCTTATGCAAGACCTCCCATTCCCAAACTTTCATATCTTCTCTATCTTCTACTCTCTTTATCATCTGATCTCCTTGTCCTCTCTCTCAAGACCCTGTCACTGAAGAATGACCTGCTGGTCCAGGTCATCTACTTTCTCTTTTTGAGGCAGGGTCTGTTCTTGAACCTGGGGGCTTTGTTTTCTCAGCTAGACTGGAAGCCATCAAGTCCCAGTGATCCCCCTCACAGTTGGAGATACAAGTGTACCATGATTATAGCCATGCACCACCATGTCTCATTTGGGATTTGGGTTTTCATAGATGACATTTTAGAGGCATGTGTGCAGATGGTTTAGGCAGAAGCCAGACCAGGAAAACAGTTTCTTTTTCTGTGTATTGTCTGCTGTAGACATGTGTTTGTGTTTCTAGCTTGGCTGTCAGTAACCTGCCCTTGTCTTTGTTCATTCATTCATAGGAATCTTAGAGAGACTCTCTGGAATTAACTGAGTTGTGTATTCAAACCTAAACTGAAGACTCCCTGGACAAGAAGCTGGAAGAGGCACAAACTGGACATTTGTCTTTCAAGTATCAAGTTTTGCTGGGTGCAAAATTCTGGGTTTTTTTGGTTGGTTTTTTTTTGGGGTTTTTTTGGTTTTTCCAGACAGGGTTTCTCTATGTAGCTTTGGCACCTTTCCTGGAACTCACTCGGTAGCCCAGGCTGGCCTCAAACTCACAGAGATCCACCTGCCTCTGCCTCCCGAGTGCTGGGATTAAAGGCGTGCGCCACCACCGCCCGGCAAAATTCTGGTTTTTTAAATGGGCTCTCACCATGTAGCCCTGTCCAGCTTGGAACTTGCTATATAAAACAGGCTGGGCTCAAACTCAAAAAGATCTTCCAGATTTGCCTCCCAAATGTTGGGATTAAAGGCATGGGCCATCACACCTGGCAAAGTTAATTACTACAAATAGAAACAATTCCATGGGGCTGGAGAGATGGCTCAGCAGTTAAGAGCCTTGGCTGCTCTTCCAGAGGACTCAGGTTCAATCCCTAGCACCCACATGGCAGCTCACAACTGTCTGTNACTCCTGTACCAGGGAATCTAACACCTCATACAGATATATGTTCAGGCAAAACACCAATGCACATAAAATAAAAGAAATTATTCAAAAAAAGATTAGAAAGAAAGAAAATAATTCCAGCCCAAAATGGTGGTGCATGCCGTTAATCCCAGCACCTGGGAGGCNGAGGTAGGTGGATCCCTATTTGAGGCTAGCCTGGCCTACAAATCGAGTTCCAGGACAACCAGGACTACATAGAGACACCTGCCTCAAAAAACAAACAAGACAAAACAAAGCAAAAATTACCTCAGCCATAAAGAACTCCCAGTATTTCTAAAAATGTATTTCTAATATTAACTGCAGATTACTTGCAAAAGTTGNCAAATGGTTTTATGTTCACACCTCTTTTCATGATTTGATGGATCTTATTAAGAAACGGCCTCTATTTCCCCAGCATTTGAATCTGAGCTGGCTAATGGCTTGATTATGTCAACAGAATATACAAGTAACAGTGGATCACTTCCAAGTCTAGGCTTCAAGAGACTTTAAAATGTCCACTCCCTCTCTTGAAATAGTACCCATCCATGAGCAAGGGTAGTAGGCATGCTGGAAGCTGAGGAACTACAGAGTAGAGGCAAATGGTCCCATCTGAGTTCATGCTAAGCCAGGCAGCCTGGCAANTGTCCCAGTTGCATGATTAAGCCCAGTTAAGACGAAAAAACTACCCAGCTGAGCCCACCCCTGATGGTGATATCTTTCTGTACACTGTGAATATGTGTTGCTCTGATTGGTTGATAAATAAAATGCTGATTGGCCAGTAGCCAGGCAGGAAGTATAGGCGGGACCCGAGGAGAATTCTGGAAAGAGAAAAGCTGAGTAAGAGACCGCCAGCCGCCGGCAAAGAAACAACATGCCAGCAGACCAGTAAAGCCACAGAACATGTGGCAAAACATATAGATTAATAGAAATGGGCTGAATTTAAGTATAAGAGATAGTAANAAGCCTGAGCTAATGGCCAAGCAGTTGTAACAAATATAAGCCTCTGAGTATTTTATAAGCGACTGCTGGACTGTCAGGCCGGAGGAATNTAGGGCCTAGCAGGACCAGACAGGACTGAGAAACTTTCTCCTACACACCCCATTGCCAATTTACAAAAACATGAGCTAAATAAATATATTCCTGTCTTAAGTCACTAAGTTTTGGGGTGTTTGTTACATATTAGTAGTAATAGTAAATGCTGCACAGCCCTTCCCTTTGCTCAACTAAGTACAAAACTTGTCATTTGGATGCCCATGGCCTGACTTCTGACCATGTCTGACTTTCTACATCAGGTCCCAGAGATCTCCAAATTCTTGTGATCTAGGGACTGGTGATGTTGTTTAGTTGGAAGAGTACTAGTACAAAGCCCTATGTTTCATACCCAAAAATCCACTTAGTGGGGNGTAGGTAGAGGCAGAAAGATTAAAAGTTTAGTCATCACTTGGAGGTGGTGGTGCACTTGGGAGGTAGAGGCAGGTNGATCTCTGTGAGTTTGAAGCCAGTGCCTAGTTTACCTGGTCTACAGAGAGAGTTCTGTACTTCTGTCCTTCTACAAATGACAGCCAAGGCTACACAGAGAAACCTTATCTTGAAATACAAAAAAAAAAAGTTCAATCATCTTCAGCTACCTAGTGAGTTTGAGGTCATACTGGGCTATATGAGACCACATCTCAAAAAGAAAAATTAGTGATCATATATTGAACCAAAGTTTATTTACTTGCCACTAGAAAAGACCAGCGACCTGAGACCAAGTTATGGTTGCAAGGAAAAAGNATTATTTGGAAATCTAGCAAACCAAAGAATATGAGAGGCTCCCACCCACAAATGTATTCTTAGGGGACTAGAGTGTGAGGACAGGCTTTTTAAGGAGGAAGAGGAGGAGCAGAGGAGTGCTGGACAGGAAAAAAATGAGAATTAGAGAGTTCCAGGTACCACTCAGTGGTACTGGATGTTGTTTTAGTTGCTTTTATCTTGATGTCTTTAGCCTTGAAAAGGAGGAGAAAGAATGGATATATTTACATGGATTCATCCTTGTATTATAATTCCAGGTAGAACATTTTTCAGATGCTGTACATCTCTACAGTGCAGAACTGAGCAGAAATCTGACCTGAAGGTTAAGGTAGCAAATAAGACAGGATGTACTATGACTGCAGAGTTGNCAAATTTGACCATCATGTTTGAATCTCCCATCTGACATCTGAAGGCACAAGGGTCAATGCTTTCATTAAAGCTGCCTTCAGGTCCCTGAGAAGTAACCTCTCAGCAGTCATTATCATAACCCAACAGGTCAGAGGTGTCATCTACAGCAGAGCTACTGGAAAACTAATAAAATATTACTCAGCTCTATGACCTCCAAAATTAGTCATTTTTATAATGAACTATAAACAATGAAAAGTNACATTTGCCGGGCGGTGGTGGCGCACGCCATTAATCCCAGCACTCGGGAGGCAGAGGCAGGTGGATCTCTGTGAGTTCGAGGCCAGCCTGGGCTACCAANTGAGTTCCAGGAAAGGCACCAAAGCTACACAGAGAAAAACCAAAAAAAGAAAGAAAAGTTACATTTGAGGTTTCCCTCAGTTCTGCTGCCTCTAAATATTACTTTCATTCTCCATAACTTACCCTAAGTAATATAACCTAGAGCACATTTGGNGCTTTTTCTGTAANTAAACAATGTAGAAGAATTTATAANAATAGATTATTGTCTTAGTTACTGTTCTTCTGCCATGAAGAGACACCATGATCAAGGCAACTCTTATAAAAGAAAACATTTAATTGAGGGCTTGCTTATACTTTCAGTATAAGCAAGTCCATTATCATCATGGCAGGGAGCATGGTGGCAGGCAGGCAGGCAGGCATGGTGCTGGAGCAGTAGCTAAGAGCTACATCCTGATCTGTAGGCCAAGAAAGAGAGACTCTGGGCTTGGCATGNGCTCTTGAAACCTCAAAGCCTACCACTAAAGACACACTTCCTCCAACAAGGCCACACCTTCTAATCCTTTCAAATAGTGCCACTCCCTGGTGCCTAAGTATTCAAATATATGAATATGTAGGGGTCATTCTTATCCAAACCACCACATTCCACTCCCTGGCCCCCATAGGCTTGTAACCATATCATAATGCAAAAAATGCATTTAGTCCAATTTCAAAAGTCCCCATAGTTTTTCACAGTCTCAACACTGTTTACAAGTCAGAAGTTCAAAGTATCTTCTGAGACTCATGGCAATCTCTTAACTGTAACTCCCTGTAAAATTAAAATCAAAGCAGATCACATACTTCCAACATACAAAGGCACAGAGTATACATTACTATTCCAAAAGAGAGGAGAGAGAGCATGGTGAGGAAATACTGGATCAAAGCAAGAGCAAAAACCAACTTGGCAAACTCCCAATTCTGCATCTCCAGATCTGAAATGTTTTTCAGATCTCCAACTCCTTTCAGCTTTGTTGACTGCAACACACTTTTCTCGTTGAGCTGGTTCCACACTGTCTTAGAGTTTTTATTGCTGTGAAAATACACCATGGCCATGGAAACTCTCATAAAGAAAACATTTAATTGAGGTAAATCACTTACAGTTTCAGAGATTCAATCCATTATCATCATGATGGAGAGCATGGCCGTGTGCAGAAAGAGGTGGTGCTGGAGCTGAGAGTGCTACATCTTGCAGGTAACAGGAAATCAACTGACAGTCACGAGAGAAGCTTGAGCCAAAGAGATCTCAAAGCCCGCCCACACAGTGACATACTTCCTCCAAAAAGGTCATACCCACTCCAACAAAGCCACACCTCCCAAATAGTGCCACTCTCTATGAGATTATGGGGGCCAATTACATTCAAACTACCACATATACCTTGTCTGCAGTTCATCTTAGCAGGTATCCCATGCCTCTGTCATCTCCAACATCTTGGAGTCTCCAGTGCAATCCAGGCTTCACCTTCACAGCTTCACACAATCACCTCCTGACCACCATGCAAGGACACCCCTGACACATGCCTGGCCTCAATAGCTTTCCTTAGCTGCAGAGAGAGGTTGCATACTCCTTTTGGTATCCTTGACTCTAAAGCCAGACCTATATGGCAGAAGCTGCCAAGTTCTGCTNCTTGATGGGGCTGGAACTTGGCCCCCTCCTTCAATTACATTTACATCAGCTTTCTGTTGTTGATGGCTTCCTTTACTGCTTAAGCTTTCCTTTCATTCCCTTTCACAAATTGGAAGCATAGGTGAGTGGGTCTTGCCCTGAGGTCACCACTCCCTTTCTTCCATTTAGCATCAAGCTTTTCTTTCAACTTTTTATCTCCTTGAGCACAGGACTTGGCTCCATTACACTTCTTGGTGCTCCTTTTCTCCTCATATTGTGTTTTGTCTTTCTCTTTGTCCAGCTTGCTCTTTTTTATGATAGAGCTGCTTAAGAGTGATTACTAATAACCATACACACAGTCAATACTAAGCTGTCTTGAGATCTCCTCAGCCAAGGCCATTAATCTTAAATTCTTCAGTTTAGCCTCAGGCAGAGTTTTCAGGCAAGGGCAGAAAGCAGTCACATTCTTTGNCAAAATATCACAAGAATGGTTTCTACACCACTTACTAATATTCTTACCCTCTGAAACCTCTTTTTAAAAAAAAAAAGATTTATTTATTATGTATACAGAAGAGAGCGCCAGATCTCACTACAGATGGTTGTGAGCCACCATGTGGTTGCTGGGAATTGAACTCAGGACCTCTGGAAGAACAGTCAATACTCTAACCTCTGAGCCACCTCTCCAGCCCCCTCTGAAACCTCTTGAGCCAGACCATCATAATCTACATTGCTCTCAGCACTACTGTCTTCCATGTTCCTACTAAGCCCTGCTTAAAGCCTTCAACTGCTTTCCTAATCCAAAGTTTCAAAGTCTTTCATATTCCTCCAACAAACAGCATGGCCAGACCTGTCAAAGCAATGCCCCACTCCCTCCTACCAGCTTCTGTCTTAGTCACTTGTTGTTCTATCGATGTGAAGAGACACTATGACCAAGGCAACTTTTGTGGGGGATGGGATTAGAGACAGGGTTTCTTTGTATATTTCTGACTGTTGTGGAACTCACTTGTAGACCAGGCTGGCCTCGAACTCACAGAAATCCACATGCCTCTGCCTCTNGAGTGCTAGGATTATAGGCGTGTGCCATCGCCTGGCTCCCAAAGCAACTCTTNTAAAAGAAAACATTTATCTGAGGGCTTCCAGGGGGCATGATGGTAGGAAGGCATGGTGCTGGGCAGTAACTATATCCTGATCCACAGGCTAAGAGAGAGAGAGACACTAGTCTTGGCACNGACTTTTGAAACCTCAAAGCCTACTCTCAATGCCACACTTCCTCCAGCAAGACCACACCTCCTAATCCTTCTAATNTTTTCAAATAGTGAAACTCCCTGGTGATTAAGCATTTAAACATATAAGCCTATGGAGGCCATTCTTATTCAAATCACCACATTAAAATTGTTGTTTTCTGGGGCTAGAGAGATGTCTCAGTGGTTAGAAATACTTGTTGTTCTTGCAGAGGACTGGGGTTCAATTCCCTTCACTCACAAGGTGGCTCACAACCATCCATAACACTGTGGTATACAGACATACATAGGAGCAAAACACTCATACACATAAATGATATTTTTCATTTTCAGTTTTTGAGACAAGGTTTCTCTGAATGTAACCGTGGCTATCTTGGAACTGGCTCTGTAGATCAGGCTGACCTTGAACTCACAGAGATCTGCCTGCCACTGCCTCCTAAGTGCTGGAATTAAAGGCATGTGCCACCACTGCCCAGCCAAATATAANTTTTTTTAAATGATTAGTTTCTAGAGATTATCCAGGGTTTAAGATTTTTCATGGTTTTAAAATATTTTGTAGGGTCATAGTAAATATTCCTCCCTGTAGATGAATTTTTCAAACTCTAGAAGATCCACAGGCAGAGATGAATTTACTGTAACAGAAAGCTTAATTTTCAGGGATTCTCATTTTGTAGAGGATGTCTACCAATGAACTACATCCAAGTCAAGTGTGTGTGTGTGTGTGTGTGTGTGTGTGTGTGAGAGAGAGAGAGAGAGAGAGAGAGGGAGAGTGTGTGTACTGGGTCTCATGATTCTAAGACTGGCTAGGATGACCTTGAACTTCTAATCCTCCTGCCTCTACCTCCCAAGTGCTGGCATGACAGATGTGTACTACATATCCTTCTTGCTTGTTTTCTCCTTCGTGTTTAGCAACCTNGGAAATGTGTTCATCTGCTTGAAGCCTCCTGTGCACATGCCCAATTGAGAAGTTAGCGATCTGGGTAGACATTGTATGCAGATCTATGGAGTGCCTTCTCTGGCTCCTCTCCTGCATTTTCCCTCTCACTCCAACCCCTACACACTCACTTTCCAGATGTTATAAACATTCCAAGCTTTGTCATCTGATTTTCCTTTTTCTTTCTTTTCTCTCTGATTTCCAATCAAATCAGACTGAGTTTTTCTCCAAGTTTTAGCCACCACACATGGTGCTGTTTGGGGCCCACTCTCAGTGTAAAAGCCACAAAACACTGGATACTCACCCAGAGTCGTGTCTTTCTCTCAATTATAAACTCCTCTTTGCCCATGGCAATTTATAAGCAAACCTCTCTGAACTACTATCTTCCCATATATTTCTCTTCTATCAACTCCTGCCTTTAAGAGTGCCAAATTCTTTCCCTTTGTGGCATCATTTCTCCCTAGATGCATTGTTCTCTTGTTAACAATGCTATATATAAAAGATTAAAAGATTTTCTATTCATTTTACATACCAACCACAGAGCCCCCTCTCCTCCCTCCTACTGCCCCCCAGCCTTCCCCCAACCCACCCCCCATTCCCACCTCTTCCAAGGCAAGGGCTCTCATATGGAGTCGGCAGAGCCTGGTACATTCAGTTGAGGCAGGACCACAACCCGCCTCCCTGCACCAAGGCTACACTAGGTGTCCCGCCATAGGCACTGGACTCCAAAAAGCCAGCTCATGCACCAGGGACAGGTCCTGATCCCATTGCCTGGGGGACCTCTAAAGAGTTTAAGCTAAACAACTGTCTCGCATATCCTAAGGTCCTAGTCCAGTACCACGGGGGCTCTACAGCTATCAGTCCACAGTTCATGCATTTCCACTAGTTTGGCTGGCCATCTCTGTACATTTTCCATCATCATCTCGATGCCCCTTGCTCATAGAATCCCTCCTCTCTTTGTCGATTGGGCTCCTGGAGCTTGACCTGGCACCTGGCCATGGATTTCTGCATCTGCTTCCATCAGTCACTGGATGAGGGCTCTACGATGACAGTTAGGGTATTCATGCATGTGATCACCGGAGTAGGCCAGTTGAGGCACCTTCTCGATTATTGTCAGTAGTCTAAGGTGGGGTCATCTCTGTGGATTCCTGGGAACTTCCCTAGCACTCTGTTTCTCCCTATTCACATGATGTCTTCATTTATCATGATCTCTCTTTCCTTGCCCTCCCACTCTGTCCCTGTTCCAGTTCAAACCTCCCATTCCCCTATGTTCTCGTCCCCCATCCCTTGCCCTCCATTACCCCTTCTCGCCCTCAGTTTGCTCATGTTGATCTCTTCCATTTCTCCTTTGCTGGGCAATCCATGCGTCCCTCCTAGGGTCCTCCCTGCTAGGTAGCCTCCCTGGAGCTGTGGGTTGCAGTCTGATTGTCCTTTGCTTTACATCTAGTATCCACTTATGAGTGAGTACATACCATGTTTGTCCTTCTGAGTCTGGGTTACCTCACTCAGGATGATATTTTCTAGTTCCATCCATTTGCCTGCAAATTTCATATGGTCATTGTTTTTCTCTGCTGAGTAATACTCCATTGTGTATATGTACCACATTTTCTTAATCCATTCTTCAGTTGACGGGCATCTAGGTTGTTTCCAGGTTCTGGCTATTACAAATAATGCTGCTAAGAACATAGTTGAGCATGTATCTTTGTGGTATGATTGAGCATTCCTTGGGTATATACCCAAGAGTGGTATAGCTGGGTCTTGAGGAAGATTCATTCCCAATTTTCTGAGAAACCGCCATACTGATTCCACAGTGGCTGTACAAGTCTGCACTCCCACCAACAGTGGAGGAGTGTTCCCCTTGCTCCACATCCTCTCCAGCATAGACTGTCATCAGTGTTTTTGATCATAGCCATTCTGACAGGTGTAAGGTGGTATCTCAGAGTCATTTTGATTTGCATTTCTGATGACTAAGAATGTTGAGAATGTCTTTCAGCCATTTGAGATTCTTCTTTTGAGAATTCTCTGTTTAGCTCTGTAGCCCATTTTTTAATTGGATTGTTCAGTATTTTGATGTCTAGTTTCTTGAGTTCTTTATATATTTTGGAGATCAGCCCTCCGTCAGATGTAGGGTTGGTGAAGATCTTTTCCCCTTCTGTAGGCTGTCGTTTTGTCTTATTGACCGTGTCCTTTGCCCTACACAAGCTTCTCAGTTTCAAGAGGTCCCATTTATTGTTGCTCTCAGTGTCTGTGCTACTTAAGCCAGTGCTTCTTAATTTTTATTTTATTTTTAAGGCAGAGTCTTGCTTTATAAGTCAGAACAGCCTGAAACTCAAGCTCCTCCTCTAACAGCCTCCTGAGTGTTGGCAGTACAGAGGGAGCCACCACAAGCAGCTAAGCCACTGCTTTGAGTTGCTTTCTACTGAGTTACTCCCACATGCTGGACACTATCAAGCTTGGAATGCTTTGTTCTTCCCCAGTTCATCTTTCATTCCAGGAGTCTGTTCCAACTGTGAGCTTAAAAGGGTAACTGGAAAAAATCACATTTCCTCACCCACAGCCTTTAATTAAGTGTAGCTCGTGACTGAATATCCTATCAGAACATTTAGAATATTTACTTTTCACTAAGCAGCCCTTTACATTCTAAATTTATTTTACTATGTGATGTAGTACCAACATATTATTATTATTATCATTATTATTATTATATTTTTATTATTATTGAAGTACTGGATCTTGAGCCCAAGGCCTCACAGATGCTAGGCAAATGCTATACCATGTGCTACACTTACTAATTCATTCATTCCTTTCTTTCTTTCTTTCTTTCTCTCTTTTTTTTTTCAAGATAGAGTTTCTCTGTGTAACAGCTCTGGCTGTCCCAGAACTTGCTTTGTAGACCAGGCTGGCCTTGAACGCACAAAAATTTGCCTGCCTCTGCCTGTGCCACTACTGCCCGGCCTATAATTTCTTAATTAAAAAATTTCCAGGAAATTACTCAATATTTGATAATGTGCTTATGTTTTTTTTTGTTTGTTTGTTCGTGTTGTTTTTGTTTTTTGAGACAGGGTTTCTCTGTGTAGCCCTGTTTATTCTGGAACTCACTCTTAGACCAAGCCGGCCTTGAACTCACAGAGATCCACCAGCCTCTGGATTTAAAAGCATGTGCCACCACTGCCCAGCCAATGCCCATGTAATCTTTAATGTGAAAAATAATCCAGGGCTGGAGAGATGGCTCAGCGGGTAAGGGCACTGGCTGCACATTGCAGCCACATGGTAATTCACAACTGTCTGTAACTCCAGTTCTAGGGGATCTGATAACTTCACACAGACACACATGCAAGCAAAACACCAATGCACATAAAATATAATTAAATAAATAAAAGTTGGTACTGGCCTTGGTAACAATTTAGAGGAGAAAAATATAGAAAAGCATCTTATATTGTCCTCTACTATCAATTTCACTAAAAATTGGCAACTGAATTAACAAAAAGTGTGGCAATGTATAGTCTGTGCCTGAAGTTTTGATTTTAAAAACCTGTAAGATTTCTTCTTTCAAAAACATGTTTGAAAAATCTTACGTGATGATTTATACTTCCGGGCAATTTACTGGAGTAGTTTCAAGTTGAAGAAGTTTTGCAAATTCTTTTTTTGACCATTGAAGACAAGCTGCTCAACCCTGTAAGAGAATGTATATGAACTGAGTTGTCTCGTGGCTCTTACAGACTCCAGAATTCTGGCGACAATATTTTGATGTTGCTATCACTGATAAACTACTATATTCTTTAACAAAACCTTAGAGAGAAGCAGAGGAAGTCACTTTTAACATTTTCACTTTCATTAGAAAAACAAATGGCGAACTCTCTTCCTCCAGTCTTCTTCCTACTAGACAGTTCAAACGCAGAACGTTTAAAAAAA
>LZPO01017280.1:469244-480663 GCA_001675575.1 Neotoma lepida | reverse complement strand
TAAGTGCTAAATAGTTGATAATAGCACCATTTAAAATATGATTTAAGGACATTAAAAATGGTGGTGCATTAGCTAGCTAAGTGGATCAAAGTATTTGTTATGCAAGCCTAATGACCTGAATTTGATTGCTGGAATCCCCGGTAGAAGGAGAAAACCCACTTGTAAAGTTATCTTATGATTTCTACACATACATAGTGGGGCACACAAGCACCACGTTCTCACATAGTAAGAATGTTTTTTTCAAATGGTGACATGTTCGTGGGAAATAGAAGCAGGAGAATCACAAGTTTGAGGCCAAAAACTAGGGACAAAGCTCAGTGGTAGAGCACTTNGCTAGCATGCACAAAGCCCTAGATTCTATGGCAAAAACAAAAAGAAAAGAATGCCTAGCAAGTTCTAAACTGCCTGTGCTACATAGGGCCCTGTCTCTTGAAAGAAAAGGAAGACTAAAGTTTAAAATATCCTCCATTGAGCAAATGGCAGATGCAGACATGTATTAATTCACATTTTACTGATAACGTTNAAATACTTAGGGTGGTTTCATTTGGGAGGTTGTGAAAGCTTTAAGAGGCCAAGATTGACTGGAGGAAATGGTTCATTGAGCAGGGAGGGCCTTAGGAGTTAACCTACTCAAGTTCTAGCCTGACTTCTCTACTTCCTGCTTAGCAGATATGTAAGCAAGCTTTCATAGAGCCACCAGTTGCCATGATGTTACCTTATACTATGACCCCAAATAAATCTTTCCTCAAATTTTTTCTTGTTGAGTATATAGTTACAGCAATGATAAAACTTTACTTACAGATNTTTAATACAAATACGTAGTTCTGCTACTCTGGGCAGTTATTCTTTAAAAAAAGGATATATGCAAAGGTTCACTTAATGAAAATGATTTATGTTGTTAATAATCTAGGTCAAGTACATTAATTAGTTGAATAAACTGACATCTATGTGGTATAATATTAGACACTGCAAAAAATGTTTAAGTATACACACATCACATAAAAACATCATTGTGACTACATTTTGTAAGTATTTCTTTCCTTGTTTTTACTCATTTGCTTCATAGTTTTTGTTTTTTTTGTTTTTTTTTTTCTTGTTGGAGCAAAGTCCTGTTGTGTCTGCACTGGGGAGACAGAGGCTGGAAGATTTCAAGTTTAAGTCAATAAACAGTGAAACCCTATTTCCCCAAATCATAAAAATCAGTCATTAAAATACATACTTGTATTTAAAAAGCAAAAATCACACTGGGGATATAATTCAGTGCTAGCCTAAAATAGCCTAGAATGTACAGATCCCTGAATTTGAAACATAGTACCACCAGAAAATGAAGACAGTCATCCAAATGGCTATCAATGGATCATGAGATGTTTAAAAACACCTTAGCCTCTTTAGGAAGAATAAAAAAATTCCAAAATGCAGCTGGGCATGGTGGCACATGCCTTTAATCCCAGCATTCAGGAGGCAGAGGCAGGTGGATCTCTGATTTTGAGGCCAGCCTGGGCTACAAAGTGAGTTCAGGACAGCCAGGGCTACACAGAGAAACCCTGTCTCAAAACAGAAAGAAAGGAAAGATAAGAAAACAAAGCAGACATGGGCTGCAGAGTGGCTCAGTGGTTAAGAGCACTGGTTCTTCCAGAGGATGTGGGTCAATTCCCAGTACCCACATCTCACAGCTGCCTGTAACCCCTGTTCCAGGGCATCTGAGAAAAAAAAAAAACAAAAAAGGAAAAAATATGAAAATGCTAATAAATAGATAATGGAAACAAATTAGTCACCTTTGTACTCAACTTCTTTCAAATCTTAACACTTTGCCACATTTGTTTTGGGGCCTTTCTAAAAAGAAGTCAGTTCTAAGCAAACAAGCCTTGTGCTTTTCCGAAGCCCCAGCCACTCTGAANGTGAAGGGAGGTAGATAGATCACTGGAGCCCATGAGTTCTGTTTGAGACCAACCAGGGCAACCTGTAAAAAGTCTGCTTTTTAAGTATTGTGGAGGCATTTGTTTGTTTGAGATGGTCTCTAAGTTGTCCAGGCTGGCCTTGAAGTCTGTAGACCAAACAAGCCAAGAATTTGTGAGCCTGGTGTTTCAGCCTCCTGAATAGTAATTACAGGCCTGCGCCACCAGGCTCAGCCTATGTGAGTTTTTGTTTCTATGCAGATACATTAATCTCTTGTTTGTACTTGTTTCTACTTTAAGATCAAGATTTAGCTCTAATGATCTTTGAAAATTTTGTCAAACTGGCTCTTAACTGAAGTCTGATCTCAGGGATTATCAACTGCTATAGTATAATTTTTTAAATACTGTGTTCTTTTTATACAAACTTTTCATTGTTACCTATATCTTAAATCAAGAATATTGTTNAACACCTGTTTTTTTGTTTTTGTCTTTTTGAGACAAGGTATCGTGTAGTCCCAACTGGCCTTGCTCTTGGTAGACAAGGATAACTTCCCACCCCCATCTGTCTTTTTAAAGATTAAATAATAATGTGCATGGGATAAATGTTTAGTCAGCATGAATATTATGTGTACCGTATGTATGCCTGGTGTTCTTGAAGGACAGAAGAGGGCATCAGATCCTTGGAACTGGAGTACTAGGCAAGTGTGAACTGTCATATGGGTCCTGGGAACTGAACCCTGGTTCTATGCAAGAGTAGTAAATGCTCTTAACTGCTAAGCCATCTCTCCAGCCCCTAATACAGAGTTTTTGTTGTCTTTGTTTTGAATTAGAGTCTCATTCTGACTTGACTTTTGAGCGTATGTAATCCACTTGCCTCACCTCCTTAGTTGCTGGCATTACAGGAATGTGCCACCATGTTTGGGCTAGTCTGTTATCTTTGTCTTAATGCCATCAGTTGAACTGTAATAGTTTGGGCATTCTTTTTTAGAGTCTCAGGAAATAAATAAGGGCAGAATTGTCATTCTTGTTTTTACATCTTTCTCTTTGCTATTTCAGTGATGGGGAATTTTGTTCTTGCTTTTGTGTTTCATATTTTGAAATTATGTTTAAGTACATACAAATTTATGATAATATTATATTGTTATTTTTTATGTCTATACATTCATTTTGCCTTCATTCTAATTGGCCTGTTGTTAGAATTTGCTTAGTGTAAACTTCCTTATCTTTTTAAGCTTTAGCCGTTTTATTTCTCTTAGTTTGGTTGTGACAACAACAGTTTTTTTTTATTTTACACCAATAGATAGTCTTTTCACATTTAAGTTTAATCTTTTATAATTTGCTTTAGCTCAAGTATTGAGTTGGTTCTTTCTCTCATTTTCCTATGCTATTTTTAGTCTCCATTCAATAGAAGAAGTCAAATTTCTGGCTTCCATTGCTTGCTTTTTTAATACCAGACNCCAGTGGGCTGGTTGTTCAGTCCCACATGCTACTAGAGAGATCATTTTGTACTTTATTATACTGCCATGACATACTTACAGTAAAGTATGTTTATCACAATGTGACCTTAGCTATGTCATCTTGCTGGTGTTATGGGNTCTGCTTGGATCCAGCACAATTCACACACCAAGTCAATGCAGAAAACAAAAATTTATTGTAATCAAGTCACTGCTGATTGATCAGGGCTGCAGAACAGACTCAGGAGCTGAACTGTGACCCCAAGCCAGAATGTTACAAAGGTTTTAAATGTGAAAACTACGAACATCTGTGCCAAGTTACAATTACATTTTTCACCAATCAGGGTTCAGGGTTTAGGGACTTTCCTAGGAACATATCTCTGTGGTACACTTATCTTCTTTTCATTGATTGGTTTACTCAAGTGTGGCCGGGTGGCTTTCCCACCATTCTTGTCTCAGCTTGCCAACCAGGATATCAGTGATGTCAGTTACCCAGGGGGTCGGGGGAGGTCTTGGGAACTTAAACTTTATTTGACCCTTACTCAAAATGGAAGTTCTATCCAGAATGGCTTCAATTTGGTTCCTTCTTACACTGGGANNCCTTCTGTAGCTTTCCTAATACTCATCTGCCCCTGGCTTTTCCCTTCTAGTGACTTACTGAATGAACAAATGCTCAGGAAGCAGGCTGAGTTAGAATCTGCACAGTGCCGGCTCCAACTTCAGGTCCTCATTGATAAATGCACTAAACTCAATAGCCGTGTCCAGGTGAGTTTGTCCTTTCTAATTCAAAAAACTTTTAGAATCAGAATTAAAGAGAAGAGCAATTTAAGAGGAATCAAATTACATAGGTTGATCTTAATTTGTCCAAAACCCATATTTCTATGAATTCTGTGAGGGCTTCAGACACAGTGCAACCACTAAGGACTATCAATATTTGATAATTTTCTGCATTTCTTTATTTCAGTTACTTGGTGAATACTCTGAAATGCAGTTCTTTAAGGTTCATGGTAACATTTTCATGATTGGCAAGAAATCTTTTATCTAATCAAGAAATCATTATTGGGGGGCTGGAGAGATGATTGAGCAGTTAAGAGCCCTGGCTGGAGAAAACCTAGGTTAAATTCTTAGCACCCACATGGCAGCTCACAACTACCTGTAACTCCAGTTCCAGGATACCTGACACCCTCATATAAACATACATGCAGGCAAAACATCAATANATATAAAATAAAAAATTAAACCATTCTTGAGGGGGAAATAAAAGCTTTCATTTACAAAGTCTGTTTCCTTGTAGGACTTAGAAACCGTTGTTATGCGGCATCAGAATGAAGTTAAACAGCAGCCCAGGGGCTCCCAAGCACTTGGCTGGAATTGCTTACCCTCCAGCCAGAACCAGCATAAATACCACTTTCAAAAGACCTTCACAGTATCTCAGACAGGAAACTGCCGAATCATGGCATATTCTGATGGTTTGAGCTGCCTGGTGGTATCACAGCCTTCTCCTCAGTCCTCTTTCATTCCAGGTAAACAATTTCAAACCTCATCTTTTGTGTTCATTATTAGATACTACTTGCTTTTCTGCCCTTTTTAAAGANTCTTGGGCTCAGTAGTGGTTAAATACTGATAACAGGCTATCAATACACTTTTTTCTGTCAGTTCNCTGTAACTGAATGCAAGTAATTCGGGTGCTACAAAGATGCCATCATAGTTGCACATGCCTTTAATCCCAGCACCTGAGAGGCAGGTGCAGACAGATCTCTATGAGTTCCAGGAAAGCCAGGACTACATAAAGAGACCCTGTCTCAGAACAAACAAAAAACATATCGTGCATAGCTAGGTCTACTGGCACACACACACCTATCATCTCAGAATTCAGGAGGTTGAGGTAGAAGTTTGAGGTCACTGTGGTCTACATAGTGAGACCCTGTTTCAAACAGAAAATGTCTCTTTCAGCTACGAATAGTACTTTTATCACTGTACAGGCTATTGCCTTCCTTTAAAAATATTCTTTCATGTCTGTTGCTTTTATTTTGCGAATTCATTTACCAAGAATGTAGAAATAACCAGTAATCATGTTAAGAGAAAGGAGGTACATGGGAGGAAGTGTGGGTCATTGATGTAGTCCAATATTCCCTGTGTATGTCTTTNACTGTACAGATTCATTTGAGTGTTTTGCAAATCTATTCCAGAGACTAATTCAAATTTAAACAAAATTTAATATTTTGGATTGCAAATAAGAATTTCAGGAATAAAATAGTCATTTTATTACTGTATATTAATGGGGAGCTGAAGAGATAACTNGGTGGTTAAGAGCACTTGCTATTCTTTCAGACAGGAAAGTGGTAGGTACTCTTTTGAAGTTCCATAGTTCTAAGCTTAGCAGCCATGTTAGGTGTCTCATAGCCACCACCTATAATTCCATTTCCAGCGCCAGGAAATCTATTGCCCTCTCCTGGCTTCCATGGGCACCCACATTCATGTGCATATACCCATACAGAGACAAACACACATAAATAATAAAGCTGGCACTGGAGAGATGGTTAAGAGCAGTAAAGTTTATTAACTGTTCTTCCAGAGGACTGGGATTCAATTCACAGCCTCCCACGTGGCAATTCACAACCATCATAACCTGTAACTCTAGTTCCAGGAGATCTGGCACCCTTTTCCTGGCCTCCAAGGGTACCAGGCATGCACATGGTACACATCATACATGCAGGCAAAGCAAAATGTAAAATAAATATTAAAAATAAAGCTTGCCAGGGCTGGAGAGATCNCTCAGTGGCTAAGAGCACTGGCTGCTTGGTTCAGATCCCAGCACCCACATGGTGGCTCACACCCATCCCTAACTCCAGTTCCAGGAAATCCAATGCCCTCTTCTGACCTCTGTGGATATCGGACATGCATGTGGTGCACATGCATACATATAGACAAGGCAGTCATACTCATAAAATAAAATAAATCTTAAAAAAAAAAAAAACTTCTCATCTTAGTTTCTCCAGCCCTTGTCTCTGTTCTTTATTGCTCATATCCCTCTTACATCTTGAATTATCTCTCTTGTAGGTAAATTATGCTTGATATTTGTCTAAACAACTTAATTTGTTTTGGCTATTTGAGACTGGGTCTTGCTATGTAGACCAGGCTGTCCTCAAATGTTTTGTTGTTGTTGTTGTTGTTGTTTTTCTAGAGGTGAGGGTTTCTCTGTTTAGCTCTGGTGTCCTGGAGCTCTGTAGACCAGGCTGGCCTCGAGCTCGCAGATATCTATCTGCCTCTTCCTCCCAAGTGCTAGGATTAAAGGTGTGTGCACCATCACTGCCAGGCTGCTTTTTTTTTTAATATATAATTTATTTTTATTTTTATGCTCGTTGGTGTTTTGCCCTGTCTCTTATACACATCTAGATGTGTATAAGAGACAGCAGAGAAGTGTGAGCTGCCATGTTAATTGAACCCAGTTGCTGAGTTATCTCTCCAGCTTCCCAATACTGCTTTTTTATCTCCCTTCCAAATGCTAGGATTGTAGTGATATCCTACCATGCCCAACTGTCCCAACAGCTTTACTGAAATATGACTTGTAAAATAAAATTGTACATATTTAAAGTAGCTTTGACTAGTTTTGTAATCTTTTACTTATACGTAATCCTTTCTCACTCATAGGCAGCCACTGATCTGCCTTTTGTTACTGTGTTGCATTTTCTTGAACTGTATATGAATGGCATCATACAGCCATATGCCTGTTTTGTTTGTTTGTTTGTTTGTTTGTTTTCGGTTTTTCAAGACAGAGTTTCTCTGTGTAGCCTTGGCTGTCCTGGAATGCCACCACTACCTAGCTTTTTTGTTTTTGTTTTTAAGACCCGTATTTTTATGTAAATTAAGTTTATTGCTGGATGGTATTTCATTGTTTGTATATATTGTAGATTTGTTTATTCATCCATCTATTGATGGATATTTGAAATGGATTTAGCTTTTTTAAAAGATATAACCCTGGGGTGCTGGGCATGGTGGCACAAGCCTTTGATCCCAGCATTCGAGGCAGAGACAGACAGATCTCTGAGTTCAATACCATCCTGGTCTACATAACAAGTTCCAGGACAGCCAGGGCATTACAGAGAAACTCTGTCTCAAAGCCGAGGAGGGGGTTTAAACCTGGGGACTATTCATTTTCATTATTTGACTAGCTATTTTCTAAGGACTTGGATTCCAAGAAAGGTAAGCAAAGGTGCTAATTACTTTAAAAAATAGTTCGATTTTGCCATAATTACTTTTATGTGCTTTTTTTCAACTCTCTTCTTTCTTAGGCTTTGGTGTTAAGATGTTGAGTACTGCCAACATGAAAAGCAGTCAGTATATTCCTATGCATGGCAAGCAGATACGTGGATTAGCTTTCAGCAGTCNATCCAAAGGCCTTCTGCTCTCTGCTTCCTTTGACAACACTATTAAATTGACCAGGTAAGTGAATGAAGGGTAAGATTGGGCCTGGGCCACTGTGCATCAAATTAGTCTTAGTTCTCTTATTGATCTGAGGCATTGTCTCCTTTTAAAAGTATATATGCAATAGGCACATGCCTTTTATCCCAGCACCCAAGAGACAGAGTCAGGCAGATCTCTTGAGTTTAAGGCATCATGAGTTCCAGGACAGCNAGGGCTATAGAGAGACTATCTCAAAATAAACAAAGGAATAAAAGTATATAACCTGTGTAGTGATTACACCTGTCATCCTAGCACTTGAGATCCATGATGGTTACCATGTGTTTGAGGCCAGCCTGGACTACATAGAGAATTTGAGGACAACATGAACTACAGAGTTAGAAGAACAACAGAAAAGTGAACATAAAGCTGGGTGTGATAGCAGATGCCTCTAATCCCATCTCCTGAATGGTAGAGGCAGGAGGATTGGGACCCAAGGTCAGCCTAAGATGAATGAGATAGAAAAAAAAAAAAGGGAAAATAAAAGTGACATAGTAGGTCACTAAATTAATGTGTAGTGACCTGAGTCTGTTTTTTGTTGGTTTTTGTAGTGCTGCAAATTGAACCTGGGTCTGGAGTATGCTAGACAAGCATTTTATCATGGCACTGTCCATCCATTTATTTTTTACTATGAGGTTCTTAGTAATTGACCTAGGCTAGCCTTGACCTTGGAATTGTCCTCCTTCAACCTTTTGAATAGCTGGTGTTTTAGGTCTGCACCAAAGGCTGGGTTGTCCTAATCTTTAAAATTCCATTTTAAGAAATAAATACTTTACTCACTTTTATTTATGTGTGTGGGGGTGTTTTGCCCTGATGGATGACTGCACCACCTGAATGTAGTGCTTGCAGAGGCCAGAAGAGGGCATCAGGTCCTCTGGAACTGAACTAGAGTTACAGGTGGTTGCTACTCACCATGTGAGTGCTAAGATCTAAATCCAGATCCTCTGCAACAAGTGTTCTTAACTACTGAACCATCTCTCCAACCCCTAAAATTACATATTTTTAAAATACATATTAAACTGTGTGGATGAGAGCAATGTTCTATAGATGTTGGGATAATAATGTGGAGGGATCATTGATGCCTCATAACATAGAATTGCCACGACAGCTCAGGACTGCTTATTCCAGTTCTGTCCCCTGGATAATTTAGTAGTATAAGCCAGACTTGAGTCTGATCCATTCTTTTATAGCTAGCTTCCTATTCCTTTTGACTCTTTAAGGGAGGCAGGAAGAGGCAGCACATGCCTTTTATCCCACCAGGGAGGCAGAGGCAGGCAGATCTCTGTGAGTTCAAGGCAAGCCTGGTCTACAGAATGAGTTCCAGGACAGCCAAGGCTACATGGTGAAAACCTTTCTCGAAAAACAACAACAAAAAGTTGGGAGATAGGGATGTGTAGTAACTCAGTGGTAGAATACATGCCTGATAAGTATGATACTGGGGCAGGAGGACCCCTAGAGAAGGCTCAGCTCATATAAAAACACTTTCTACAGAAACTTAATGACTTGAACCCTTGATTGGGGGAGAGAACCACTCCAAAGAGTTATCCTCTGAACTCCACACATAGAATGTGGCAATGCATGCATCCACATGCTCACATACATATATACTGTGTGTGTGTGTGTGTGTGTGTGTTTTAGATGAGGGTGGAAATGGGTACTAAAGAGATGGTCAGTTCAGTTCCTAGCAGTCAACATCAAGCAGCTTGAAGACCAGTTTCAGGGGACCTAATAACCTCTTCTGGCCTCCTATTGCACCTATGCAAAGACATACACAAAAAGAATTTTTAAAGATTATTTCGTTTTGTTTTTGTTTTGTCTACATGTATGTCTGTGTGAGGGCGTTGGATCCCCTGAAACTGGAGTTGCAGACAGTTGTGAGTTGCCATGTGGGTGCTGGGAAGTGAACCTGGATCTTCTGGAAGAACAGCCAGTGTTCTTAACCGCTGAGCCAACTCTCCAGCTCCCAAATAAANTCTTTTAAAAATGGGTGAAGGTGTGCTAGAAAGATGATTTGGTAGTTATGAGCACTGACTGCCCTTCCAGATGTCCTAGGTTCAGTTCCCAGCACCCACATGGCAGCTCACAACTGTCTTAACTCCACTTCCAGGAGATCTAAAACTCCTTCTGGCTTCCTCAGGAAGGGTACTCATATAGTATACAGACTTGCATGTGGGCAAAACACCCACAATAATAATTTTATAATTTAAAAAATAATTAAAAAGGGGGCAGACATGATGGTACATGTCTTTGGCCCAAGCCCTTGGGAAGCAAAAGCAAGATCACAGTCCAAGGCCAGTCTGGTCTACTCAGCAAGTTCTAGCCAGCCAGGACTGCATAGTGAGACCCTGTCTCAAAACAACAGTAAGGACAGGGACAAACTGGAAATAATAGCGCAGTGATAGACTGCTTGCTTACCATGCATTAATCCCTAGGTTCATTGCCTACCACCACAAAAAGTGTGTGTGTTGGGGGAGGGGGAGTGCTGTTACACAGTGTTGTTAATGGCTACTTCTGGGTGGTTGGATAATTTTTGGTTTCCCTTACATTTTCTACTTTCTTGTATTGCTTACTGATTATCTGTGTGACAGTTAACTATAGAGAAAGTAATTCAGTAGAGAAGGGAATGTATCATTTGTATATTACCCTTTTACTTCATTATAATTCAAGAATTAAGTCTTCAGACCAGAAAGTACAAGTGTTTTGGAATTGAGGACTATACAGTTCCCAGAGGAAATAGGAAATCCAGATAGTTTAGGGTGTGGATATGTTCTCAATAAATATTACTTTGTTAAATGTTTTATTATTTAACATTATCGCCATTGTATACATGATTTTCTTAATGTATAGTGGTAAAAATCTCTTATAACTCCACAGCCTAGAAACAAATACTGTGGTGCAGACTTATAATACTGGACGACCTGTTTGGAGCTGTTGCTGGTGTCTTGATGAAAACAATTACATCTATGCTGGACTGGCCAATGGTTCAATTCTGATATATGACCTACGGAACACAAATGCCTATATACAAGAGTTAGTTCCTCAGAAAGCCAGGTAGGAAAAACTCATTTTTATGTAGATCACAACAGCATTCTTTTAGATTGTTACTATATTAGTTCATTCCTTGGAGTGTCTCAACAGTTTACCACCAGTCTAAGATCTGGTACTTTCATCAGTTCAGAATCAATAGAATTTGAACCGGTGTGGTGGCGCATCCCAGCAGTTGGGAGGCAGGCAGATCTCTGTGAGTTCGAGGCCAGCCTGATCTACAGAGCGAATTTTTGGACAATTAGGGCTACACAGAGAAACCCTGTCTTGAAATACCAAAATAAAGTGTTTGGTTTGATAACTTCTGCATAATTAAATTCATAGGAACATGGTTTGCAGAGTGGTGTTTGTGAAAGGATTCTTAATATATAGTATTGTTCATAAATTTGCAGATGGAAATTTAGAAGATCTAACTAAAGCTGGGGGGTGGAGGTGGGGGAGGGACACACACACAGGACACCTTTAATCAACCACCCAGCACTCAGGAGGCAGAAGCAGGCTGATATCTTGAGTTGGAGGCGAGAAAATTCCAGGACAGCCAGGGATATACAAAGAAACCCTTTC
>LZPO01017280.1:430138-443745 GCA_001675575.1 Neotoma lepida | reverse complement strand
CCCTCTTCCCCCCTGTCCCTCCCCTGCCACATGTAGACTAGGCTGGTATTGAATTTAGATATCTGCCTGCCTCTGCCTCCAGTACCTCCAGAGACTACCATGCCTAGCCTTTTTGTTTTTTTGAGGCAGATTATCACTACACATAGCCCATGCTAACTTCAAAGTCCTGTTTTTTGAGGTTTTCCTGCCTTAAAGTGCCTGTCACTGAATTTATTGCCATTCATTACTGTATTGGGCTTCCCCACCTTTCTTCTGATCCTTCCAAGGGTCCATCAAGAACATTTCAGAGTACACTCCTAGAATCCTGCACTTGGGATGAGGTTCTGTGTGTAGGAAGATCATATGCATCCTTCTATATCTAGGCATAGCATGATGGAAGATCTTGTCTTCAAGGAAAAAAATAATAAAAGCTAGGGCTAGGAGTGTGGCTCAGTGACAGTATTTGCTCAGCATGCTTGGGGCCTTGGGTTTGATTCTTAGCACCATTAAAAAAGTGATGAGTGGGATGAAAACTTGTTTTTTTGTTTTGTTTATTCCCTGCCACCCACCACTGCAGGGTCTCACTATGTAGTACTAGCTGTCCTGGAACTCAGAGAGATCCTCTGCCTTTGCTTCTACCCTAGCCCTGAGTGCTAAAGAATTTAAGTATGTACCACTCCACCTGCCACCTGCCCCTACTTTCTTTTTCTCTGTAGTCTTGTAGCCCAGACTGGGGTTTCTCTGTGTATCCCTGGCTGTCCTAGAGCTTGCTCTGTAGACCAGGCTCTATGGTGGAGCTCATAGAGATCCACCTGCCTCTGCCTCCTGAGTGCTGGGATGAANGGCCTGCGGAGCCACCACCNCCCAGCTGGACTGGATTTCTTCCTACCTCAGTTTCCCAAGTGCTAGGATTACAAGAGTATGTTACCACCATGCCAGGTTTTACCATACATTTAAATATTCACACTTTGAGATTATGACTTCAAAGGGCCGGATACTCTGGGTAAGAGAATTCTGTTCTGCTAAATGGTCTTTAGTTCTTTTGGCCTAGAGGCTTCTAAAATTTGGAGTAGATAGCCTATTACAGAAAAACGCCATTTTTTTGTTTTGTTTTGTTTTTCAAGAAAGAGTTTCTCTGTGTAGCCCTGGCTATCCTGGAACTCACTCTAGATCAGGCTGGCCTTGAACTCAAGAGATCATCTGCCTCTGTCTCCCAAGTGCTGGGATTAAAGTCCTGAGCAGCTCAAAACTCCATTTTTTTGTTTTGTTTTGTTTTTGTTTGTTTGTTTTTGGTTTTTGGTTTTTCAAGACAGGGTTTCTCTTTGTAATTTTAGAGCCTGTCCTGGAGCTCGCTCTGTAGACCAGGCTGGCCTCCAACTCAGAGAGATCCACGTGCCTCTGCTTCTGCCTTTAGTGTTGGAACTAAAGGTGTGCGCCACCACCACCCAGCTTTCAAAGATTTTTGTAAAAACCAGTTATTTTGTGTTTTTTTGTCCTGCTCTAGCCCAGGCTGGCCTTGAACTCTGTGTGATCCTAGTACCTCAACCTCTTGAGTGTTGAGATTATTGGTATGAACCATCACATCATCTTGGCTTTGTAAAATCACTATAAGAAGCTGCAAGGACTTACAGTGTTTTTATTTTTATTTCCAACTTGAAAATATTCTGAAATAGAAATTAGGTCAGAGAATGCTGAAGTCAGAAGACATGTTGGTGTGGTTCCCTTTCTCTTAAGTGTTGGGAGAGGGACTCACATTCTTTAGCCTGATTTCTCACCCAACTTTCCTGCCTTTGTACTGGTTTCATACACATCTTACTACCCACATCTAAAAATACATAGAGTAATATAGATTTCTGGAGAGTACAGAGTTACAATTTTGCGTTTCCGGGGTTTATATGATTTTGTGGTGCATGCTAGACAGACCCCGTACTGTGGTAGTTGTTGGAAAGGGTTTTGTTATTTCCTTTATATACATACTTCAAGTTTTTGTTTCCTTTTCTGTGTTTGTGTTTTTGTTTTGTTTGAGACTGGGTCTCACTATGAGACCTTGCAGGCCTGGTACTCATTCTATAGAACAGTATTCACCAAGATCCCCCTGCCTCTGTTTCTCAAGTGCTGGGATTAAAGGTTTACACCACCTTGTTTCATTTTTTTTGAGACAGGTTCAACATGTAGCCCAGGCTGACCTCAAATTCCTATTCTGCCTCAACCTTGTAAGTATACTGGGGTTACAGGCAAGTGCCATGTTATTGGTTTATTTAAAATTTTGTATTTATCTAACTACCTCTTTCCCGAATATTTTTTTATTCTGGTCAAGCATTAATACTTAGTTTATGAAACCCTTCTTATCTCATTTGCCACAGTTAATAACCACAATTGATAGATATGAGAGGTACCAGCCTTATTTTACCATTAAAAAACAAGATATGTGTGGTGTATACCTTCCACCCCAGCTATATGAGAGGCTAAGATGGCAGGATTACTTGAGTGTAGGAGTTTGAGGTCAACCAGGGTAACACAGGACTAACTACTTCATCTCAAAAAAAAAATCAGTATAACAAGTCAGGCAAGCCTCTCAATCAGACTGTGATTTGCCCAAGTCCCATTATGAGAGCTTAGATGGCAACCCCAAAGTCAAAGCAAAGTGCCTGTCTTCCTATGTTACTATGCCACTTTTCAGATTGCAATACAGATATTGTATTTGTTTTTTGTGTTTTGATAATCCACAATTATCCTTTCCAGTTTTTTGTTTAATCAAAATTTGAACACATACTGGGAGCCCATATTTTTATAGTTTTTCTGTTCTTTCTCCATTCCTGAACTCTGGCCTTATATAAATTAGATTGAATGCTGATGTCTTATAGGTGACAAGACCCTGTCCTGTACATACGTACCCCATTATGTTTTATTTTCTTGATATATTTCACTTGGGGTTATTACTGTTGCAATGTCTTCATGTTCAATGATCTTTTATACGTTTCAGTCTGCTGGTAATAGTATCTAATAGTTTTGTTTTTGTCAAGGTCTCTTATAAAACCCAGGTTTGCCTTGAACTTATTATGTAGACCAAGCTGGTCTTCAACTTTCAATCTTCCTGCCTCAGCTTCCTTGGTGATAGAATTACAAGTATGTGCCACCATACCTGGCACATCCACTATATTATTTTATTTAGTTAGTTAGTTTTGTTTTATTTTGTTGTTTGTTTTTTGTTTGTTTTGAGACAGAGTTTCACTATATAGCTTTGGCTGGCCTGGAACTCAATATGTAGACCAGGCTGGCTTTGAACTGCCTCTGCCTCTGTCTCTGTCTCCCTAGTGCTGGGATTAAAGATAGTCACCACCATGCCTTGCTGTATTTATTTTTACTTTAGATGCTCTGTTTCATATGTAGAAGTTTGATTTGATCACTTAAAAATAGATTTCATTTCTTTTTTTCTTTTTTTTTCATTTCTTTATTCGTTACATTTTAATTTCTTTATTCGTTACGACTCATTACATGGTCTGGTCGTTCTGAAACTCAGGGATCCACTTGTATTTGCCTGCAGAATGCTGAGATCAATGGCAGGAACTGCCCAGCTTCCTTTCTTCAGTCTACTTCATCTACTGTTTTGGAGTTCTCAATTTTTTAAAAATTTTTTTAATGATTTAGTTTTATTTTATGCGCATTGGTGTTTTGCTTGCATATAGTCTGTGTGAGGGTGTCAGATCCCTTGAAATTCGAGTTACAGACAGTTGTGAGCTGCCATGTGGGTGGTGGGAATTGAACCCAGGTCCTCTGGAAGAGCAGTCAGTGCTCCCAAATGCTGAGCCATCTCTTCAGCCCCTGGAGTTCTCATTTCTTGTATTGTTTTTTTGAAACAGAGTCTCTGTATCTAGAGTTTCTCTGTGTAACAGCCCTGGCTGTCCTGGAACTTACTATGTATACTAGGCTTGCCTAAACTCACGAACTCCCAGGGACTCACCTGCCTCTGCATCCTAGTGGGATTAAAGGAATGTGCCACTGTGCCCAGTTTGGGGTTCTTCCCGTTCCTTGATCATTTCCTGTTGGGCTCTTTTTCCTGTCATTGGCCGAAGTCCTGTTTCTTTATTGAACAAGTCTGCTAAGGAAGGGTCCCATGCAAATCTATTGTGGGGTTTTGTTTTGTTTGGTTTTGGTTTTTAACCAGTTCTCTGTTATTTTTTTGTTGACTATTCTTGGAAGTTCTATCCAGTTTACATCTCTTGAGTGGTGATTTCCCTCAACTACTGAGCAAGAATGTGAGATTCTGTTTGAGTTCCTGCTCAGGGATCAGAGTTCCAAAACTTGAATTTTGTCTAATTGACAGTATGTTTGAGGAGAGCAATTGCTATGGTAGTTAATCCTTCATGGGTGAAAGTGCATAGAAAGCAAAAGTTCAAAGTCACCCTTGGCTACATAGCAAGTTTCATATAGCCTGGGCCATATGAAATTTCATCTTGAAACTAACATCAAAGAATTATTAAATGTTCATATGTATCTTTTGACTCACTAATCCTTTTTCTGAAAAATTACTCTGAATTTGTATAATCAGTATAATAAATGTAGAGGTCTTTTTCTTTTTATGACAATTGGAAGAATTGATTAAAGAAGTGGTTAAATAGGAGTGGAGAGAAGATGGTTATTATTATTTTTATTCTCCTTTATTAAAAAAAAAGGTGGTACACTCTAGTGAGGTGCAATTTTATTTTCTTCTTTAATGATGGATTCTACAGATTGTGTGTGTGTGTATATGTGTGTATATGACATACGTGACACCAGAGCCTTTTTTCGTCTGGAAATTGTGTAGCATTGGTTGTCCTGAAACTAGCTCTGTTGACCTGTTGACCTTGAACTCAGAGATCCACCTCCCTCAGCCTCCCAAGTGATGGGATTAAGGGTGTGTGCCATCACTGCCCAGCAAGTATTTTTTAAAAAGTTTTTTCTTGTATGTATGTTAGCATGCTCTGGAAGAAATAGCAAGACTACTGGAGGATGCATGGGAAACTTCCCATTGTATTCCTTTTTTTTATTGTTCTATTACATGTACACACATACACACACACACACACACACACACAGAGTACTTTTTTTGATTTTTCCAAGACAGGGTTTCTCTGTGTAAGAGCCCTAGCTATCCTGGAACTTGCTTTGTAGACCAGTCTGGCCTCAAACTCACAGAGAAACCTCCTGCCTCTGCCTCTGCCTCCTGAGCTCAGGGATTAAAGGTGTGCGCCACTACCATGCCTGCTCACACAATACTTTTTAAAAATTAAGATAAACCAGGCATGTTGATATGGCCTGTAATTCTAGCACTTGAGAAGCTGAAGCAGGAGGATCGCGTTTCAAGACCTTGTCTCAAAAAAATGAATATTTTCATTTTATACATTATTTAGGGCAAAACATTGCCATGACAACACCAAAAATATTATCTGCCTAACACAGAGGACATGGGAAATGGTTAGCAATCCAGTGATCTGGAAACTTAAAAAAAAATTTATGTGTGTATTTATTTATGTTATATGTGTGTTTGTGTGCACATGAGGACTTGTGGAGATAGAGGACAACTTGTGGAAGTCCATTTTCTTCTTCCATCATGTAGATTTGAGAGAGTGAGTTTATGTCATAAAGTTTGGTGACAATCTTTTATCCATCCATTGAGCCATCTTGCTGTCCCACCCCATGTTTAAGACAGCTTATAAACAGGTGATTTAAAGTTTTTAGGTAAAATAACTATATCTTTAGTTGACTTCAAACTTACTGACAAACTTGGGTTGGTTTAATAATATGTTTTCATTTGTTGGTCAAATTTTGGATAAATACCATCCATTACTGTGTTCCAGAAACATAATGGTTGATACTGGGAATGTGGCCATTATCATTACCTGTTCCTCAAAGATCTGATCCCTACTTTCATGGGGCATATCATCTAGTGGAGGAGATAGGCATTAAGGAATTACAAATAAGGGCTGATGATATGGATGATGTGGCAGAGCACTTGCTTAATATATTCCAGGCTCTGAATTCCCAGTACCAGTACCAGAAAACCAAAACAAAACAAAAACATGTCTTTGGATTTGGGATATAACTCAGTGATAGTGCTCACCTTGCATATGTGAGGCTCTGGGTTAAATCCCCAACACCACACACACACACACACACACACACTCAGTCACTCACAAAGTATTTGGAAAATTACAGCTTTGATAAGTGCTATGAAAGAGAGGTACGTGGACAGGTTTTTAGCTTGTGTTGGGTTTCAAATGACAGCCAGGCACTAAAAGCAGTTTCCAGTAAGAGGATGTAAATTTAGAACAAAGTGTTGAACTGAATCTAAATTTTACAGCTATTTTAGCTTTAGTAAGGTGTAGTTGGAGTATGAAAAATGGCTGAGCCCTCTTAAAGAATGTGTAAATACAGAGTAGGATTCCAAGGACTGAACCCTGGGGAGTGCTTGCAATTGAGGGTTGCAGAGAGGCTGGTTGAGGGAATTGCAGGGAATGGAAGGAGTGGTAGAACGTTAAAAGAAGATTTGCAAGAATTTATTTGTGGAAAAGTTTCAGTTATGAGAGTCAAGGACAGGGCAGTTTTTTGAAAAGGTAGTAGAAATTGGAGAGTAAACAGAATTAAAAAAAAAAAACAATTAAGGTTATTGAGTGAGGGAGCTGGAGATATGGCTCAGAGGTTAAGAGCACTGGCTGCTCTTCCAGGGATCCTGAGTTCAATTCCCGGCAACCACATGGTGGCTCACAACCATCTGTAATGAGATCTAGTGCCCTCTTCCGGCCTTCAGGGATATACAAAGGCAGAACACTGTATGCATAATAAATAAATGAAGCTTTAAAAAAAGATTATTGACTGAGAAAAGGGCATGTTGTAATCAAATGCTCTTGCTACTGAGCTGTACCCCTCAGGGACATTGTTTTATAGAACAATAGAACAGCGTTCTTTTAGGACCCAGATATCACCTAATTGAGACTGTATCAATATGCTTGAGAAATTTGCTTGTGAAAAGTAGTAATAACATCCCAGTTAGCTAAAGATCTTTTGAGGTAAAAGAAATTCGGGCTGTGGCTACAGCTTGTTTTTGTGTTCAACTCCTAGCTCTCCCCACTCTCTCACACACACACACACACACACACACACACACACACACACACACCCCTCTATTTTAGTTTAAGGGCACAGAGAAAGGAACCAGTAAAGAGTGAGTGACTGGGACTGGAGAGGTGGCTCAGAGGTTAAGAGCACTGGCTCTTCTTCCGGAGGTCCTGAGTTCAATTTCCAGCAACCACATGGTGGCTCACAACCATCTGTAATGAGATCTGGTGCCCTCTTCTTGTGTGCCGGCAGAACACTGCATATACAATAAATAAATAAACAAACAAACACTATATATGTAATAAGTAAATAAATAATAAAATAAATTTTAAAGATTTTACAAAAAAGATTGAGAGACTGGAAGTACCTCATGAGTCTCTGCATCAAGAAGGGGAGGAGAAGACCTGGAGAAGTGGCTCAAGGGGTTAAGAGAATTTGTTGCTCTTTCAGAGGACTTGGGTTATAACTGTAGTTCCAGGGAATCTGATGCCCTCTTGGAGACAGAGGCAGATAGAATCTGAATTCGAGACCAACCTGGTCTACATAATGAATTCCAGGCCAGCCAAGACTACATACTGAGAGCCTAGTCTAAACAAAACCAAAAAAGCTGGCACCTGTATGTGCCATCATGCAAAAAGGTGTGCATCTGAAGACAAGTGTCAGGGAGTGGAGACAGATGGTTCTCTGGAACTCATTAGCTAGCCAGTCTAGTGAAATTGGTGAGCTCCATATTCAACCAGTGGAACTGTAGTTACAGACTTTTGTGAGCTGCCATGTGAGTGCTGGGAATTGAACCTGGGTCTTCTGGAAGAGCAACCAGTGCTCTTAGCAGCTGAAACATCTCTCTAGCCCTGATTCTGTTTCCAAAAGTAAAGTGGAGAAACTAGAGAGATGACTCAGAGTCCCTGGTTGCTCTTGCAAGGGAAGTAAGTTTGATTCATGGCATCCACATGGTAGCTCAAGGATCTGGTGCCCTTTTCTGACCTCCTTGGACACCCAAGTATGAATGTGGTACATAGACATAGACACAAGCAAAAATTTAAGGGGGAAAAGATGAAGAGTGGCTAAACAAGACACCCAACATCAACCTCTGGCTTCTGCACAATGCTCATATACACATCAATATTTAATTAACTAATTCAAAGAAGGAAGAATCTTGACTCTTGGGAGGCTGGGACAGGAAGGTGGAAACTGTGAGGCCAGTCTGTGCTAGAGTGTTAAATCAGCAGGTGCTTTCCTGATAGCCTGAATTCCATCTCTGGAATCCACAGAGAGAACAGATTCCCAAAAGTTGTCTCTGACCTCAGCATGGGTGCACATATATTTTCTCTCTCTCTCTGGGGTGGGAGTGCTGTCATGTCATGGTGGTATATATCTATAATTGCAAGTTGAAAAGCAAGAGTTGAAAGCCCATATTGACTACATAGAAAGTTTGAAACCAGACTTAGTTACATGAGATCCTGTTTTTAAAACCAAACCAAAAGCAACCAAAAAGAGAAGGAAGGAATGATGGAGGGGGGGACTTCATATCAGCTTGGTGTCAGATAACATGCACAGACATGCAAATTTATGTACATATATATCAGAATACCTGCATGTATGGGTGTAGTATGTAAGATGTTTTTCTAACTCACCGTGTATCCAAGGATGATCTTTGTTTGTTTTTGTTGTTTGCTTGTTTTATTTTTGTGTTTGAGACTAGGGTTTCACTGTTCTTCCTTTGGGAACTAGAACTTGATTTGTACATACTAGGCTGGACTGAGTCCACAGAGTTCTGCCTGCCTCTGCCTCCTGAGTACTGGCCTTAAAGGTGTATACCGCCACACCCAGCTTCGCCCTTTAAAATCTGTGTATGTGTATGTGTTTGTGTGTCTGTGTGATCAGAGAACAACAGGTGTTGGTCATTGTCTTTCTTTTTTTTTAAATAATTTATTTGTATTTTACGTGCATTGGTGTTTTGCCTGCATGTATGTCTGTGTGAGGGTGTTGGATCCCCTGGAACTGGAGTTACAGACAGTTGTGAGCTGCCATGTGGGTGCTTAGGTATTGGATTCAGGTCCTCTGGAAGAGCAGGCAGTGCTCATAACCATTGAGCCATCACTCCAGCCCCTCAAGCCAGACAGGGTCTCTCTGTGTAGCCCTGGCTGTCCTGGAAGTCTCTTTGTAGACTAGGCTAGCCTCAAACTTAACAGAGATTCCCCCTGCCTCTCAAATGTTGGGATTCGAGGTGTGTTTTACCACATCTGGCTATTTGATTCTTAACAACTTTTTTTTGTTTATTTTTTTTGAGACACAGTTTCTCTGTCCTGGAACTCAAAACTCATTCTGTAGACCAGGCTGACCTCAAACTCACAGAAATCCACCTGCCTCTGCCTCCCTGAGTGCTGGGATTAAAGGTGTGCGCCACCACTGCCAGGCTTCTTAACTTCTTACATGCCCTGCTTGGCCCTTGAATCTCCTATTTTTCTAGTAGGCCCAAAAAAACCCTTCTTGAATTGGTTATTATCTGTACTGGTAGTACTATTTTAAGCTATAATTGGCACATGCCTTTAATTCCAGCTCACAGAGGCAGGCAGATTTCTGTGAGTTCAAGGCCAGCCTGGTTGGTCTATATAGAGAGTTTCAAGACAGCAGGGCTACATAGATAGACCCTGTCTCAAAAAAACAAAACAAACAAAAAAAAAAGTATTTCAGTTAATTACTGTTTTTAGCCGGGGTGGCTTCAAACCCACAGAGATCTGCTTCTGTTTCCCAAGGGCTGGGGTTAAAGGCATGTACAAGAGTGGTGTTTTGAATCTGGCTCTTTGTCATGGTATCTTTAATACTTCATAAGTGGTTTTTATGACCTATACCTTTGTTTTGAACGATAATGGTGCTGAAGATGTTGTTTAGTTAGTAGAGTGCTTGCCTGGAATGCAAGAAGACCTGAGTTTAATCCCAACACCTCAAAAACTGGGTGTGATGGCACATGCCTGTATTCCAGCATTCAGGAGTGGAGGAGTTAGGAAGGTCACAAGTTTAAGGTCAGCCTGGGCTACAGACCTTGTGTTTGTATGTGTGCAGAAGTGCAAAGGTAAGATATCAAAGGAAAATCAGGAAATACTCCTATAGTTACATGCATACTGTATGTACTGGCAGGTACTTGGGTTTAGTTTCTTCCCTCATTCTTTTTTAAGTCAAGCAATGTATATATATAGTTTTAAAGTCAGAGTGCTGCCAGCTTTATCTGAAAACTGTTACTTCCCTATTTAGCTCTCTCTCCACTTGCTTTTTTAATTTTTCTAGACAGGGTTTCTTGGTGTAGCCCAGGCTGGCCTCACAGAGATCCACCTGCCTCTGCCTCCCAAGTGCTGTGGGATTAAAGGTGTGCGTTTACCACCACCCAGCTTAATTTCTCCCCCACTTACTTTTTTTCTCTCTTTCTTTTTGAGATAAGATCTTTCTCTGTAGCTCTGGCAGTCCCAGAACTTGGTATGTACACCAGGCTTGAACTCAGAGATCTGCCTGCCTCTGCCTCCCAAGTTCTGGGATTAAAGGCTTATGCCACCACTCCCAGCTTCCACATTGAATTCTTTATTCTTGTATTTACCTCATGTTTTAATAGAATACTTAAGATCCATCCTCCCTTCCTCAATTTCTTTCCTACTGAGGATAGAACCCAGGGCTTACCACATGCTAAATAAACATTCAACTATTGTACTACACATCCACCCTTCCATTGATTTCTTAGAATTTACTTTTATTTTCATAGTGCATACACATTTTCTTAGTATACTCTACTTGAAAGTAAACTCCATAGAGAAGAATGAAATGGGTAATGTTGTACTACAAGCAGTGTTCAGGCAAGTCAGTAGCTGTAGAACAAGGCGTTATTTGGCTGAGTTCTATGGAAAGCTTTTACCTACTTTAATGAGATCGATTTTAGTCCATTTCCTTGTTCATTCATCAGTCATGAGTCATCCACATACTCATACAGTAAACAGTTTTTTTTTTCTTAAAGGAGATCAAATTCATTGTTACATAGGTCTGGTTATTTAAAAAATATACCCCCCCATTAAAAAAAATCCCTAAACCGGGCATGGTGGTGAATTACTTTAATCCCAGCATTTAGGATTATGAAGCAGAGGCAGGCAGATCTCTGAATTTGAGGCCAGCCTGGTCTACAGAGCAAATTTCAGGACAGCCAGGGCTACACAAAGAAACCATCTTGAAAACAAACAAAAACCCCCCAAACTTCATCTTAGCATCTTTGAAATCGGAGTGTACTTAACATTTTATGACATAATTTTTATTGGCAGAGATCCCCTCCAGTATATTTGTATATTAGATTTAATTTTAAGCATCATCTTCCGTGTCAAGAGAGCATTTTAGGAAAATGTACGGTTAGCTTCATATGACTCCCCACCTAATGTTTTATATTAACTACTGTTTTACTGAATATATTGTAGAAGGACATTAACCAGACAACCGGATTAACTTTCATTTTTATCTGAGATTTTCCTGGATGCTTTTGTAACCTTAAAGTATCCTGTGAATTTAAATAATATGTCACTGATTGTGAGAAATTGCCTGGTAGTTGTTTTTAGACCTTTCCAAAGCTGGGCAAGTTTGTGTTAGTAGAAGTTGAAAATTAATATGAGTTTTAGCTAGACAGGTGTCAGATTTTTTTTTTTTAATGTAATAGAGATTTTTGTTTGCTTGTTTTTGTTTTTTGAGACAGAGTTTCTCTGTGTAGCCCTGGTGAGGAGCCTGGCCTTGAACTCAGAGATCCATTTGCCACTTCCTCCGAAGTGGTAGTATTAAAGGCATGCACCACTACCACCAGCTCAAGTAGAAATTCTTTTTGTTTGTTTGTTTTTTGAGACAAGGTTTCTTTGTATCTCTGGCGCCTTTCCTGTGCTGGGATTAAAGGTGTGTGCCACCACCGCCTGGCTTCAAGTAGAGATTCTTAACCTGAGTTGCAGCTTTACTTATTTGGTTTTGAGACAGAGTCTATTACACAATCCTGGCTGGACTGAAACTCAATATATAGACCAGACTGGCCTCAAACTCACAGAAATCTACTGGTCTCTGCCCCTGCCTCCCAAGTGCTAAGATTAGAGGCTTAAGCCTGGCATAGGGTGATTTTTTTTTTNAATGTCAGTGCTCACATTTTCTGACAAATTAAATTAGAAGGTCTAGGAAGAATTAATACGCATTGACTTATATTTTAATCTTTTACTGTTATATTTTTAAAATATAAATATATATTTACCTACATTATTACTACTTTGCTTCTAGGCCTTCATGTATCTCAGCTACTGTCTTAGGATTTTTATTGCTGTGAAGAGACACCAGGACCATGGCAACTGTTATAAAAGATACACTTAATTGTGGTGGCAACTCATAGTTCAGAAGTTCAGTCCATCATGGTAGGGAGCATGGCAGTGTGCAGGCAGACATGGTGCTGGAGCTGAGAGAGTCCTTTTATCTTCATAGGCGGGCAACAGGATATTTTTTTGTTTTTATGTTGTTTTTGTTTTGTTTTTGTTTGTTTGTTTTGGCCATTTGTTTTTAAACCACCACAGATACCTATAGTACATTCTTTAAAATTTGTTTTTAGGTTTGATTGATTAATGGTTGTTACAGTACTGGGATTGAACTCCTAAGCCATTATACCTGTTAGGCAAGCACTCAACCCATATTTTCAACCCTAGAATTTCTTTTAGTGAAAGTCACTTGGGTGCCAGTTGACCAGGAGATTTTTGTCTTACTTTATCATGTGCACATATATGAATATTCCCACGATTCCATCCCCATCCCCTGTACTGGGGAATGAACCTAGGGCTTCCTACATGCTAGGCATTGCTCTACCACTAAGCTATGAATATAGCTCCTATCCAGTTCTTGAAGTAATTTTTATGGGTTTATTATCAAACATCTATTTATTTGTATGTTTGGAGATACAGGGAAAAATGTGTTTTTCCTACTATTTACTCAAAATATAGTCTCTTACCATTTCAATCTCTGTTGTTCGAATCTTAGATGGTCTTTTAATAAAAAACCCAGAGCCGGATATCAGGGTGAAAGATGAAAGATGAGAGAAGCAGAACAGCCAGTTCTAGTTCTTACCTCTACAAAATCCTCAGCCTAAAGACAGTGCGTTCCTGTTTCCTCACTCCTTATATACCTTTCTCTCCTCTGCCATCTTACTTCCTGGAATTAAAGGCATGTGTGCTTCCCAAGCAAAGGCATGGGATCTCAAGTGCTGGGATTAAAGGTGTGTGCCACCACTGACTGTCTCTGTTTCTCTCCTATATTGGATCAATCTCATGTAGCCCAGTGTGGCCTTGAACTCACAGAGATCCAGATGGATCTCTGCCTCTGGAGTGATAGGATTAAAGGTGTGTGCTACCACTGCCTGACGTCTATGTCTAATCTAGTGGCTGGCTCTGTCCTCTGATCCTCAGGCAAGTTTATTAGGGTACACAGTATAGCACCACAAATCAATCTCTCTCTCTCTCTCTCTCTCTCTCTCTCTCTCTCTCTCTCTC
>LZPO01017280.1:402445-412792 GCA_001675575.1 Neotoma lepida | reverse complement strand
AGACAGAGTTTCTCTGTATATCCCTGGCTGCCTGGAACTCACTCTGTAGAACTAGGCTAGCCTCAAAGTCAGAGAGCTGCCTACCTCTGCCTCCCAAACACTGGGATTAAAGGAATGAGCCACCATGCCCTTTAGTTCCTTATCAAGTGGCTAAGCCATACAACTTTCTCTTATACTTCCTTTAGTTAGTTTCCATTGACAGTGATGTGTCTCTTCACAAAGTTGTGAAAACACTGTTTTATATCTTATATTTTGCATGATACTTTTGTGTTTCTCTTAGCCACTCCTCTATTCTTTGTTTCTAAAAGACATTTCTAAGTTTCCAAAATTAACCATCAGTGATTATATTTATAAATCTTTTATAGCCATGATGTCCCATGAATCTTAAAAGCTTGATAGCATAACCTAGAGAAACAAAATCTGGGAAGAAAATATAAGACAAATTTATGTTTAGTTGCAAATCAAGATAGCAGGGCCTGAGGGGGTGGTGACATGGATTAGTAGACAAGGACACTTGCTCACAAAACTAAGAACCTGAATTCGATTCCTAGAATCCACAAGGTGGAAAGAAAACTAGCTCCCACAGGTTGTGCTCTAACCCGTGTGTGTGTGTGTGTGTGTGTCTTGGGAGAGAGCGGGGGAGAGAGGAGAGAGAGAGTAAGAAAGACAGTATAAAAAAAATCACACAAAGAAAGCTGAAAATCAAGCACTGGCTTCTAAAGTTGCAGTTCTGTGTCTGATGATGTCATGCCTTCATGAAAAGACACTAGTCTGGTTGCTGGTAGATTGGCTATTCCCAGTTAAATGTTTGAGGAGTTTATCATTTCCTTGATAAGGATATTTGTTTTCCTGGGCATGGTTATGCAGACTATTTGGTTAGGCTTTGCTCCAGCCAGTAGGATAGCTTCAGATCTGCTTCATGTGTCTTCTCCATGCTACCAGCAGCCTGGACACACTTTTCCAGGGGAGACAGAAGTACTAGAATACAATGTTAATCCCACAGATTTGAGGAGAAAGACCACCCAAATGATGGCCAAATTAGTTAAGGCAGGCTTTTTTTTTTTATTTGTGTACACATGCTGTCTCTCCCTAAAGATGGGGTTCAAGAGATCAGCATTGGACATGGGGAAGGTAAGGGCTTTTATAGCTCAGGAGTAGGTGTTTCCAGATGGGGGATTTGGCAGGCAAGTAGGCAGGGTTACAGAAGTAGAACACAAGCATAACAACCTCCTGAAACAAAGACATGGTTGCCATTTCCTGGAACTTGCACTACAGAACCATTTGTAGTTAAGGTCACAGGTGGGGCATAGCCCGATCCTTGAGAAACAGAGGTTTAGTCATAAACAGGAATGAACCTAGTTTGTCCTTACTATAGGATGGCTTTTAAGCCTAAAATGGAATTCTTATCAACAAACCAAACCTCCCAAGCATATTTACAGCTTTTGTTCATACTGTTGACAGGATTTCAATATGTAATCCTGGCTGGGCTGGAATTCACTTATAATCAGGCTGGCCTCGACCTCAGAGAGATTCTCTTGCCTCTGCTGAGATCAAAGGTATATGCCACCATGCTTGGCTTCGTACAGAATTTTTTAAATTACATTTTACTTATTTATTTTGTGTGCCTTTGGGAAGGATGGATGTGTGCCACCTCACTCCTATAGATAGATGTCAGAGGACAACTAGTGGGCAGTCTGTTCTCTCCACCATATGTGTCCTACGTATCAAACTCAGGTATCAAAAAGGCTTGACCCCTTTTCCCTCTGAACAATCTTACCAGCCCCACAAATACTCTTTTAATCCAAAATTGTTTAGTAGAAATGTATTTGAATGGAAAGATTAAATTAAACTAGATTAACTCGTAGTGTGGAGGCTGATTTCAGCAACTCAAAGGCATTAAAATATTTGTTCTTATTGAAGTAGTAGGTAAAAAGTTCGACAGTAGTGTGTTACAATCTAATCATTACTCAACAGCCTAATTAAGTCCATTTTAAATATATTTTATAAATTAGTATGAGTGTTAATTTATGATGTCTGGCTTCTGTGTGTTAGAAACAAAGAAAGAATAATCTCAGTGTAGGGAGCATGGGAACAAAATCTCAACAAGCCAGTTGCTTTTTTGCAAAGAGTGTACCACTATCCAAACCAGGATAGCAAGCATGCAGTGGGTAGGAAGTTCACTTAGTTTTTATTCTAATTCAGATAGTGACTATGTCTTCCCCACTAGTTGAGGTCCAACCTCAGTCTTTCTCTCTCTCTCTCTTTTTTCTCCCTAGACAGGGTTTTCTCTAAGTGTAGCCCTGGCTGTCCTGGGACAAGCTATGTAGACCAGGCTGGCCTCAAAACTCACAGAGATCCACCTGCCTCTGCCTCCCGAGTGCTGGAATTAAAAGCAGCTCGATTGACTGGTTTTAAAAGAAGGATGAGGTCAGAGTGCTTTCTGTAAACAAGTTTTACCAAATTGAGAAGATTAAAAGATTTTTTGTAAAAGTTTTAAAAGGTTGGAGAAACTGACATTTCTCACAGGCGCTAGAGATTTTATCCTGCTGAGCCATCTTGCCAGCCCAACATTCTGTTTTTTCCAGTGTAGACATAGAAGAAATTTGAAAAATAGGAGCTATTGAAGACCAGAATTCAATTTCCAGCACCCACATCTGGCAGTTCACAACCACCAGTAACTTCAGTTCTTCTGGCCTCCTTGGGCATATGAATGCATATGGTACACATACAAGCAAACAGATAAACACATAAATAAAACATTTTTTTAAAGAAATTTGAAAAATAACATACCCATTTGAAATCCATCATGTAGCTTCCCCTAAAAATGACACTAAATTTGTTTTTCTTTTAAACTGTTTATTGTTTACATTTATGTAAAAGCGATTTCATTTTCAAAGAACTTTCCCCTACATGATTTCCATCTTCCTCACAGCAGTAACTAGCCATTACTACACTTTTGGATAAACTGCTCCATTTTATTATTTTTTTTTTGCATCATTTTCAATGTACTGTAGACGGAAATTTCTCTGTGTCCCTCCTGGCCCTGCAGTCGGGACAAATCTCTCCCACCTGTGGTCCCACAGCTGCTTATAAAATAATTACACAGAGGCTTATATTAATTACAAACTGTATGGCCTATGGCTTCAGCTTCTTGCTAGCTAGCTCTTTCATCTTAAATTAACCCATTTCTATATGTTGCCACGTGGCTATGGCGTTACCAGTCTGCTGACATCTTGTTCCTTCTGTGGAGGGCTCGCATCCCTCCCACCCTCCTTTCTTCTCTCTCTCTTCAGTTCGAATGTACCGCCTAACCTTATTCTGCCTCGCCATTGGCCAAACAGCTTTATTTATCAACCAGTCAGAGCAACACATATTCACAGTGTAGAGAAAGACATCCCACAGCACTATACTGTTTAGCAGCAAATTTTACTCCCCTCTAACTAGAAATGTGGCCTCTGGAGACACTGACAGCAGATAGACTGACCTTCCTTTAGTGGCTCAGCTGTTAATGAGTTCTCACTCTCTCAGGACTGTCACAGAGTTTTACATCCCCCAGCTAAGCACACATAGTGGTTAAGCTAAGCCCCTGGACGTCAGACCTAAAACATATAGATGCAAATTCCAGCCCTTGTCACTTTTGTGACTCTAGGCTTCTTAACCTCACCATTGCTTATTCTCCTTCAGTTAAAAAACAAAACAAAAAACAAACAAACCCACAGAGAATTATGGAACATGCCTTTAAAATCCCATCACTCTAGAGACAGAGGCAGGCAGATTTCTTGAGTTCCTGACTAGTCAGAGCTAGAGAGAGAAAAAATAGCCTTAGAATTAGAGTAGGCAGCAGTCAAATTCATGTCAGCAAATACTACTAGGGTCCCAAGGATCTGTCCACTGGCACAAAGTAAGTGATTCATAATAATAAAATGGCAAAAATAGAAATGAAAGCTACTTTAATTAAAAAAAAAAAAACTCAGCTGGGCGGTGATGGTGTACTCCTTTAATCCCAGCACTTGGGAGGCAGAGGCAGGTGGATCTCTGTAAGTTCGAGGCCAGCCTGGGCTACAGAGCAAGTTCCAGGACAGCCAGGGCTATACAGAGAAACCCTGTCTCAAAAAACAAAAAACCCTCAAGATATAACTAAGTGCATTCTAAGTATAAGTAACTTGTATTTCTTGAACCATCTATCTCAAATTCTGGTCTTAGAGTCAAAGATGAGGGACAAGTACAAACATATTTGATATCTTTGGGTCTTAAAAAAACAAATAAGATCCTTTGGAAAATTCAGAGCAGTCACCTTTATTAGAGGTTTTTGTTGTTTTTTTCATGGATAGGCAGTCATTTTGTGTCTGCACTTTGTCTTCTTCACCTTTCTTTGTTTTGTTTTTCAAGACAGGGTTTCTCTGTTTATCCCTGGCTGTCCTGGAACTCACTCTGTAGACCAGGCTGGCCTCAAACTCACAGAGATCCACCTGCCTCTGCCTCCCAAGTGCTGGAATTAACCACCACTGCCCAGCACTCTCATTCCTTTTTTTTATTATTGTATTCTTCTCTAGTTTTTCTAGGCCATGTGTAACTAACAAAGGAAGAAATCAGAAGATTTTTTTCCCTTCTTTTTTAAAAATGACAGAGAACAAAACTGGAATGATGATACAGGGAAGGCATACGTACCATTGTCCCCAGGCTTGAGCTTGTAATGTAAGGCCAGGCTGGTATTACTGAGATTGGAGGATTGTAGGCCATATCAGGGCACCTGACTGGGGAGTACAGGGAAGAGCAGCATTCTTCCTGGCACAGTCTCATAGTTTTGTTCTATTTCTTTTTTTATTAACTTATTTTTATTTTATTTAATTTTTGTTGTTTTTGGATTTTTTAGAATTTTAATTTTATTAAAACTATGTATATATATATATATGGGGGGAGCATGAATGCAGGTGCATGTGAAGGTCAAAAGAGGACATCAGATCCTCTGGAGCTGGAGCTAGACACCCAACATGGAACTAGGGCTCTCTCCAGAATCCTGAATTTCTTTTCAAATTCATTTGTTTGTTTGTTGTTTATGTGAGGCCAGGTCTCTCAAACTAACATCAGTCCTCCTGTCTCAGCCTCCCAAGTACAGGAGTTACAAACCCAAGCTACTGTATTCAGCTACTTTTATTTTTTGAGACAGGATCTTGCTATATAGCCCAGAGTGACCTCAAACTCACACTCCTCCTGCCCGGTTTTCAAAACATCCTAAAGTAGTTTTAAATTTTTGTTGGACCTCCTCTGTATTCTGATAAGCCTAGGGCATTTTTATTTTGATTGCTTTGGTTTTGGAGGAGGGGGTTCTGAAGTAGAGTCTAACTATGTAGCTCAGGCTGGCCTCACAATTGTGCCCTTCCTCTTATCTTAGCCTCCTGAGTGCTAGAGATAGAGGAGTAAGCCACCATACCCAGCTCAGTAATCCTGGTTATTAAATGTCTGTTTTCATTAATGAAACAACCCCCATATTGATCTCTCTGTGTGATGTTATGTTTGGGACAGGTTCTCACTGTACAGACCAAGCTAGCCTGGAATTCACATTGATCCACCTGTCTTTGCTTCTCATATTACACCTGGCTCATTGATCCTCTAGTTTTCTTTTTTAATTTGTTTTTACTTTCATATGTATTGTGTGTCTGTGCACCACATGGATTCCATGCAGTACTCATGGAATCCAGAAAAGGGCCTTGGATCCCCTGGAACTGGAGTTATAGATGGTTGTGGGCTACCTTGTGGATGCTGGAAATTGAACCCAGGTCCCTGAGAGGAGCAGCCAGTACTCTTAACTACTGAGCCATCTCTCCAGCCACTCCTCTTTAGCATTCAAACTTAGAAAATGTCATATTAAAAAAAGAGTCCTTATGTTGCTGTTGCATTACTGTGTTAGTATGCTTTCCCATTTCCACACTGTACTATTGGTAGAGAAGGGATTGTTTCTCATGTACCTTTCTGGTACATTTGTCCTCAGGAATCTGGAAGGAGTGTCAGCTCCAGTGTACTCCTTGTGCTGAAGAGACATATGTGATTAATTATTCAGATTCTGGTTTTGACTCTATTTTTGTGATGTTTGAAAACTTGAGGGGCTGGGTTTTAGTGTTTGTTTGGTTTTTTTTAAAACATCTTTCTTCTTTCTTTTTTTTCCTTTTAGCCTGAGAATGAAATTTCTTCAGACTGCAATCACGTAAGTATGAATTTTCATTAACTTACCATATGTGCTTCATAAATATGATGACAGATTTTGGGATGCTTTTTCATCTTTTTCTGGAAGCTTTAAATTTTTCTCTGATTCTGTTAGTTTTAAAAGGATGATAAGCCTTGTTTAAGGAACTTTATAAATACTATTTTGTTGTAGAAACCATAAGGTGTGGCCAGTAATAATTGTATACTCATGGTCTTCCTTATTACAGTTACCATATAAAAAGAATTAATGTTCTGCTTATCAAGTCGACAGCTTTTTAAAAAGTTCTTTCATTAAGATATCTATTGTGAGCGAAGTGTGGTAGCGCATGCCTTGGGTCCCAGGAGACACAAGTAGGGGATCTCTATGAGGTAGAGGCTAACCTGGTTTACTTAGTGAGTTCCAGAACAGCCAAGGCTACACAGAGAAACCCTGTCTCCCCCCCCCCCCAAAAAAAAAAGCGGGGGGGGGGGTAGTAAGTAACGCCTTCAAAGGAGACAGATAAGCCAGGGTGGTGGTTAAACTCAGCAGGCCAAACTCCCATACACATTAAATAAATAAATTAAAAAGCAAAACCAAACAACTCTAAAGTAAACCATATAACAAAGGGTCAATCAGTGTTTTCAGGGAATAGAGACAGATATCCCTGGAAACTAGAGTCTAAGCACCTCTTTTTATGGTTGATCTGTGGAAAGCACTGCTCTGTGAATTCTCAGACAAACTCCCACCACATCTGAGTATTTAGGGCAGACTTTTTAGAAGCAGATACTTTATCAGGGACTTTAATATTTAGGTTTTTTTTTTTTTCTGTTGTTTCTTATTTTTTTATATAATTTTGGTTTGGTGTTTTGTTGTTGTTGTTTTTAATTTTTTGAAACAGGGTTTCTCTGTATAGCCCTCACTGTCCTGGAACTCACTCTTTAGACCAGGCTGGCCCCAAACTCACAGAGATCAACCTGCCTCTGCCTCCTGAGTGCTGGGGACTAAAGGCATGTGCCACCACTGCCCAGCTAGTTTTTTTCTTGATACCACATATTTTAGAATTTTTTAGTTTCACTTTTAATTAAATATGTCTGTGTGTGGGTTTGTGCACATGGGTGCAGTGTCCATGGAGGTCAGAAAAGAGTATCAGATGTCCTGGAGCTAGAGTTACAGTTAGAGCCTTAGAACCTGGGTTCTAGAACCTGAACCCTAGTCATCTGCATGAGCAGGTACACAGTCTTAACCACTGAGCCGTTTCTCTAGCCCATGTACCACATGATTTTCATTCATAGTTTTAAAAACATGTCATTTAGGAGGAAAGAAAAAAGAACATCTGAATGGTGGGTGCTGCTCTAATTATGTTTGTATATACTTTGTGCTTTTTATCTATGAATGTGATTGACTTTTGTGGGTTACTAGAAATGTAAATATGCTTTATATAACTGTATAATTAGTTTTTGTCATTTATAATAATCACTGATGACAGATTTCATGGTGTTCTAACCAGAGGGTTTTTGTTTTATTTTGTTTTCTTCTCTTGAACCCAGTTGTTGTGGAATTACAAGCTGAACCTGACTACTGATCCCAAATTTGAATCTGTGGCCAGAGAGGTTTGCAAGTCAACTATATCAGAGGTAGAGTGTGAAATAATTTTGTAGATATTGTGATTTGTAAGACAAAGTAGAATCTGTTGACCAACCCCTCATTGAGAGAATGACTCAACTGCTTTTCTTTTCTTTTCTTGGCGTTCTCATCTGTCTTGGTTGTGATACAAGAAGGATGTTTAACTAGACTTCTTTCTTTCTGTGACTCCCCACTGAAACAGTACAGGGAAATCAGGTTCTTAGTGATTCTCAGATACACAGAATAGCTGCTGGGATTATCAGAATAGATTTCTCCAGAGGCCTGTAGACCTTCCTAAATGATTTAGCTATGTGTGCAGTTTGGTTTTGTTGAGCACATGTATCAGATAATAGGCATTAGTGTTTAAAAGATTAATAATAATCAATGTTTATATAATTATAAATTGAGTATAAAGACAAAAACCAGTTAATGAAACTATATGTCACCATACAGATGTTTTGTTTTGAGATGGGATCTCACAGTGTGGCTTGGAACTCAGTATGTAGAACTCTGAAATCTACATACTGCTCTCTGAGATCCATCTGCCTCCGCTTCCAGAGTGCTGGGATCCAAGGCATACACCACCACAGCTGGCTATGGGAATTTTTTTTTTTAATTTATATTAGAATCCAGAAAGACAGAAATTTCTAACTAATGAGGTATGAGACTCAGAAAGAAAAAAAAATGTTTTTCCACTCTACAGTTATAGACTTGCACCATAGTAACTTGTCATCAAACTAACGCATAAGTGAGAACTACTTTGTCCACAGTGCTTGAGGAAGGCACTGTTTTCTCCAGATAAGCCCTTAGTTTATGATCCCCGGGTTTGCCATTTTGGGGGGCTGATACTTTCTTTCATCTTCTTACCTTCTCATACTGGATCTGATATGCTATTGTTTTAAAACCATGACTCTTCACTTGTACCTTGGTGCTTAAAAACAGAGTAGAAAGCTTTGAAAAATTGTTTTTCAGTTCCTAGATTTAATATTCTACATTTCAGAATGTCTTAGATAGCTATATGACTGAGTCTCCAACCTTAAAATATCATGAGGAGAGGTATTTGCTTAATAATAGAAAGAATTTAAACAAAGAAATGCACTCAGGCTTGACCAATAAATGTGTGTGTTCCAACTATATTATAGAACTATTAGTTATTAGTAGGTTGCTTTTTCTTTTGGGGATGCAATAAGGTATCTGTACATAGATAGAAATATATGCATACACATTTGTTTTGCCCCATTATGGGTTGCCATATAGAAATCTAGTTTGATGCATATACATGTTCACCAGGATAATTTCCCTCCTTGCATTTGGCTGATTTCCTTTCATTGTATTAGTAGCAGGGTCTCACCGTGTACACCCTTGACTAGCCTGGAATTGCCTGTGAAAACCAGGCTGGCCTTGATTTCTGCTGGAATCAAAGGCATGCACCATTACACCTGACCCAGTAAAGGCCTTTTTCTTTTTTAAAGATTTAAAAAATACCTTTTTGTTCTGTTGGTTTGGTTTGGTTTGGTTTGGTTTTTCAAGACAGGGTTTCTCAGTAGTCCTCACTGTCCTGGTACTCACTTTGTAGACCAGGCTGGCCTCAAACTCAGATATCCGCCTGCCTCTTCCTCCGGAGTGCTGAAACTAAAGGTGTGCACCACCATGTCTGCTGGCAAATACCTTTTAAAAAAGATTTATTTATTTTATATTCATGAGGTTTGTTTTGGTGTGTGTTTGTGCGCGCGCGCGCGCGCGTGCGTGCGTGCGTGCGTGCCCATGCCCATGCCCAGTGGAGGGCAGAAGAAAGTGTTGAATACCCTGGAATTCAGGTGTTGTGAGTCACCATTTGGGTGGTAAAAACTGAACCCATGTGCTCTGCAACAGTGCTCTTAACCATTGAGTCTTCTCTCCAGCCCTTTAAGAGTTACTATTTATTTATTTATTTATTTATTTATTTATTTATTTATTTATTTACCTATCTATTTATTTATTGGTATTTTCACGACAAGGTTTCTCTGTGTAGCCTTAGCTGTCCTGGAACTCTCTCTGTAGACCAGGCTGGCCTTGAACTCATAGAGATCCACCTGCCTCTGTCTCTTGAGTGCTGGGATTAAAGGTATATACCACCACTGCCAAGCTCCTTGAGATTTATTATTATTGTTATTACATGTATTGTTTGGGTATATGTATGTGAGTGAGTGCAGGTGCCCACAGAGGCCAGAGGTGTTGCCCGGAGTTGGAGTTACAGTTGGTTGTGAGCTGCCTTATATGGGTCCTCTGAAGAGTAGTATGTGCTCTTAACTGCTGAGCCATCTCTCCAACCCCCAGTTTCACTCTATAGTAGCTGAATTTCTTCTCCTTGACCTTAGTTTGCTGCTTTAGCATTTGTGGTTTGGGATGACTTTGCAGAAACATTAACCATATCAATTTACTCTGCCCACTAGACTGTATGTTCCCTCCCTAAATTTATTGTCACACTAAAGAATTGCCTTTTCAGACCACAGGTTTTTTTGTTTTGGGTTTTTGTTGTTGTTATTGGTTTGGGTTTTGTGTGT
>LZPO01017280.1:323236-367454 GCA_001675575.1 Neotoma lepida | reverse complement strand
TTTGGTTTTTCGAGACAGGGTTTCTCTGTGTAGCTTTGGCGCCTTTCCTGGAACTCACTCAGTAGCCCAGGCTGGCCTGGAACTCACAGAGATCCGCCTACCTCTGCCTCCCGAGTGCTGAGATTAAAGACATGCCACCACCGCCNGGCAAAAAAATCTTTTTTATGTGCATTGGTGTGTTTTTTGCCTGCAAGAAGTCATTCCTAGACTTCTTGTATCCAGTCAACAAATAAGTCTGTAAACATTCCATCTTCAGGGGACTAGAGAGACAGTTTAGTGGTTAAGAGCACTTGCTACTCTTCCAGAGGACCTGAGATTAGTTTTCAGCTCCCACATCAGATATTGCGCCTANTTGTAATTCCAGATCCAGGGCATCCTGACACCTCTGGCCTTCTCAGGTACCTACACTCAAGCACATACCCACATGTAGGCACGCATGACTACGTATAATTTAAAATAATAAAAGTAAATCTTTAAAAAATATATGTTGACATCTCTAGCTTAAAATCCCCTCACTTCCCACACTGGCTCCCTCTCGTGCAGACAGAGGACATCCGTTTGGAACCAGATCTGTACGAAGCCTGCAAGAGTGACATCAAGAGCTACTGTTCTACAGTGCAGTATGGAAATGCTCAGGTAACATTTCACTTTTGTTTTTAAATATCAGAAGTCAAGTCAAGGTATCACAGCAGCCAGTTTCTCACTGGTGAGACAAGAACTGCCACATCCTAATCGGTTAAATTATCCCCTTGGGCTGTTCTAGAGTGTTTTCNCCAGCTTCTGCCATGCTGCCTGGTCTGCCCAGTAAATTCCTGGTGTTCGTTTAGGTATTTCTTCTGTATAGCTTCTCCAGTAACTCACATCCAATATTCACCCATGTTCCACTGCTCCTTCCATCCTCCCTCCCTCCCTCCCTTCCTTTCTCTTTTCAAGACAGGGTTTCTCTGTGTAGTGCTGGGTGTCCTGGAACTCAGAGATTCTCCTGCCTTTGCCTCATGACCGAGTACTGCGATTAAAGGCGTGCACCACCACCTGACTTCGTGGTTTGTTTTTGTGTTTTGTTTTTTTTTTTTTTTTAGTGTCTGCTTTCTCCACGACCTAGGANCTTGCTATGGTGCTGTAGCCTTTGAGATGCTTTCTTCGCTGTCTTGTGTCTACAGTTGCCAGTGTAAAGTCCGAGTCCTTTGTTTTTCTTTTTCTTTTTTTTTTGTAGTTGATGTTTCTTTTAGATTAGTTTTCTGTTTGATTTATAAGTTCAGTGGGAATGAGACCAGGCAGGACTTTGTTCTTTGTCATGGTGGGTGCTCATCAGGACAAGGTCTTCCTCTGGGCACTGATTTTTCAGATACTGCTTTGCTTTTCCTTTTTCCTTGAATTCCTGTGAACGGGTGGTGCACCAAGGTCTGTTCTCAGTGTCCTTTTCACCTTTTTCTTAATGCTTTCCGGCCTTGTTTACTCTGTGTTGCATTTAAGGTAATTGCTTATCTTCTGTTACCCAGCCTACTCATTTATCTTCAATTCTCTCATTCTTTAAAGACCGCCATTGAGCTTTTTCATTTCCCAAATCTCTTCTAGATTCTTGTTTATGATTTTCTTCTGTATTGTTCCGAGGACATTACATATATTTTCGCATTTTTTTCTTTTATTTTCGCATTTTTTTCTTTAGTTGACCTATTAGCTTTTCTCCTCAGGTTTGAGTCCTTTGTTTATGTATCATTTCTTAAGGTATCAGTGTGCTTTATCTAGTTGATGAGTCCTGGTTGTGCCTTCAGTCCTCAGAGAAGTGTCATGACTTCATACTGCAGCCCTGGCAGCTGCTGCTTCCCATTTGCTTTCTTTGATTATGTATTTTTATATCTAAGCATTTAGTGTAGTGAGGAGATTGCTTCAATATACATCTACCTTAAAATGCATCCCATGGTACTTTTTATAGTGCCACTCAACCTTTTCTGTCATAGCTTTTCATTGTTTGCCCTCTGAGATGTTATTTGTCATGGAGGATTGGGTCCAATTCAAACAGCATCTAATACTAGTCTTATAAAATATAAGTTGAGTTTAATTGAATCTCTTAGACTATATCTTCTCTCTAGTCAGCATAGTGAAATGTGTGCTCCAAGAGGAATCCTAACAAGGGATGGTTCAAGAAGGCGGAAGAAACCACAGAGCCTAAGTGGGTTTCCATTTAGATTCCAGTACAGCTTGCTAACCACCCTGAATTTTTGTCATGTGGTCCACTGTTGGCTCTAAGGTTATAAATCCATGAGTATAATTCTTCTTAATGAGAAAGTCCTTATTCTTATTACCTGGAATTAGAAACAAAAGATCCTGGGATAGAATAACAGTGCCATTCACTTAACTGAGTGTTACAGTCAGAATACATGAGTTTCAATCCCTGATATGCTTCCTAACTCAACCATAACTCTTACATCATAAATTACTATCAATTAATAGATGAACTATCAATTCCTGGTTGATACTTCCTAATTCAACCATAACTCTTTTTTTTGGGGGGGGGGTTGGTTTTTCAAGACAGGGTTTCTCTGTGTAGCTTTGGCACCTTCCCTGGAACTCACTCTGTAGCCCAGGCTGGCCTTGAACTCACGAGATCCACCTGCCTCTGCCTCCCAAGTGCTGGGATTAAAGGCATGCACCACCATCGCCCGGCTTCAACCATAACTCTTATATCATAGATCATTGAATGTCTGAAAGAAAACAAGAAGCAGCTGAGTACCCGTTGCCACCAGAAAGTATTTAAGCTTCAGGAGACAGAGATGATGGACCCAGAACTAGACTATACACTCATGCGAGTCTGCAAGCAGATGATTAAGGTAAGGAACAAGTGTGACCTAAGTGACAATAACAGCATGAACCCCTTTCCACTGTATCCTGTTAAACACAGCCAAAATGGTGATTCTTTCAGCTCTGGTCTGTAGTCCAGTAGCATTGCCTTCACCTGCCAACTTGTGGATTTCTGAGCCCCCAGAATCTCTGGGGGTAGAGTAGACAGAGTATCTATAAGTGCTCCAGTCAATGTGGATACTGCTCAAGTTGGAAAAATCAGAGCTGAGCTAATAGGTGGCCAGGATGGGTGTGTTGAGAAACTACAATCTGGAGTCATCATCAGATCATCTCCCACACTCAAGATGTTTCTTTTCTTTTCAGGATTTTTAAATTTTATTTTATGTGTATGAGTCTTTTGCCTGTGTATGAATGGGCACCATATACATGCCTGGGACCCATTGAGACCAAAGAGGACATTGGGTTTCCTAGACCTAGTGTTACAGGTGGTTGTAAGATGCCACATGGGTGCTGAGAGCCAAACCCAGGTCCTCTGCAAGAACAGCAAGTGCTCTTGACCACTGAGCCATCTCTAGCCATGCAAAATGTGTTTCTATTCTACACATTCTTTTGCTTCAAATAATCTTCCAGTGAATGTTCTTAACCTATCTGTATGTACAAAGAAATTAAACTTAAGGAAATGCAAAGAAACTTTAATAAAGCTATGCATTTCAGCTTTCCTTTAATGTACAATACTGATCCTATCATAATGTCTGTGAAAATTTAATGTTTATTTATTTGTATGTGTGTGCATGTACATGCCGAAGGGGAAAGGAAGGGGGGGAGAACATGCACACTAGAACAAGCTAGGGAGACTTGGTGGTGAAGTGTCCTGACCAGAGTTTGAGGCACTGTGATACAGACACATAGGTTAACAAATAGAGATGAGTTTATTACCAGACCAAAACTGAGCTCTCGTTTCAGGACAGTAAATAAGAGTGTAGGAGCTAACCTCACCCCTACACTTAAGGTAAACCACATGTATCCTTACCCCAGATCCCTGTTCACATTGGTTAATAGTTATTTCCTAAATTCTGCCACTGTGGTTGGGTAGATAAGACTTGAGGGCTGGATGGTACTTGGTACAGTGTTTTGTTCATACTCACACAGTAATTGCACTTTGAGATAGCCTGTACTGTAACATAGCCATAGCAGTAGGAACAGACCCATGCAGAATGTAACCAATGTTGGCAGGGAGAAATGTGGAAAATGTTGGCAGTAGGAAAAAGTAAGCAAGGAACTCTGGGTCTGGGCACTTACTGATATGTAGCTGTTCCCTGCTCATGCCAAGCGATGCCTCTGTCTTGTGCTTTCATGAGCTCCCAGATAGATGTAAAAGCAATCACAGATAGATTAGTTGCTAGTTTGGGATAGCCTTTTTCATGTAGTTTTGTTTCTTTGCAGCGGTTCTGTCCAGAAGCAGATTCTAAAACCATGTTACAGTGCTTGAAGCAGAATAAAAACAGTGAATTGATGGATCCCAAATGCAAACAGATGATAACCAAGCGCCAGATCACCCAGAACACAGGTACCATCTTGGCTCAGCTTTCCTGGTCCCATTGAGTGTAGCCTGAGTGGAACTGGACGGACATGTTGTTACCTCTGGGTACCATGAAGAGAGGAGCCCGCATAAGGAGCAGTGCACTCCTCCTCCTTTGAAGACTGTCGGGGGAAGAGGGCTACAAATCTGAACAGCTGCTCTTAAAAAACATAGAGAAGGAATCAGCATTAGGGTTCCTAGGAAAGGGAATTCTATAGATTTACTCAAAACTTCATGAGCATGGTCAATTGTTTTCAGAAGGAAAATTTCTTGACTAGGAAAGCTTGTAGCTTAGTGAACAAGTATTAGATATTTCTTTCATGACGCTTTCAAAAATGTCTAGTACGGGCTAGGTTTCTGTTTGTTGGCTTTGAGTATTGGACCACAGAACCTTGCAGAGATGCTGCAGAGTTGAAGGACCCTGAGAACCAGCAATGTGCTCTGGAACTGAGGTGCATTGCTGATTAGCAACATTGGAAAGATAGGCATGGTAGCACACATTTAATCCCAGCAGTTGAGAGGTTGAGGCAGGACGATTGTGACTAGCAGGCCTGCCGCCATGCCTTCCCTGCTTTGAAGGGATCTGTCCTTGAATTACAGGGAGCCCTTCTAAAAACAGCAGCAGCCCTGGCATGGTAACTTCTCTGCTGCCATTTACTAACTTAACAAACATATATATATAACTATGTCCATGACTATTGACATTACATGTCCCGTTTTGAAAGGTGAATTTCCAAAAAAATCTGTGAAAATTTATAGGTGAACCATTTTATCATATACTGACATGTTTTTATTCTAGATTTCCGCTTAAACCCCGTGCTAAGGAAAGCCTGTAAAGCTGACATCCCTAAATTCTGTCATGGTATCCTGAGCAAGGCAAAGGATGATTCGGAGCTAGAAGGCCAAGTCATCTCATGCCTCAAACTGAGATATGCTGACCAGGTACACTGGCTGGGCTCTCCACAGAGCTGTATTGATGAGCATTTTCATCAATAGTGTGGACATCACTAGCATACTTCTGTTGTCCTAAGACCTTTTTTGCCTTCCCCAGACTGGGTTGTGAGGACTCGTATAAATACCTAATGCTCTCAGGGGGGGCTGATGTGTTTTTCCTTTGTCATCTCTAGCGCCTGTCTTCAGACTGTGAGGACCAGATCCGCATCATCATCCAGGAGTCCGCTCTAGATTACCGCCTGGACCCTCAGCTCCAGCTACACTGCTCAGATGAGGTAAGCTATGGGTGCAAAGGACAGTTTCCAAGAAGAGGTGACTGGAGAAAGTTCTTTTCTGTACTTTCTTCCTAACTTGTGGTTACTTACAGGCCCATCTTATGAGTAAGACTTCCAGGTTCTACGTAACACTGAACTGGATTTGGCATTAGTTTGTTACTCTACAGTATTGTTTCCACGCTTGTCTGTTAAATAAGAATATTCTTTTATTATTACTTCAACATGTACTCTGATCCTCCCTTATTATTCTGGATGACCATTCAGAACCCCTCAAGACTTACCAGAAAAATAAAATTGCTCTCCGAATAGCTGTAAGTGCCTGTCCTTGGAAATTATTGGTCTTTCCAGGTAGAGAAGGCCACCTGAGGAGCCCTGCTTAGGTTGCTCTAAAACTATCCAAAGAAAGTTGTTTACTCTTCTCTGAAGATCATGTTTGGGAAGTCTGTGGGTGCATGTCACATGCAGTGGGCGTCAAGTTGTAAACCTGAGCCAGGTGTTAAGGGTTTGCTTTTAGTATTTTACTTGGCTATTTGACCTTTCTCCTGTGGAATCAGAGTAGCCATCTTTATGATAAGTCCTAGAACAATGTACCTCTTTCAGAATTGACAGTCTTTGAACTGGGAAAGGAGAACAGAGCTTGGGAGTCTGGCATCAAGTGCAGATGGAAGGAGTGCACACTCCACTAGGAAGCTGTTAGCAGAACGCTGTGCACGTGTTTGGGAGAATCGGCATTGATATGTTTAGGACCTAGGTTTCTGAAGCGAGTGGCATTGTCTCTCACCTGTACCTGAGGAGCAGGCCCATGCAGAGTCAGCAGCAGGCTCCATGTATTCAGGGCTGATTTGACGGGGTTGATCTTCTTTGGAATGCAGTTGTTCTTCAGTAGGGTGACCTGTTTTCTTGTCTCCTGAGCAGATTGCCAGCCTGTGTGCTGAAGAAGCAGCAGCCCAGGAGCAAACAGGCCAAGTGGAAGAATGCCTCAAGGTCAACCTGCTCAAGATCAAGACAGAGCTGTGTAAAAAGGTAACCACACCTTCACCCTTGCCTGTCTCCTGCCTCCTTTTCTTTCTTTCCTTTAGGTTCCATTGCATTATTTATTGGAGGAGAGCCATAGAGTAATGGTCAAGGACCATGTAATGGTTTGGAAAGACGTAACAGCATAGAATGCTGGATAGGAAGCCTTCAGTTTTATATTTAAATACTTTTTGTTTCTCCTGATTTTTCAAGACAGGGTTTCTCTTTTTTAGCCCTGGCTGTTCTGGACTCACTATCTAGACCAGGCTAGCCTGAACTCAGAGATCCACCTACCTCTGCCTCCTGAGTGCTGTCATTAAAGGCGTGTGCCACCACTGCCCAGCTTGTATTTGATTACTAAGGAGTTGGTATTATAGCATTAAGAGGAAGAAGAGAAAAGGGGGAGATGTGAGTGTATCTCTCTCCTCTGCTAAAAGTGTTCAAGTCCACATTTTGAGGAATGGTAAGAGCTGGTTGAGAACCAAATCTAACCTGGGTGGTGGTGGCGCACATCTCTAATCCCAGCACTCAGGAGGCAGAGGCAGGGGGATCTCTTTGAGTGTTAGGCCAGCCTGGTCTACAGAGGGAGTCCAGAACAGTCAGGGTTACATAGAGAGACCCTGTGTCAAAACACCAAAAAAATAAGTAAGAAGAAAGAAAACCTAGTCCATTTTTCTTGATTACAAATGATTCTGTATGACTAGAAAGGATTTTTTAAACAATATTTGGGCTTTGAGGAGAGGTTTTTGAGGTTTTGTTGTTATTGTTGTCTTAAAGAACTATAGTCCTTCTATTGAAAACAAGAACTCATTTCTGGAGCTTGGTGTAGCTCAGTAGTAGAGTGCTTGCCTGGTCCTACATTCAGTCCCNACCATCACAAGAGAAAAAATAAGGGAAAAGCACTTGCCACCAAGTCTGACAACTTGATCCCAGAACCCATATGGTAGAAGGAAAGAACAGACTCTTAAATTTTCTTCTGACTTCTACAAGCATAAACACAAAATAAGCAAATGTAATAATAATTTTAAAAATTCTGGGGCTGGAGAGATGACTCAACAGTTAAGAACAGTGACTACTTTTCCAGAGAACCCAGGTTCAATTCTTACCACCCACGTGACAGCTCACAACTGTCTGTAAGCCTAGTTTCAGGGGACTGGACACCCATGGCAAAACACTAATGCACATTTTTTTAAAAAAATTAGCTGGACGTGGTGGTACACACTTTTAATTCCAGGACTCAAGAGGCAGAGGCAGGTAGAAGTCCCTGAGTTCCAGGACAGCCAGGGCCATAACAGTGATACCCTGTCAAAACAGAACTTTTTTTTTTTTTTTAAGAGAAGAGACAGACATTTCTGGTCTACCTTTGCATCCTATAATTTCACTGTGCATAAACAAAGTATCTGTGGAATTTATTTTAGTTTACTAGGTTTCTAACACTCTTGCTCAGAACATCTTTATTTTTTTTAAAGATTTATGTATTTATTATGTATACAGAAGAGGGCGCCAGATCTCATTACAGATGGTTGTGAGCCACCATGTGGTTGCTGGGAATTGAACTCAGGACCTCTGGAAGAGCAGTCTGTGCTCTTAACCTGTGCGCCATCTCTCCAGCCCTCAGAACATCTTTAAACTCAGATCATTAAAAAGAAGGACAGAAGTGGGGCTGAAGAGCTGGTTCAGTGGTGGAGAGCACTTGCTGCCCTTCCTGGAGTTCATTTCCTAGCACCTGTTGTCAGGCAGCTCACAACTGCCTGTGACTCTAGCCTCAGGGGATCTTGTGCCCTCTGGCCTCTGTAGATAACTGTGTCATGTACACATACCCACATGCACATAAAGTTAACACAGATAAATCTATTTTTTTAAGGACATAAGTAAAGTAGAACATGTTAAAAACAAAACATACCTTTATTTGATTGAGAAATTAAGATTTTTTTTTTTAATTATGTGTTGTCTGCATGTGGATATATATACATAAATGCAAGTGTCCAAGGAAGCCAGAGGCATTGGACACCATGGCTGCTAGGAACCAAACTTAGGTCCTCTGGAAGAGCAGCAAGTGCTCTTAGCCCCTGAGCCATCTCTCCAGCCTCTTGATTGAGGAGTGGATTTGAAAGTTAGACTAATAGGCTGTATATTAAAATTCTCAGTCATCAGTCTCATTTTTGAATTTTATGTTCAGTTTTCCTAAAGTAACAGAATAAATATCATATCAATAAAAATATTAACGTGTAGGTACTTTAAAATAATGTGGCATACCAGAATGCCAAGGACTCCTGCCTGGTCATCCAATCTAGTGCATACGATTCTTAACTTTCTTTAGCCCCTACTTTATTCCTCAGAGGTAGTTAGCAAGTTAAATTGGGTGCCAAAAGTCTGCATTCTGTGCATATATGTCCATATTACCACCCATCTACCCCAGAGTAGTTTCTAGTTCATCTTCCCTCTTTGGCCTGTTTGTTTGCATGTTCTTAGAGTATTACAACCAGCAGATCGGATACATTTCCTCTACAAAGCTCTTTCCACAATGAACTTCCCTTTTCAGGAAGTGTTAAACATGTTGAAGGAGAGCAAAGCAGACATTTTTGTGGACCCAGTTCTTCACACAGCATGTGCCTTGGACATTAAACATCACTGTGCAGCCATCACCCCTGGCCGAGGGCGTCGTAAGTAATAATTGTTTGCTCTGTCCCTGTCTGAACTCCTTTGGGAGGAACAAAGGCTGCCTTTGAATAACCAGTTGCAGCTACTCTGACTGTGGCTATAGACCAGCCATATACAGGGATGTCCCCTTAATGGTAAAGCTAGGCCTTGGTGGCAGTGAATTTGGGGTTTGAACTGACCAGAACCAAAGATTTAGTGAAAAGGAAATTTGAGTTATTTATTAGGAAATCAAAAATTCAGTTACAGCTAAGCATAGTAGTATACACCTTTAATCCCAGCACTCAGGAACCAAAGACAGGCAGATCTCTTTGAGTTCAAGGCCAGGCTGGTCTATCTAGAGAGGGCTATTCAGAGAGACCCTGTCTCCAAAAACAGTGAACTCACTAGTATATCCTCTCCTCCTCTTTCCTACACTGAGCATCCTGGGTCTATAACAGGCACTGTGGCAGCTTCTGGGTGTCTGAAACCCAGGTGATAAGGCAGCTTGTTTCTAAGCCAGGGACACCCAGTGAAAAAGAGGTGTGAAGAGATTGTGAGCAGCTGACACTGGAAGCCACACTCCTCACCAGTGGGATCTTGTTCAAGGTTTCCAGAAAGAATTTGACTTTGTTGATCCTGAAGAAGAGCTGAGTTCTCAGATAATTGGGAATCTTCTCCCTGATTTTACATAATTGTTTCCGTACAGTTGCAAACTTGTTACTCATTTGCTCCCACAGAGATGTCCTGCCTAATGGAGGCCTTGGAAGATAAGAGGGTGAGGTTGCAGCCAGAGTGCAAAAAACGCCTCAATGACCGAATTGAAATGTGGAGTTATGCAGCCAAGGTAAAGAACAAGAAAGCCTTTGGCATGGCAGCCTCTTCTGCCAGTTTTCATCTTTGTGACATGTGTCACTGGTCTTATCTTGGATAGAAATCTAGCAGTAGATATATTCCAAAAATCAGGCCAGGCGGATGGTGCATGCCTTTAATCCCAGCACTCTGGAGGCAGAGGCAGGGAGATCTCTGAATTCAAGGCCAGCCTGGTCTACAGAGTGAGTTCCAGGACAGCCAGGGCTACACAAAGAAACTGTCTAGAAAAACAAAACAAAAGAAAAATATGTTAAGTCTCTAAAAAAGTCACTGTCCCTGAGTCCAGAGCTACCATCTCCCTTACAGCAGCCTAGGTCTGCAAAGCTGTCAGACCAGTCCTTTTTGTACTCAGTTTCCCAGAGTCCAACACTGAAAAGTTGTATCGTTACATTGTATCATTACAGCCATCCCTTCCCGCCTCCCCAAGGAAAAAAGCCACCTGTGGATCCCTGGTTAGGTGGAACAGCAGACACTAAGTCATCTTCCCTTACTGTTTTCCTCTCCTAAGTCATCTTCCCTTACTGTTTTCCTCTCCTTTGAGATGCTCAACTTGTGCCTGAGGGACTCACTGCTTATTGTGTGCTAGCAAATCTCATTAATCTTACACCTCCTGCTCTGTTCTTAAATATACGTCATGAACATAGGAGCTACCCAGGCTTCTCTTGATCACAGGCTTCTAGGATTCCAGGATAATACTCAAAAGAACAGTTTGTGTGCACTTAGGAAAACTTTTGGTCCTGATTTTTTATGTCATGATTTCACAGTATTTTTGATGTGATGTGATGTACTTATAACGTAATGATTATACTCACAGTGTGGTGCATGCCTATAATCCCAGTGTTTGGGGGTTAAGGCAAGTGTATCACAAGTTTGAGGCCAGCCTGGACCTGGACCTTCTTCTAGCAACAACAAAAAAGAAAAGAACATAAAACATGGTCTCAGCTTTTCAAGGCTTTTTGCCTTGTTTTTTAAAAATGTATCAAACACAATGAAGAACATAAATATATCTATAGCCTTGTGAGTGTCACGAGGACCCCAGACTGCAGTCTTCATTGTAACGTAGGAGTAAGGAGATCTGCCTGCTGGGCTGGTGTGAGCAGGGAGTGAGTGAAAGCACGCAGAGACCTCGCACAGGCTGGCGTCATGTCTGCAGCATGAGGTGTTGTTAGTGCTTTAACAGTGCTTGAGGGGATGGCACCTCTTTGTGTCTTTCTGTATCTCAGTTTGGGCAGGGGACACTTGCAGGTTTATGATCCAGAAAAAGTGTTAGAGCTGTGTTGCCTCTCCCTCCTTGAACTAAAAAGTATAAGTTAGAGTGCACAAGACTGTTCAATGAGTAAAGAGGCCTGTTGTGCAAACCTAAAGATCTGAGTTCAATCCCTGGAACCTAAAGGTGGAAGGAGGGAACTGACTCCACAGAGTAGACCTCTGAGNGCTACATGTGCATCATGGCAAGTGTGCATCCACGTATTCACCTCCTACACACNTGCGCATGCACAAAATAAGAATAGTAGTAATAAAAAAAGAAAAGCCAGGNATAATGGCACACACCGCTAATCCCAGCACTTGGGAGGCAGAGATAGATGGATCTCTGAGTTCAAGGACAGCCAGGACTACGTAGAGAGATCTCGTCTCAAAACACAAAACAACAAAATTAATTAAAAATACTTTAATTTACAGATTTTATACATATATATATATATATATATATATATTAAACTAGGAATTCAGGGTGATAAGTTAGATATAATCTGCCACCTACCTAACTCTCCCTCAGAGGGTCACATTGTTGTCTCCTTCCAGGTGGCCCCAGCAGATGGCTTCTCTGATCTTGCCATGCAAGTGATGACATCTCCCTCGAAGAACTACATCCTCTCTGTGATCAGTGGGAGCATCTGCATATTGTTCCTGATTGGCCTGATGTGTGGACGGATCACTAAGCGTGTGACACGAGAGCTCAAGGACAGGTAGAGCTGCCTGACCACCAAAGGAACTACCTGCCCAGGCCCAGTTTGTACAGCCTTCCTGTATAGTGCACCCTCTCACTTCGTCCCTCTACGAGGTGGCACCAACACCCACAGTAGAGCAGCATCAGGTGCCCACTGCATCTTCCCTCCAGACTTGGCCACATCCGCGGTCTCCTCCTCCTCCCAGCTGCTGTTGCAGCATCGGCAGCTGGCTGCTTTGGTGGTAGCCTTTGTTGGCGAAGGGTTTACCTGCCTGTAGACAATTCTGTCATACCAACAGACCTGCCAGTACTTCCAGAACCGACACACCTGACCTGCAACTCAGATTTTTTTTTAAAAACAAAACAAAAAAAAGACAAAAAAATTTAAAGAAAGGAAAAAGTGTATATAGTAGCCCGTCTCCTTCAGTCTTTACTCGAGCAGTAGGGTGATTTCTTTATGTAAATGCAGCAGGTGACAGCAGGACTTGGAGGAGATGCGCATATCTGGTGCCTGATCATTGAAATGTCTGGTTCCTCTCCTAGAAGCAACTTGGGGCCACATCAAGGCAGGGGACTTCAGCAAGTAGGGACACTAAGCAGACTGCCCTGGGTCCTGTTGGCTTCTGCTGCAGCATGATGCCTTCCATCTCCTACCCCAGATGAGCCACTGCTGCCCACAGCTCCATAGCAACAGGCATTCTGTGATCTCCCCACTTGAGTGCAGAGTCAAGAGCCTCCCTGGGTCAGTGGCAAGTGGACTAGGGAGGGAGCAGAAGTCTGTGAAGCAGGACTGTCCGCTGATCTGCACTAAGGCCTGTATCTGAGCCTGGGGTTGCCCTGGAAGTTCTCTACCTCAACAGGAAGTAGTTACTAGGTTGGGGTGTGGACTTCTAAGCTGAGGAGGAGGGTAGCCGTGCAAGAAGGAACAGGTGTTGGACTCACATCACTGTATTTTTTGAGCTACAGTACAGGCCAGAAATGGTGGCTTTTAAGGATTTAGCATGGTCTCTCGGCTGTGTGACTGGCAGTGAAGCCTGACCTTCTGTAAACACCAGGCAGACTTCCCAGACAAGCTCTTTTGTGCCTCTATATGAAGGGATGTGGAAAGTGATTGCATTAAAAGATAGAGGATTTTCTCTGGTTTTTTTTTTTTTTTTCTTTCTGTTCATTTGCTATGTGTACCCACTCTAGTAGGCACTGGCTAAATATTATATTTTGGTGATTTGTCAACTTTCCATAATCTGAGCTTTACGGGAGCAAGATTCCCAGCCATCTTCCTTCACTTCTCCAGTGTGGAAATGACAGGGTTAGGGCGTAAGAGGGAGGAACACAGGCATTGCAGTTCACCTTCGGTGAGTTTGGGCCATGGCGTCACAGTGGCTGTACAAAGGGTAGCATGTACAGTAGGAGATATATTTATATAATATATATTTTATTAACCTGTTAGATGTCCACAAAGTATTATAAATCATGTGCCTAAAACTGTCCACATAGACCCAGGCCCTTTTGCGGTGCCCTCTCTGCTCCTGGCTCCCGTTTACACCTACAGGTACATGCTGAGCGATGTGTGTCTTCCCTGAGATGTGTTCAGTGCAAGCTCTGTCAGTTTCAGATCAGTTTCTCCAAATTACTCCTTATCTGACCTGACTGACATTGATTTGAATACTGTGGTTTTCTTTTTTGCTGCCTTTTCTGGTGGCAGTGAGTTCCAGGGCCAGCTGTATAGGGTAATAGAAGTCGCCAAGGGGAGCTGCTTGCTGAGCTACCTGGTTCCCTCAGTATTGCTTTAGAGTCTTCCTGGTTCTCAGCAGCTGTCTTGGGATTCTTGAGTTTGATGAAACTTGAAATCCCTGCTCTGTAAGCAACACCCTCCACTGCTAACTGGCTAAACCAGTCCTTAAAGTCTTTCCCTCCCTAAGAGTCTCAGTGTCATACTGGGGCTGATATCCAGAACTGCAAACATTGTTGAAGGTAGCCAGCCCCCTGACAGCTTTGTGATTCAGGGTCACGTTGATGTTCATAGTGGACTAGGGTAGGATCATGGCTCTGACCTGAAGCCTCCCTTCTGATCTGTGCTTCTAACATGTCTTGGTGTTTCTGTTTCTACACTGACGGGAATCCTCATTGCCTGCAGATTTGGAGGTGTGATGAGTTAGGTTCTTAAAATATTTGTCATTAGAAATGGTCAGAATAGAAATGATAGCTACTAGGGTCTTCAATTGCTTAGTACAGGAAGTGTTCGTCTTCCTTGGAGTAGTTCTTATGGCCGACTCTTGGTCTTAGGCCTGGTCTTGAGCAGGTTTTTCTAGTCTATGTCTAGGGGGCCCAGTGCTGTCCATTCTGTAGCTCATTGGGCATTGTGGAGTTGGCTCTAGGGCACTCAAGCCGCTGGCCTCATAAGTCAATCATGGATATAAATTAGATAGTCATGAACTAGTCAAGAACCCCGACCCTACAGTGGGAGCCAGAATCTGAGCCTTGCCTTTTGCTGTTCTACTTCATTGCCTAAGAATAGAAGTAGTCAGAGGGTTTGGGCCAAGGCTTCAGCAGCCCGGTCACTATGATCTACCTTTGCCAGCTCATGCCAGTGTCTTGGGGACTGTTAGTGGTACACTACCCTTTGCTGCTTCAAGCCTAGGGCCTCTGTGGACCAGGAGTTCAGAGATCTGGACAGTGAGTCAAGAACCAGACTAATCTTCTCTGATGGGGCCTTTCCCAGTGAAGGAACACTCCAGGAGCAAGACATTTATTTTACCAGCGTGCATCCCTGNACTTCATTGCTGTTGCTGCTGTCCGAGGATATGCCAGCAGTTCTGACCCTGGGAAAGCCTTACCCTCTGCATTCCCAGAGAACATTTGGCTACCATTTCTAGCCCTAGTTCTGTGGATCAAGTCAGCATGCTGAGCTAGTGCATCCTTAGTAGGTAGGGGCACTCCAGGGCCACTAATGAAGTGGCATTTAGTGATCAGGTGGTAACAGAGCCCATTACAGATACCATTGCTGCCATCTCTTGCTTTTAGATAGGAGCATCCAGGCCAGCATGGGGCCAAAAATGTGTGAGGAAGAGTCTGCTGTCCCAGATGAATCGGCAGAAAGTTATTACCCAACTTTATGTCTTCCTGTTTCCTGAAGTCAACTGACGGAGGACACCCTGTTTATCAGACGGAGGACACCCTGTTTATCAGATACACTAGGTCGGGATTACATGATTAGTGCCCTCAGCCTTCCTGAGAGCATTCACTCTTGTGTATCAGTATGACTTCCAGAACTCTCCAAGCTCCCTTAGAGGCTGTGTACCATTTCTGGGCTNTCCTGGGTGGTCTCAAGTTCTTCTGAAAAGGTACCTCCCTATTCTTTCCCCTGTCCCAAAACAAAAAGAAACGTTCTCCACTTGCACCAGGCTCAGTATCTCAGAAGGATGCTAGCTGCTCTCAGAAGTCAGCCTAAGTCAGGGCCATAGAACTAAAAGAAGGTGGTGGCTTTTTGAATTACATGCCTCTTGGAAGTTTGTGTTTCAACTTCTTGTGAATTTGAAAACACAAAGCTCAGAATGCCCTCTTGGATTTCTCTGCCCTACTTGGTTTCGGTTCCCAAAGGGCTGTACCTGCTATTCTGGTCTCCCCTTCCTTCCATGTAGCTTTGATTTACCATCTTTCCAGCCACACTTTTCCTTGGCCTCTCCAGTTTCACCTGGAGTTTAAAGTCAAATTTCCCTTCTTGCTACCCAGTTCTCAGACAACAGTGAGTTGTAAGCAAACCAAGATTAAACCTCAAAGTGACACACTCCACTGAGCAGACAGTAAGACTGCTGTGGGGGCTCAGGAGCGGCTTGTCACCTAAAACACAAACCTAACAGTTGTCTGCGCAGGCAGGTGGTGACAGGGTTCTTCTCTGACATCTTTACCCCCTCCCTGGGCCCTGAGCTCCAGGCTATGGAGAGCTTCCTAGGTGAGATGTGCAGACCAGGCCTCTAGGTCATGTTTCGCCTTTTCCCAACCTAAAACTGACATGAGAACCTGAGAGCATGGCGTCCTTGGCTAGCGCAGATCTTTGGGTGACAGTAGGCTTCCTGATGGCTACTCCCTGCAGGAAGGCAGAGTGCACAGTGAGCGCTGTGCCGGATCTCGAGCCGCTAACTTGTTTTTGCTTTTCATTTTTGTTTTTTGTTTTTTTAAACAAAAAGTACAATTAACAAGCCTCTTTTGTAAATGGATTCCTTCTGTGTATAAAGCCCTGCAGTTCCTTGTTTTTACATGTTCATGCTGTGTGATTTCAAGATGTTACTGAGATTCTGAACATAATGTGCGTTTTTTTTCTGTACAGATGAAATGGGAGATTTAATAAAGAGTTTGCAGGTTTGTACTTGTTGAATCTTGTCTGTGGTGACCGGGAGGAATCTCCAACCTCCGCTCTGCTGCTGCAGATTCGTCGAGCTGTGAGCAAACTTCCACACACAGACCTTGCCAAGGAGTTCCTTGGATCCTGGCTTGTTGAGGCCCAGCAAAATGAGACTGCAGGATTTGGGGGAGGGAACCTCCATCCGTTTTTCAGTGAGCCATGGCAAGGCTAGAAGTCACATCTTGGATTTTCTGACTGGAGCTGATTTGTCCTGAATTACTAATTCTCCCCATATGTTTAATTAAGGATCTGTCCTGGGGAGGGCAGAGCACAGGCATGCAGCCTTTTCTGGGTATCCTGCACATGGCTAGCTTGGCACTACAAGAGGTGCCAGGGGCCTCTCTTCACTGCCCTGTGCCAGGGATGGTCCCTGGATGTCCTTCCTGGAGACAGAAGGATACTTCTGATCCACAAAGCATCAGATATGCCTGGTGNAGGGAACTCTTGAAGGAATTGTGTCAGTGTGTCATGATGAGATACAGAACGAGAGGAAGCAGTAGGCTGGGCCCAGAGCTCCTTAGACTTGCTCCTGTTCAGGTCAGCTGCTGTCACTTGAGACAAGAGACCTAGAGAAGGCAAAGAATGAAAGAGGAAAGGCTGAGGAATTTGAGGGCCTGTGGGTCCTCACTTCAGAACTCCTTTGTCCAGAGCCTTGGCACTCATCAGCCCTGTGTGTGTACAGCATTGCTTTAGCCTAGGTTTGTGAGGTGGGGTCCAAGTTGTAGCTGGGTGCACAGTGTAAGGAAGATGTGGTTCACTTGCCCAGGCCTGCGTGCGCTGCCTTACAGAATACTAGCCCCAAAGGCTCCATCTGGCCTGTGGGGAGCACATTGCCCAGACACTGCCTTAGCCACTCTGCAGATTCATGGATAAGAACTTTCCTGGTAGAGTCTAGGCCAGCTTCAATCCTCAGGCATTTGGCATTTGTTCTCACGGGTCTGAGATTTAGAGAGTATAAACCAAAAAAGAGAGAACATGATGGAATCTAAAAAAATCAATAAAGACATTTTAAAACTTGGACAACCTGCACCTGCATGATGGATCAGCAAGTGACTTTGAAATCAGTCTCCAGGACCCACGTGGTGGAAGGAGAGAACTGATTATTGAAAAATGTCCTAAAGTCCACAGGAGCAGGGAGCTCTTGTGCCATACCCACATACACAATTGTTTTTAAATCACATCTTTTTTTTTTTTTAATGTGTACACAGGCCAGGAGAGGGCACTAGATCTCACTTTAGATGGTTGTGAGCCACCATGTGGTTGCTGGGAATTGAACTCAGGACCTCTGGAAGAGCAGCCAATACTCTCAACCGCTGAGCCATCTCTCCAGTCCCTGCAAATAATTTTTAAAAATCTGCCAGCCTATAATGTTATTCATAATAAAACTAGCCTTTCAAATAAAGACAGGCTGGAGGTATGGCTTAGTGGTTAAGAACACTGGGTGCTCTTCCCAGTGATCTGGGTTTGATTCCCAGCACCACCACATGGCAGTTTACAACTATCTGTAACTCTAGTCCCAGGGAATCCAACATCCTCTCTAGCCTCCAAGGGTACCAGGCACCCACATGGTGCGTAGACACACAAATGAGCAAAACATCCATATACATAAATAGAAGTTTAAAANGACAGCTGGGAAGATGGGTCCACAGGTAAGGCACTTGCTGCACAAGCGTGAGGACCTGAGTCAGATTCCTAGCACCCAGGTAAAAGCCCAGTGTGGCTACATGTAACCCCAGCACTGAAGTGAGAAGGACAGGATGAGAGACGAGAAGTGCTAGGACTTGCTAGCCAGCCAACCTGATGGGAAAATAAATAAGCTCTAAGGGAATAAGGTGCCCAGCAATTGGTCAGGACACCGTTCTCTGGCTTCCATATGTGCACACATACACATAAAAGTAAGTGACAAGGCTGGGTNGTGGTGGCGGTGCACGCCTTTAATCCCAGCACTTGGTAGGCAGAGGCAGGTAATGGATCTGTGCGTGCAAGGCCAGCGTGGTCTACATAGTTCCAGGACAGGCACGGCTACATAGACCCTGTCTCAAAAAAGACAAGAAAAAAACCTAAATACTCCATGCAACAACTGTAAAATTCAGTTTCTTTCCATGGGACACTTGTCAACTTAGACCATACCTTGAGTTACACATTTGAAAGACCTCATCACCCAAATATGTTCTTTAACCACAAAGAAACTAAGTTGAGATCCACAATGGAAAGATACATAGAAATATTTAGGATAAAAAACATTCTCTTAGGTAACANATGAGTCAGTGAATAAGTCAGGAAGGAAATAATAAAAATAATCCCAGAAGATAGAAAATGTGTTGAGAGGCAGCTAAAGAAAAATAGGGGGCTGGAGAGATAGCTTAGGAGTTAAGAGCCTGGGTTCAATTCCCAGCACCCACATGGCAGCTCACAACTGTTTGTAACTCAGTTCCAGAGGATTCAGCACCTTCTGACCTCCTTGGGCACCAGGCATACATGTGGTACACATACATACAGACATGCAGNTAAAACATTTATAAAATAAAAAAAATTAAATTTAAAAAAATAATAGAAGCAAGGGATGGCAAGATAGCTGAGTAAGATGGCCTACCTCCAAGTCTCATTAGAGTTCAATCCCTGGGACCCACACAGTAGGAGAAATTGGACTCNCAGAACTTGTCCTCTGACACATGNACACATACGCAAGTTTTCTATGTTTTGTTTTTAATATTTAATATTTAAGGCTAGAGAAATGGCTCACTAGTTAAGAGCAAAGGGCCTGGGCTCGATTCCCAGCACCCACNTGGCAGCTTATAACTAGTTACGACTCCAGTCCAAGGGGATCCAATGCTCTCTTCTGACTTCTGTGGGCACCAGGCACATCCATAGTACACAGGCATATATGCAGACAAAGTACTTATACACATAAAATAAGAATGATTTTAAAACGTAATACTTTAACGTGTGTGACTGTTTTGCCTGCATGTTCCCTTAAGCACCACATAAAGGCAGTGCCCATCAAGGCTAGAAAAGGGTATCACCCTCCCTTAGAACCACAGTTAGATATGGTTGTTAGAGGCCATATGGATGCTAGGAATCAAGTGTGTGTCTTTGGGAAGAGCAGTAAATAAGAGTTCTTAACGACTGAGCTATCTCTCCAGCCCCAAAAATAATGTTTTATTTTGTTTTAAGTAATAGAAATGTACTAGGCCCAGCTCCTCTAGAGGTTGGCTTGAGCTCATTTGTTAAGACCAACCTGGACAATATTAAAACAAACCTAAAAGGACACACAGAAATATTAGTAGGCTGGTGAAATGTTCTAAAACTAGATTATTGTGATCATTACATAATTCGTAAGTTTACTAAACATGTGCTTTAAATGGTTGGAGCCCTGGGCTTGTTTTCCAGCAGTGCATACAGCAAGCATACTGTCACACATCTGTAATCCCAGATCTCAGGAGGTACAGGCAGCAGGAACCAAAGCTCTAGACCAGGGGTTCTCAATCTGTGGGTCAAGGCCCCCTTAGTGAACCTCTATCTGCAAAAAATATTTACATTACAATTCATAACAATAGTAAAATCAGTTATAAAGTAGCAACAAAAATAATTTCAAGGTTTGGGGGTCACCACAACATGAGGAACTGTATTAAAGGGTCACAGCATTAGGAAGGTTGAAGACCACTGCTCTAGGGCATCCTTGGCTACATCCAAGGAGTCAGAGGCCAGCCTGGGATGCATGAGACCCTTTTTTGTTTGTTTTTGGGGTTTTTTTTGTTTTGTTTTTATGCTTTTTTTTCAAGACAGTTTCTCTGTGTAGCCCTAGCTGTCCTGGAACTCACTCTGTAGACCAGGCTGACCTCTAACTCACAAATCTGCCTTCCGAGTGCTGGCATTAAAGGTGTGTGCAACCACCACCAGGTCTTTAAGTGGGGAGAGGACAAGGGAATAAATGGGAGCAGGTGTAGCATGAATTCTAATTGGTCTTAATAATAAAAACCTGGAGTCAGATATCAGGGTAAAGCTGAAAGATCAGAGAAGCAGAGCAGCAGACACTAGAAACTTCTTACCTNTACAAATCCTCAGACTGAAAAGGCCGAGCTCCTGTCTTTACCCCACCTTATCACTTCTCTCCACCCAGCCATATCACTTCCTGTTTCCTCCTCCCAAGTGCTGGGATTAAAGAGTGTGCCACCACTGCCTGGCCTCTAATGGCTAGCTCTGCACTCTGATCTCCAGGCAAGCTTTATTTGTTAGAGCACAAACAAAATATCACCACATTTCCCCTTTTTTGTCTAAAATAAAAAAGAATGTTATAACTAATATAAGAAAAACTATATACAATAAGTACAGTAACTATATACAATATATACAGGCAATAATTACATCAATAATGTCTAGTCCATTAACACTGGACAAATTCAGAGAAAATACTGCATTATCTATCCTATCTATCTTGGTGAGTCCAAAGTGTTGTACCTAATTCACCTTCTATCCTATTTGCATTACCAATCCCAAACTATCTTTTGATGTCTCTCAACCCTATACACTTCACACCTCTTTAGTGAATTTCTTTTCTGAATCTGGTAACTAGGAAAACTATAAAGTCTTCAACTCCATCAGAGACCCAAGATGGAAATATTACCTGAGTAAGCAGGAAGTGCAGGCAGGCAACTTCCAAAAAAGGTGAGAAATGACAGAAATAGCTGGCTGCCTGGACAGTCACCCAAGGTTCTTCTGTAACATTGGAGCATCCATCTTTGGCATACCGGCCTAGCATATCTGACAGACTTTTATGTGAAGCAGGATTTTCTGAAGGGCTGTCCTACCTTGTCTTGGCAAAGTTTGGCAGTCACTTTTGTGTCCTGCTTGTCCAATTTGGACAGCACACTGTCAGCAGTAGAGGCAAGGGCATTTTCTTGCCCAGTGGCTAACTTTTGCCACAAAGGAAATAAACTCCATGTGGAGTTTCTTCGATGCCCATCATCTTCTCTAAAGTAGATTTGTGCTGCCAGGAGCAGACATGTCTCGTTGTCATAAAAAAATAAAAAAGAACCTGTTATTAAAACATCTTAAATGCCATATTCTGTAGATCTCTGAAGTGTTTGAAGATGATGTAAAATATATCTCTGTTTGACCTTGATAACATACCTAATATGGCTACAAGTTTGATTATAATGACTAACTACTAACTTGCATTTCTTTATATCCTAATTAGTTTGTAGTAATAACTTTCAAGGACTAGCAATTTGCTTTACATTGTTAAATGAGATGTATAGATACAATACCTTAAACAAGATTAGAAATGTATGTACAGTATGTTCTAAAATATAATCTCAACTTTGTATCAATATACAGAGATTCATATCAATGTAAAATATTTAAAACAAGTAGTTGCTTTTTAAAAGTAGATTCAATAATCTACCCTTTTATCCTATCATTTCTATATCCCCCTTTTTTCTTTTCAAAACAAGAACCCTGAATCTAATCTCCTTTGTTTAGCTTTTTTCCTGACCATTACCAATAACAACTTGTAACCAACCCCCCTAAACAATGACAAATATCCATAACCCATTGAATGACCAAAAACCACTCACCCCATCTCTTGGGAATGTGGGCATCATGTTTATTCCTTCTGTCTGGGGGCAATGACATCTTTAGGAGATCCTGAAAGGAAAAATTTGGGGTTTGGGTTAATTGTCAAGTCCTGGGAGAGGTAGCTGTATCATTTGTTGTCCAGTCTCTGTGAAATGGGAAAGTGCAGGGCTTGTCTCAAGTCCTGGCTAGAGTAGTCTGTGAGGCTGGATCATCTCAGCCAGCCACCTAGAGATTGTGCTGAGCAGTTGGTCGTCCAAAGCTGATCTTTGGGTGGTGTTTTTCAGCATAGTGGTATTATCATAGTCCTGGTGGAATCATTGTAGGGCCCCATCATCCTTTTGGAGACTTCAAAGGTCACTTTGGCATGGTCATGGTTCATTGCAGAAAACTTAAACATTTTAAATGTCATATGCAGCAGATCTCAAAGAGGTTAAAGGATCAATATTTGTTATATACATCCAGAGTACAAAAACATAATTCCTAGTTACCTGATAGAGACTCAAACCTGAAATTATGTACAGGAAGCTAGAGAAAGCCTTTTTCTAGAATTAGTTAGTACTCTATATGACCATTAAAATCATGACATAAAGTTTAAAAGATATATATATATTAATCTTATAAATTTTGAGATAATATTCATACCTTATGAAAAAGTTTTAAAGAGTCAAAATAAAAACTGGGCGGTGGTGTCACATGCCTTTAATCCCAGCACTTGGGAGGCAGAGGCAAGAGGATCTCTATGAATTCAACGCCAGCCTGGTCTACAGAGTGAGTTCCAGGACAGCCAAGGCTATGCAGAGAAATCCTGTCTTGAGAAACCAAAAATACAAAATAAAATAAAACCAAAGGATTATGAAATTAGTGGCAATAAAACAGTCCCTTAATTTTTTTCTTCTGTCCTATGTCAGGTGGCTCTTCTGACATGAGACAGAGATTTTGGATTTTCCTTTAACAAGCATACTTGGGTTTAGAGAAGGAGAGAGCCATGCTCCAACTCCAAAGCCAGCTTTAATTTTTAATTGGACTGGGACTACAAAAAGACCATTTGCATTATATGTCTGTAGAGAACAGCAGAACCAAACATTTGGGAAGATTGATGAAATTTTATCCAATAGGCCAATTTACTCTTTTCTTGGGACATTTTTTTCTGGATAATTTGTCCTTTTTCTTCAGATGTCTCATTTGTCCAGTGGTCTTCAGATTCCTTAGCCTTCATTCTCCTGGAAAGACAAAACAAAACCCCAACCCTAACTTTGAGGAGTTCCCTTTTGGCAAGTTAATCTTTATCAATTTTGATTTATGGTTTCTCCTGAAATTTTTGTTTTATTTTTTAAAGCTGTTTTATCATCCAGAACAGTATGTTGTTTTTTTTTACAATAGGCATTAGGTTCTTTAATTGCTCTGGGAAGGAGTTTCCTCTATAATGGCAGGAAATGACTGAACCGAATTTGACATGGGGACCTGCGAGAGGACCCCCCAAGGCATTTCCCTACAGCAAAGGGTTACCTTGTCTGTCCCTTGTTGATCTGCATCCATTAATCCAATGTCTGCCTTTGCTACATCTTCTGCATACTCCAGAAGGGAGGGGTGTTCTGTTGGGATTATTCTTAGAAAAAACATTGTTTCTAGGAACACCCTGTTTACGGTCCCTTTTTAGGTGACCCTGTTTACCGCAACTGAAACACTTGACATTTTGATTTTTCCTCAAACCTCTGGAAATCACCTCTCCTATCCAAGCATCATCATGGTTATGAGACTCAATACTGATTGTATCTCAGATCCAGTCCTCCAAGGGTGCTGATCTTGCCTTTAATGGCCTAATTACCCTTTTGCATTGTGCATTAGCATTTTCAAAAGCCAGAGATTCAATTATTATTTGTCTGGCTTCTGAATTTAGTATCATTCTATTTACTGCTAAAGTCAATTCTTGATAAGAAATTAGTGAAGGTTTCTTTTGGGCCCTGCATAACTTTAGTAAATGACTCAATTTTCTTTCCTGTAGCATTCAAGGCTGCTACACNGCATAAAGCCAGAGTGTGGTCATCATATAGAGATTGCCTTTCTACATTAGCATAATCTCCCTCTCTAAGAAGTTGGTCTTGGGAGATTTCCAGATCTCTATCCCTACTTCATTGTTCAATGGTCTTAGCCTGGTCTTTCCATTAGGTCCTCCACTAGGAGCAGGCTCCAAGACAGATCTAACCAAGTCTCTCCAGTCTTGAGGGAAAATTCTATTACAAGTTGACCATGAGTTTAACATCTGCTTCACAAAAGGTGAATGTATGCTATATGAGACTATTGCTTCCTTGAATCTCCTCAAATCCAACATTTGCACAGGAGTCCATTCAGCTCTTACACAGCTTTGGGGATACCTATCATTTGGCAGTTCCTGTAAGGTTACTGGATAAATTAAGGATGGCTGTTTGAAAACCTTACACTTTTCCTNTCTAACCTTATAATGGAATGCTAAGATTGGTTCTCCTTTAAATTCATCTATCTGAGTGTGAATATCTCTATGATCTGTTTTAATAAATTTTTCTAAAACGTTTATCTTAGCACTCACATTAACCAACTTTTTAAATGATAAAACAAAAATGATCAAACCAAAANTACTTACAATTGACATTACATAAATCTCATCTAAATTAACTGTCCGCTCATCTAATTGTTCCATTTCAAACCATACACCGTGTGATCATACAGAGACCTNACTCTCTCCATCATAATAGTGTTTCCCATTTTTCAATGTGGGAAAAACTCTANTAACTAATGCCCCTCTTTAAGAATTCCCAATTGTCTCACCATATCTGCTGGCAAGACAGTGAAAATGACAAAGTGTGAGGCTGACTGCTGCTGCATAGAACAGTAGAAGTCCAAGCAGGTATCAAGGCAGATACATAGTGTGAGGGNGTCCAGGGAAAGCCCACAACCCACTGGGAGGAAAAAAAAGCCAAAGAGCCAGCCATCTGCACAGGGAACGTGGGAAAGCGGCTAACTCCTGCTGCATTTGGAGCCCAAATGCTTGTGTGTGGAGTTTGCTGCAGAGAGGCTGTAACAGAAAAATCCTGAAAGAAAGGAAAACCTAGCCAGTGGGATAGTGACTCTGGCTATGTGCAGCTTTGGCCCATGCCAGTGGCTGCAAAGCCACAAGCAAGTGGCTTTTTTGTGAATGTACCCCACATTGGGTGCCAGATGTAGCGCAAATTCTAATTGGTCTTAATAATAAAAACCCAGAGTCAGATATCTATCAGGGTGACAGCTGAAAGATCTGAGAGGCAGAGCAGCCAGCCACTAGAAAGACTTCTTACCTCTCAGAATCCTCAGACTGAAAATGCCAAGCTCCTAAATCCACTCCACCTTATCACCTCCTGTTTCCACCCAGCCATATCACTTTCTGTTTCCTCCTCNCAAGTGCTGGGATTAAAGGGGTATGCCACCACTGCCTGGCTTCTAGTGGCTAACTCCACACTCTGATCTCCAGGCAAGCTTTATTTGTTAGAGCACAAACAAAGTATCACCAAAGGCAGGGGTAGAACACTAGATTCATGTAAAAAAATTAAGGAACCAAAGCCAGATGTAGTAGTACAGCACTGAGGAGGTGGAGGCCAGGAGTTCAAACTCCTACATAAAAAGGGGTAAGCTTGGGCCCACCACACAACTTACAGGCACCTGGACAGGTTGGAGAGTGTCTCTTCCAGGCAGCTCAGCAGCTGGTCTGAGTGTCTCTTCAGTGGCCTTACTGCTAATATATCCTTGGGGAGGTAGGAGCCTTGTGTGTCTGGTCAGTTTCAAGGTCTTCTTGGGGTTTTTGAATTGTTTAATTCCTGAGTGTTACCGAGCCTCTCTTTAGAACCTCCTGAGTCTTGAGCTTCCCTCCTGGATGGATGTTTCTTTCCTTTGGAACATGCTGACTCTTAAGGAGCCTCAGAGCCTTGGGNAAAAAATTGCTATACAAGCTCTCACCCCAACCTATCAAACTCACANAGCTACTTAGGGTCTTTTGCTGTGTTTTCTGACATACACATGCCACAGCATTCAAATGCCCACATTCACACATAGACCCATACAAAAAAATAAAGGATAGAGTTGGGCATTGGTGGAACATGCCTTTAATCCCAGCACTCAGGAGGCTCAGACAGGCGGGTCTCTGAGTCCAAGGCCAGTCTTTTCTGCAGGGTTCCAGGACAGCTCTGGCTACACAGAAAAACCCTGTCTTGAAAAATAAAAGGGGGGAGGGCATGAGCGTTTAACTTGCATGTATGTGTGTGCACCTTGTGAGTGTCTAGTGTCTGTTGAGGTCAGAAGTTATTGGATCCCCTGGAACTGGATTTACAGAGGGTTGTAAGAATTCTTGTGGGTGCTGGGTCCNGAACCTGGCTCNTCTCCAAGAGCAGAAAGTGTAGGCTGGAAAGATAGTGCATTGGTTGAGAGCAATGGCTGCTCTTCCAGAGGACCTGGGTTCAGTTTCCAGCACTCACACAGCAACTCACAAGTGTTTGTAACTGCAGTCCCAGGGGATCTGATGCCCTCATTCTGGCCTCTTCGAGCACAAAGGGACACACATGATGCACAGAAATACATGCAGGCAAAACATGCAGATATATGNAGAACAGCAATTGTTCTTAACCTCAGAGCCATCTCTCCAAGCAATCCTTTTGAGTGTGCCCAAAAGTTTACCATTGGTTTTGAGAAACCACTGAGGACCAATCTTGGCATTGGTCATGCCATTTTGGGAACTTATAAAGGAGAACCGATCAATAGTGGTGAGGGGGAGGGAAACAGCTAGTGATGTGTCTACCTTCTGCTCACTCAACATCGGATGTCACTTCAATCACCTGCTCCCCTGTAGAGAAAATTTGCAAGCCTAGACACATGAAGAAAATGGCTCATGAAAACTTTGATGTTTTCTCTCCAAATTACCCATCTGGGCATCACAAAGACATCCCTAATAGTGTTTCTGGTGGGTTGATGTTTTTTTAATTATTATTTTTTGGGGACAAGCCCTTGAAAATNTTAGCTAAAATGCAAAAACATTTGTCTACCAGGTGGCCAAAGCCCTGTGGGGTGACTGTTCAATGAAGGAAACAGTGAGTGCACGTGTGATGATTTCTGTAAGAAAGTATGCAAGTATCCACTTTAGTAAGAAAGTATGCAAGTATCCACTTTAGTAAGAAAGTATGCAAATATCCACTTTATCCCCTTTTATTTCCTTAAGGAATGGAGAATAAAGCAGAAACTGCTGAGGTTGGTTACCTTCATAGGGCAGGTGTGCCAGAGTTGGGACAGTAGGAGTTCTGATGCTTAATGTTTACTTTGTGTAGGTTTTTGTAGTGCCAGATGTGAAACTCNAGAGCCTTGAGAATGGTAGGCAAGTCCTCTACCACAGAACTATGTCTTCAGTCCCAGTTGTTGAGATTAAAACAAGCCCATACAAGTTACCCTAGGTAANTAACATTGTGGCCACCAAGAGGTGATTACTGGCTCTTACGGACAGTCCATGTACGCTGGACCATCAGGAAACAANCACAATCAAGGCTATGCCCAAAGGGAAGCAGTTGCCAGGAAGCATCTGTATGGGGTATTATCTTTGTATCCATCCTATAAAACAACTAGAACATGGAACCTTGAAATTCCAAGGTGACTGAGATTGGCTTATGAGAATGTCCAGCAGGGACTTGAGTGCAGATAAGTGGTAGAATGTGTACTTAGCACATGCAGGGCCCTGGGTTCAATCACCAACCCCAACACCAGTCTGTGTGTTTTTTATACACACACTACTGCTGAGGCAACATAAATGTGTACCGATTCAATCCAAAGCTTGGTGCCTTTGCATTATGCTTTAAAATAGCTATAACTTTGAATGGTAAAAACCTATTAACTACAAAGAGCGCGTGGATTTTAGTAATCGTGTTAGAGATGTAGGGTCAGAGACTAATACAAGCTGGGGAGACTACAAGAAAAGAGATCAGGGAGTGGGTAGTCCTCTGGGAAGGTCAGGGGTTGATGTATACAGAACTAATGCTTCCTAAGAAAAGCAGCATTTGGTAACTTGTATCAGAGCTCCCTTTAGGTATGGAAGAGTGCTAGAGCAGAGTCAGGATTGTAGGCTTGCAGGCAGTGATGTCATTTAGGATGCAGAATGGGTTGTCTTTTTCAAATAGGTACCCACTTGAGTTGATATAGACTTCTGAGCATTTATGCTTGACACTGTGGTCTCCCCTGGAGAGGGGATTTAGTCTATGGGTGAAGATGGATGCAAGCAACCAAACCAATAGTAATCAGACCAGCAATCAAGAGTTGTGTACAGCTGTAGCTGATGGGTTGGTTTGGGATACAATTTTACTNTTTCAAGACAGCCCTGGCTATCCTGAAACTAGCTCTGTAGATCTCAAAACTCAAGAGATCCTCCTGCCTCTGCCCCTAGAGTGCCAGTATGAAAGGCAAACACCACTACTGTCAGCTATAATTTTATTTTTTAAGACAGAGTCTGGCCGGGTAGTGGGGGCGAATACCCTTAATCCCAGCACTCGGGAGGCAGAGGCAGGCAGATCTGTGAGTTCGAGGCCAGCCTGGTCTACAGTGTGAGTTCCAGGACAGCCAGGGCTACACAGTGAAACCCTGTCTCAAGAAAAACAAACAAACAAAAAAATGTAAGGTGGCCCCCAAACTCACTATATAGTTGAAACTGTCCTAAATACCTTTCAGATGTTGGAATTACAGATATATGCAACTATGTCTGGGTACAAGTTTTGATCCAGTTAGATCTCCCAACAGATAAGCAGCTCTCTGGTTTGTGGGACCAATACTTTGGCCTCTGGTTAAGGTGAGCTGGTTTAGCAAAAGGTGCTTGCCACCAAGCCTGAGGACCAGAGTTTGATCCCCAAGAACCCTCATGGTAGGGAAGAACTGGTAATTTGTCCACTGACTTCCACATATACACTGTGTGTACAAACATTAGATGTAAATTTCTTAAAGTTATGTTTAGACTTGGGGCAAACTGATGACCTTAGAAGTTTGTTGTATTAAAATTGGAATTGCTTGAAAATATTTTTAAGTTAAACTATTCAGTACTTAGCAGAGACATGAAAGTCTTATAAAATACCTCTTTCAAGAGCCCAACATGGTGTATTGGAAGCAAGTATATGCTTTGGTATGTATAATTTTGATTTATACTCTGATTTGTTTGCTTTGTTGTTGTNTGGATATTTTTTTGTTTTGGTTTTTCATGACAGGGTCTCTCTGTGTATAGTCGTGGCCATCCTGGAACTCCCTGTGTAGATCAGGCTGACCTCGAACTCACAGAGATCCATCTGCGTCCACCTCTTGAATGCTAGGATTAAAGGTGTGTGCCACCATGCCCAGCTATACTTTCTGTCTTTAAAGACATTCCTAGACTTGTTTTTACCTTGAAGGGGACAATTAGGCAAGGCTACAATTAAAACAATGAAAGTCATTTTAAAAGCATTTTAGTTTCTCTTAAATATTTTTTTCTTAGATTTTATAGCTTTCTAAATTGGTAAGTTTATTTTTTTATTTTTTTAATTTGGGAGACATGTAACCCAAGCTAGCTTTGAACTCTTGAACCTTCTGCCTTTACCACTTCCTTAGTGCTGGAATTTCAGGCCTGCACCACCATGTGCAGTTTTACCAGTTTCTAGTTCATATGGTTGATGGAGAGGAAAGGCCCACTAGCTTCAAATAGTATTTTTCTCTGGGAAAGCACCCCCGCCCCCATAGTAGAATATTATTTTAAGGTGTGTTACTTTTGCTTATATTGCATTTGTTTAACTCTGGGAAGCTGTGTTACTGTGCCTGTGTAAAACACCTGATGATCTAATAAAGAACTGGCCAATAGCAAGGCAGGAGAAAGGATAGGTGGGGTTGGCAGGCAGAGAGTATAAATAGAAGGAGAAATCTGGGAAGAGGGATTGGAGATCTAAGATCTAGGAACCAGAGAAGAAGGAAGACTCAANGGGCCAGCCACCCAGCTACACAGTAAGCCACGGAGTAAGAAAGTAAAGGTATACAAAAATAGAAAAAGGTAAAAGCCCAGAGGAAAAAGGTAATCGGGATAAATAAGTTAAAGAAAGCTGGCTAGAAACTAAGCTAAGGTAAGNCTGGGCATTCACTAGTAATAAGCCTCTGTAGGTCATTTATTTTGAAGCTGGGTGGCGGGCCCCCTAAAAAGAGAAAAAAAAACCACCCCCCCCTTTCAAGTAAAATCTTTAATGCCTATATTTCTTGGTGACTATTTTTTCTTTTTAGAATACTTACCCAGTGAGTTTCTGGTTTATTTTCCAGGGTGTTACCAGTTGACCTCTAAGGAATCAGGCTCAGCATTTCCAGCAGTATTATTTGTTAAAGTTGGCCCCCTTGCCTGCATGGTGAGAGGCATTGTATCCCCACTGGGCAGNGACTGGGTGTCTTAGGACATCTGTAACTGTCCATTAAGGTTCTACCTACATCATTTTAGAATTCTGATATTAGCCATCTCTCCAGCTGGCTAATGCACTTTGTTCCTCTTTTACATGAACATGGGTTTGCTTACATGTACATGGTAGTGGGTCATGTTCATTCTAAACCCCTTAGCATCAGAAGTGTAAATGGTTTTATGAACAGTGTTATCCTTTGAGAAGGCAGGCAAATAGCATGTTGTAACCAAGTTAAAAGACATTTCACAAGTGGACATAAGCAATAGTTAATGAAAACATCTTTTTATTCATTTATATACCTAATACATGAAAAGAACATCTCAATTGAAATCTAGCCATCCAGAAATAATTCTGGCCATAAAATACAGTTACCCTATGTGTCCAAAGTCAGCTGAGTTTGCTCTTGAGAAAAGTTTTTATTTACTCCAATATCTAGAATGTCCTCAGGACCACATGCTGACACTATACAGGAACAGAAGGGAGCCGAGCAGAACCACACTAAATGCAAATTTACAGAACTTTATAGAAATTACAGTGGTGTTTCATATAGCTTAAGCATTGATCAGAGAGTTAAGTCTGAACTAGAAAAGCTTCCGGTGAAATGAGCTGCAGAACTTTGTACCCCACACCCAGATTATTCTGAGGAAGGAGGGCTGATGTGGGGTGATGAGAACCCAGACTGAACATTCTGCTTTCTTCCTACCTCAGTCCATTACTGGACATCTGGAGGGTAAGGCACTAGAACTAGGCTGAGAGTAGTACTCCAAGTTTCAGTTCTTGGTGTGCAAAGGGAATCCTGGCATGGATCTTTTGAAACATGGTAAGATAACTCCTCCTCCTCTTGTAATCTGCCCTTCACAGACAAGAAGACAAGGAGGTAGATGTTTGCAAAGATTAAAAACAGGTGAATCAAAATATGAGGAAAATGTATAAATTATGCAGATGTAGACAACTGCTTACAGAGGCCAAGAGTCTTATACAGAGAAAATGCTGATGTTTAACATACTAAGAGAAGGAAAGATGTGTGAAACACTCAATCCTTGTGACGAACAGTGTGTTGGTACTGTTGAGGAACTGCAGGAGGAAGCCCCACATCAAAATGAAAATGGGGGCTTACAGATCAGCACCTTGGAGACCAAAAGACATGGAGGCAGAGGAAGGGAGAGTGCTGTNAAACCGACCCACAGCTCACTTCCAGTTCTGACATGCACACAGGGCATAGCTATAGCTCAGACACATTTCCCTACTCACTCGCTTCTCCTCAATCTATGTGCCTACAGATATAAGTACAAGACAAACATTCTTTAGCCATAAGAAAATGTACCTGTGTTAATACTATGCTACTTCTCTATCAACATTTTTGAGGTGGGGGTGTTGGGATGCAGAAAATGAAAAATGACAAGTCATTCTTCATTGTCCTAAATATTATAAATCTGTTACCTTTGGCCAAGAAGTAATAGATATAAGGATGAAATTTGTAGTTCATCCCTGCAAACAGCATGNCGCACGCAACTGCTCTTCCATGACAGTCTTCGAAGGCTAGTACCAATACTGTAAGGCATAAAATTCTCCCCAAGGATGGTGAAGATCTTTCCAGATGCTAGCAAATGTGTTCAGAAGCTAGAGGCTAATCAACCAGAAAATCAAAGCTGTGAGTCTTCAGTGAAACAAAGCAAACCTTTAGCAGGTCCTGCTACTTGTAATTCATACTGCCACCCACATCCAAAAGCAGAGCAGTATAATACTAAAATCTGTAAATTTGATTTTCGTATCTAGTCACTTTTCTTGGACACAGCAGTCTAGAATACATTTGGTGTAGAGGAGAGATAAGCCACGCTGAAGTGGCTGCACTCCACTGCTGCATAAACAGGCTCTTGAAGACCAGATTGTGTTAAATGATCCTGTGTCCCAGGACTAATGAAGCCTGTAGGGACCCACGGAAGAACTAAACCTTCAGTGAGGTGTGCTCACAATTAAGACTAACCAAGCCATTCCTGCTTGTCCTTTTTTGTAAGCTCAGTACCTATGTCATGGAAGGGAACTCTGTTAACAAGCTTGAGTATATTTCCAATGACTATAGCAGTACTGAGAAACAGGCTTTGCATGTGTAATGAACATGGAAAGAAAGCCTTCATATTTCAAGAAGGCTCACAGGAAACTTCTAACCCTAGGTCTTCAATATACTTTGTTACCTTGTTCAAAGAGATTTAATTGCTACTATAATCAAAGAAGAGAACATGGAAGTCCTCATCTCTGGAAAGTAGATGTGACAAGAGATTATTCCAGAGAATCTGTCACCTAAAGCTGCAGTGTTTACTATCCCTTAAAACTAACCAGCTCCCCTGAGCGTATTGTCATACAAGGCAAGCCAAGGTAGCCTCACTGTCCAAGAGTTAGAAAGGTCACACAACTGAGGATGTACAGTGATTATTCTTCCTGGATTTTCTTTTCTTGCTTTTTTTTTTTTTTTAAAGATTTATTTATTTAGTATGTATACAGTGTTCTGCCTGCATGTTTGCCTGCAGGTCAGAAGAGGGCACCAGATCTCATTATAGATGGTTGTGAGTCACCAAATGATCGTGGGGAATTGAACTCAGGACCTCTGAAGAGCAACCAGTGCTCTTAACCTCTGAGCCATTTCTCCAGCCTTCTTTCTGGATTTTCAATCATGCCTCTAGACCAGTGGTTCTCAACCTTCCTAATACTTCAACCCTTTAATGCAGTTCCTCATGTAGTGGTAACCCCCAACCATAAAATTATTTTCATTGCCACTTCATAAATGTAATTTTGTTACTGTTGTAAATCATAATGTAAATATCTGTGTTTTCCGATGGTCTTAGGCGACCCCTGTGATAGGGTTATTTGACCCCAAAGGAGTTGCAACCCACAGGTTAAGAGCCACTGCTCTAGACTTAGCATTTCTGCTGACAACCTGCATTTACTCCTGAGAGCCCAGAATGCTCTCCCAACACTAGTGGGCCAGGGGTTTCAGGTTAAATGGTCCCCTCAACTGTCTGAGGTGCTTATGACACCAAGCCTAAGAAAAGCTGCAGGGTTAGTGAAGGAGAACAGTCTATTTACAGCATTTATATCAGGGCAAAATGAGAGGTGTGTGTGTCAGATTTGCATTGTTTATGTTTGAATGGACCAAGAGAAACTCTAAGGAAGCATTTAATGCCAAATATAAGTTTGTTTTGGGGTACACAGTAAAGAAGTGGCAGCTCAGAAAATCCAACACCTAACCACAGTTGAAGAAACAGGACCATGACCCCCTGGAGGAGGCATTTCAAAATGGCTCACTCTCAGTCCCTCTTACGCCTTCCTAGCAAGACAAGCAGTGTCTGTAAGCTCAAAAGGCTGACATCAGCAACAGCTACAGCTTCTAGCTAAGGACTTTCTAAGAAAGCTGCTGTGTGATTAAATACTGTATAATTAAATAATTAGAAAGGACAGTTAATTAAGTAGCCAGAGATTAACAAGTGCAGAAAACAATTGGTCTATGCTGAAAATACTTGAATAATATACTATGATTTTAAACTATTACTGTTTTGGAAGGGGTTTTTCCCCCAATTTGGAACTTAAGTGGTAACACTTTCAACAGTTAAAGAGCAAGTTTGCTGCCACATTTTTACTATACATGCGTAGGTCAAAAATTTATTTTGTATTCAATCCTATGTAAACTTTCATTCACAGACTGTGATGTTACAACCCTATTTCACGGAGCACCAATACCTGGAGCTGGGCATCTCTACTTCCATACCACTGGTCAGCCAAGGGCCTGCTCTTCACCTCAATAGCTCACTGCTGTTGTTGCCTTGCTCAGCTTCCTAGTGCAGTGTTGTTCCTTTCTTCCCTTTGCCTAAAGACAGTATTCCTCATCTCATTAAACACACGTTTCCTCCAAAATAGCAATTTCCCCTCACATCAAATTCTAACTGTGTGAACTTTTAATAAATCAATTAAAATCTTCTCAGAAGCCAAGTAGGAGTGGCCTCGCTGGAGAAAATAGCAAGAAATGCGTAAAAAGAACCAGTCTGAGTGGATAACAGGTTCTACAGAAATGCCAGAGACACTACAGAGAGCAGAGAATTTTGAGCTGCTCTACTGAAATGAAAGGTTTCTATTAATGTAAATTTAGCAGAAGCAATGCTTCCAAGTTACGGAGAACTACAGTTGCATTAAAGGTTTTCAAATCCAGACTGGGCAGACTGTATACAAGAGAAAATTAAGTGTCGGTGTTATATAGCACAGCCTGTCACATCCAAGTTTCACCTTCAGAAAACACACTATCACCACACCTGAAATCCTAGTACTCAGGAGACTAAGGCAGGAGAAGCACTGCAAATTTGAGGCCAGCCTGAGCTCCAATGAGAAACCGTATCACAAAAAGAAAACAGCAGTACCATTGAAATAGGCAGTGCATTTGGTGGGTACCCCAGTCACTTTCCATTCCAAAGGTTCTACTGGGGGGGGGGTCAGAGTGGGGAGCCTGGAAAGAAGAGATGGAAAGCAGTCTCTGGCCTGCATTGTACTTACAGCTCTCAATGGCCATCTGTATGTGGCTTTGTTCATGCCAGGGATGTAAAGCTCGAGGCTCTGGTAGCTCTCTGGAACGCAGTATGAACAGCATACTTCCTCACCCAAGACCACCCACCTAATCCTCTCCCTCTTCTAAAGGGATAAGAATGAATGTTGAGGTCATAGGCAGGCTACACAAGGCACAGGTGAGGCTAGAAGCCATCTGAAGAAAATCAAGAAGGGACAGCTAGCTGACCTATGAGGAGCTGAAAGAAAAGTAACACTCTTCTAATAGTAGGAACTCAACATCTGAGTCCACACTGCTCCTGCTGGGAAAAGCAACAAAAAAGGCAACATGGGTTCCCCACCTCCTTTCAAATACTGGCAAACTTTTTTACTCAGCTAAAAACCAAACAACCTCATTATATAAAATAGAAGAAAATAAAGAAAACTGCAGGCAGGTTGCCCTGGCCCAAACATCTAAGAATAAAGTTGGAGGGCTGGAGGAACCAGGTTTACTACTTGTCCTTTCCACAGAGCAGACAGTGTCCATGTAATCCCTCTCATCAATGAGGTAGATGGTTAAGAGGTATCAGGTGACAACCTACAGCACAATGGAACAGAACCATCTGCCTGCTTAAGATACAAGCTATTCCCAGGACTCCATCAGACACACAGGAATCTACCCAGATTAGCAAATTACTCTAAGAATACCAGCCCAGGGGAATTGGACTTTGCCCTAAGACTTAAATAATACCAACTTGCCTTAAGATGAATTTAAAAATCAGTTTGTCACCTTAACTCCACAAGTGGCTCCTGNCTTCCACTGTGGGAATGTGAGCCTGCTGGAGGGATGAGAAGAACCTGGATTATTAGGAGGGGTAACAGCAGATGAAAAGAAAATGGGAAGACAAAAAAGGCTTTCAAAGAAAAAGTTTAAAGTAGGTCAAATTGAAGACTTAAGAGAAGGGACAAAGGTACCTTCAGTAAGGAGACAAGGACAAAGGAAAAAGCTCCCAGAAGGACGCTCCTCATGGTGAGAGAATGGAAGGAAGGGAGAATGTCTTGGCATTACTTCCCATGAAAGTCACTCAGCTCCACATCATCCTTTCTACGCTTGTGAGTGAAAAAGGAGGTGACAGGGTACAGCTTGGCCTTGGCCTGAAACCGATGTCCTGCAATGTCAATTTCATATTCTCCTCGGTTGATGAAATCTGCTGTCACCACCTGCTCTTCCCCATTGTCCTCAGAGAAATTGTGTACATAACCCAGGCATACATGGCGCTCAAGGGTGAAGCTATAGGCACTACTGGTGGTCTTGCCAGCATACTTCCCATTCCGGTAAATGGGTTCTCCCCACCAAGGCCACAAGTCTAGGTCTGTGTCGTGGTCATCCAGAATGAACATAGTAAGGCGTTTATACACCCCACTCTGCTTCTGCTGCAGCAGGGCATCTCGACCGATGAAATCTATGCCCTGAAAAGATAAAAGGGGAAAAAGCCTGAGATCCAGTCTGTGTGATGGCCCTTGGCGTGTGAGGGTAAGGAGAGAGTGGGTAAGTGTGGGAATGCCGCACACCTATACCCTACATTCCTGCTAGCTTTGGGAAATGATGTTTGAGGCACTGTGAAAATCTGCATCCACAACAGAGACACCAAAGAACTTTTGTAACAGCAAAAGTGCATGCATCTGTGAACAGATATCAATCACAAGGCTACATGAAACAAAAAATATTAGAAAAGAAAATTGAAATATTAATCAAGCCAGGTGATGGTGGTGGCACATGCCTTTAATCCCAGCACTCGGGAGGCAGAGGCAGGCGGATCTCTGTGAGTTCGAGGCCAGCCTGGGCTACCAAGTGAGTTCCAGGAAAGGCACAAAGCTACTCAGAGAAACCTTGTCTCGAAAAAAAAAAAAAAAAAAGAAATATTAATCAAGAATATTTGCTAGAGGGATGTCAAGATGGCTTGGCAGGTAAATGCTCTCATCATACAAAACTAGACTCCTGAGTTAGAGCCCCAGAACCCATGTAAAGGTGGCAGCAAAGAACCGGTTCCATAAAGTAAGTCCATGCATATGGATGTACCAATGCACATACTTACATATACAGGTGAACACACTTAACAGTGATTATCTCTAATTAAAATACAGGTCATTTGAATGAGCTATTAACACTTTCACAGCACAAAAAAAATTGCATGTAATTTTTTTACATCTAGTCATATGCAGTGGCCAAAAAGAATACTATAGCTGGGCATGATGGCACACCTTTAATCTCAGCACATAGAAGGCAGAGGCTGGTGGATCTCTGAGTTCAAGGACAGCCTGGTCTACATAGGAAGTTCCAGGCCAGCCAGGACTACATAGTGAGACCCTGTCTCAGAAAAGACAGAAAACAAACTACAGGTGTACTGACAGGGAACTGCTTAAATACAGTGTTGTAAATAAAGCAAGATGCAAAGTTAACACCATTAGGTTAACTAATTAGGTGGGTGGAGGAAATCATACCTATACCATGCTTACATTCTAGAACAGAAACAAACTACTGTTTGTGAGAAGCCAAGGGGACAGGACTCTGGATGAGGTTCAGAGGTGGGAAAGACTCTTCAAAGAATAATCTCTTTGAACTACAATTTTCTAAAAAATAATGCCTGTGGCTGAAGAGAGAGCTCAGAAGTTAAGAGTACATGAGTTCTTGTAGGGGACCCAAACTCAGTTCCCAGCGCCCTCTTTTGGCAACCGCATTCAAATGCATAAACCTCACATAAACATACATGCATACACATAATTAAAAGTTTAAATATATTTTTAAAAAATTAGGCAGCTGGCTGTAAGATGACTAATTTAGATAAATACTTATGGTACATTAATGAATGATCATAATCAACTAAAAAACTTATGCCAGTGTCCTCTGTTTTCTGTGCAGTAAAATGGGTATTGGATTTCAAGGGAAGATGTGCATCCCACAGGTAAGTTTCCTGTCCTGAGGACACTCTATTCCTTGTGATTTACCTGACTAGCACTTCCTATCTTTCCTGCTCTTCCTTATTTGTTCAGCTCTTCCTATCCTGGACAAATCACACTGCTCAGATAAGAGGCAGAAGCGAGGTGAGGATTCTGGATAAATAATACCTTGTCTAACTTCACTCGAGACTCTCCTCCACATTCCAGGGGAGTGGTGAGGGTGTTTAAGTCTTGCCCCCAGAAGGCAAAAAACTTCTCAATTCGGAGACTTCGAAGAGCGTAATACCCAGCATTCCGGATTCCATACTTCTGTCCAACACTCATCACCTCATTGTAGACATGCAGAGCATACTATATGAAGAGAAGGAAAGTTAGCAGCCAGTGTACTTTCTAATTAATTGGAGTGGTGCAGCCCATGGATTCTTGGGTAGGCTGCAGGAAACAGATTTTATCATTTTTAACAGTTAATTTTGAACAGATACATTCATATTTTAAAAATAAAACCTTGAAGCTACTGAAGACATGTAGCTCAATTGGTAAACAGTTTTCCTAGCAGTTACCAGGCTCAGTGGTAGAATACTTGCCTAGAGTGCACATGACCCTTGGTTCAATTCTGGGTAATACACATGCAAAAACAACCTCACAGCATGTATCAAATGACAACTTAGAAAAATGTATCATGTACAAAATGTACCTAGAGGGGCTGGAGAGATGGGTCAGGGATCAAGAGCACTGGCTGCTCTTGAAGAGGACCTGGGTTCAATTCCCAGCAACCACATGGCCGCTTACAACCATCTTTAACTGCAATCCAAGGGGACCCAATGCCCTTTTCTGGCCTCCATGGGCATTGCAAAAACATACAGGCACAAAACACCCAATTTTGCCACCATAACTTACCCTCCACTGTGGACAGTATTCAAACTGTGAACCAAAATAAACCCCCCCTTGTTTTAAAAACAAAAAAGTGTGTGTGGTGGGGGAGAAATGAACAACCAAACTGACACAAAAGATCAGGCTCAGTGGTTGAGGTATTTGTGCCCCCACGTTAGGACTTAAGAGTTTGATCCTGAGACCGCTTCCTAAATACAACACCAGTAGCACAGACACTGAGAACAACAATTAATAAATGGGACCGCTTGAAACTGAGAAGCTTTTGTATGGCAAATGACACAGTCAATAAGACAAAAAGACAGCCTACAGAATGGGAAAAGATCTTCACCAACCCCACATCTGACAAAGGGCTGATCTCCAAAATATATAAAGAACTCAAGAAACTAGACATCAAAATATTGAACAATCCAATTAAAAAATGGGCTACAGAGCTAAACAGAGAATTCTCAAAACAAGAATCTCAAATAGCTGAAAGACATTTAAGGAAATGTTCAACATCCTTAGTCATCAGAGAAATACAAATCAAAACGACTCTGACATACCATCTTACACCTGTCAGAATGGCTATGATCAAAAACACTGATGACAGTCTATGCTGGAGAGTATGTGGAGCAAGGGGAACACTCTTCCACTGTTAGTGGGNGTGCAAACTTGTACAACCACTGTGGAAATCAGTATGGCAGTTTCTCAGAAAATTGGGAATGAATCTTCCTCAAGACCCAGTGATACCACTCTTGGGTATATACCCAAGGAACGCTCAATCATACCGCAAAGATACATGCTCAACTATGTTCATAGCAGCATTATTTGTAATAGCCAGAACCTGGAAACAACCTAGATGTCCATCAACTGAAGAATGGATTAAGAAAATGTGGTACATATACACAATGGAGTACTACTCAGCAGAGAAAAACAATGACCATATGATATTTGCAGGCAAATGGATAGAACTAAAAAATATCATCCCGAGTGAGGTAACCCAGACTCAGAAGGACAAACATGGTATGTACTCACTAATAGGTGGATACTAGATATAAACCAAAGGACAATCAGTCTGCAACCCACAGATCCAGGGAGGCTACCTAGCAGGAAGGACCCTAGGATGACTATAGCATAAAATAAGTTTTGGTTTTGCCCAATCACTGGGCATGCTTTAGTGAAACATTTCACTATCAAGATAAGAATTTGTACCTCATGCCGGGTGGTGGTGGCGCACGCCTTTAATCCCAGCACTTGGGAGGCAGAGGCAGGGGATCTCTGTGAGTTCGAGGCCAGCCTGGGCTACCAAGTGAGTTCCAGGAAAGGCACAAAGCTACACAGAGAAACCTTGTCTCGAAAAACCAAAAGAATTTGTACCTCTATTTATGTTCAAGATATCTGTATATTATCTCTCCTGCAGTTGTACATCGAATGTTTTAATAATAAAAGAAAAAAAAAGTTTGATCCCTGGATCCCACAAAGTGACAAGACAGAACCAATTCTCAAAATTTATCAACTTTGACCTCCAACATATACCATGACACAGGTATGCCCACACACACAAACATACTGCCTAAATTAAAAGACCAACAGTGCACTGTGGTGTAAGAGAAGAAGTCTGGTAAGGTGGGTGCAGTCCCAGCTTCATACAAGAAGACAGTTTGAGGCCAGCTTAGGCTACAAAGCCAGACTTGGTGCTGGGGGGTGGGAGATGGAGAGGTGGTAGCATCATGAAAAGACAAAGAAATGACCAAAAAACTCCAAAAGAAACATCTACTATGACTTATTATGTGACACCTACTTCCCTAAGTAATGGAATATAAAAACTTTACAAGGAAATCTCAGGAATACACAGTAATTTTTTTTGTTTTTGTTTTTTCAAGACAGGGTTTCTCTGTGCAATAGCCCTGGCTCTCCTGGAACTTGCTCAGTAGACCAGGCTGACTCACAGAGATAAGTGAACTCACAGAGATTTGCCTACCTTTGCCTCTGCGATTACAGNTGTGCGTCACCACTACCAGGCTATACAAGTCATTTTATTGCAAAGTAGTACGTGCTACAAAGGAAAAAGGTCAAGGAGAGGAATCTGGTAGAAAGACAGCTGTAAATAAGGTCTGACTAAGAAGTGATGTGGCTGGACACAGTAGCACATTCCTTTAATCCCAGCACTCAGAAGGCAGAAGCAGGGGATCTCTCTAAATTCAAGGCCAACCTAGTCTACAAAGTGGACAGCCAGAGCTACATAGTGAGACCCTGTCTTAATGAGACAAACAAAGAAAAAATGATATGAACGTTGGAGAGATTGCTCATTAGTTAAGAGTACTTGCGCTTCCAAAACTCTTCACTAGCTCACCGCCACTTGTGACTCCAGTTCCAGGGAATCTCACATCCTCTTCCGGCCTCCTCAGGCACACACACATGTGCACCACACATAAATTCAGGTTCATATACATACATATAAAAATAATAAATCATACATGTGGGGATTATGTGAGGCCTGAAAAGGAATAGTAGTGAGCTTGGAGATGTCTTCATGGGGAAGGACATGCCAGAAGGAAAGCCAAGTATCAGGCAGCAGAGCAGCAGCCTGTCTAGCCATGTTCCAAGACTAGCAGAAATGAGTGCCCCAGAAAAGACAGGCCACGCTCAGAAGCAAGAAGGTGGAGGATGGGTGGAAAGACTGTCAGCTCTGCAGACTGACTTTCAGTTTCACTCTGCTTCACTCATAAGGGAAGTCAAACTCTACTGGCATAACCTGGCATGTTGGTACACATATATAATCCTAGCACTCAGGAGGTGGAGACACCAGGTTCATGAGTTCTAGGCCAGCCTGGGCTATAATGCTGAGACCCCAAGACCAACTAAAATAACAAAACCACAAGCAGGTTACACACACCTTTAATTCCAGCACTGGGAAAGCAGAGGCAGGTTGATCTCTGAGTTCAAGGTCAGCCTGGTCTCTAGAGCAAGTTCCAGGACAGCCTGGGCTACACAGAGAAACCCTGTCTCAAACAAAAAAAGTAACCTCATAAGGTACTAAGAACTGCATATGTATCAAAATTACTGATTAGAAATTAGTAAGAATACTACTACTACAGTAGGTTCTTGTTAGTTGATGGGAACTAGTTAGATGGAGATGATCAGTTTTTATCCATAACTGATTTCATAAGTTTTAAATTGAGAAAAAAATACATTGGTGTTTGATTTTTTGGTTGTGAGCCTAGCCTTTAACAACTGAGCGATCTCTCTAACCCACTATGTGTTGGTATTTGAGATCCCTAGGGTCTCACGTATCCCAGACTATACTGAAACTCCTGCTTCCACCTTCCAAGCGCTGGGATTATGGGCATGTGTTACCACCCCCACTTGATATAGTGCTGGGGATCAAATCAAGGACTTACATGCTAGAAAAACAGTCTACTAACTGAACTACATCCCCAGCCAAGTTTTTATTTTTTAAAGATGTTTAAACATTTTTTTTCTTTTTTTCTTTTTTCTTTTTTTAAAAACAGACACTTTATTATGTATACAGAAGAGGGCGCCATATCTCACTACAGNTGGTTGTGAGCCACCATGTNGTTGCTGGGAATTGAACTCAGGACCTCTGGAAGAACAGTCAGTGCTCTTAACCTCTGAGCCACCTCTCCAGCCCAAACATTTTATTTCTATTCCATTTATATGAGTGTTTTGCCTATATGTATGTGTTCTATGTGTGTGCCTGGTGCCCAAGGAGGTCAGAAGGGGGCAGCTTATCTCCCAGAACTAGAGATACAGATAGTTGTGAGTTGTCATGTGGGTGCTGAGACAGAACCTAGGTATTCTGTGCTCCCTCAAGTTCTTAGTTTTAAAATGAATGTATCTCTTTAACATTAACTGTTAAAAATCATAAATCCTCTTTCCTAAAGCCTACTTGATGGGACACACCACTCCACACTGGGAGTGCTCAGGAATTTTGGGAAACTGGTAGCCCTGCCTAGAGGCCCTGGAAAAGGAAGACTGAGCCCTCTCACCTCTATGGGGATGTACAGCATGAATCCTGGCTCTCCTGTGTGAGTCATACTCATCACTCGGATCCCATTTGCATAGCCCACACTCATCTCCTGCAAGGAAAAAGAAAGCAGTCAGCACGAGTCCCTCATGCTAGTCAGGAGAATTAGTGCCTCAAGGGAACCCTGTCAGTGCCCATCCTCTGTTGAATCTAAGAGATGCATTTCATCCTGAAACTGGAACATAGCCTCCACATCTCTTCTTATGAATGTTACCATTTCCAGTTTCAAGTAAGTTGATGGTGAGAAGTGGTGGCATATTCTTTGCTAAGTACAAAATATTTTTCTTTACCAAACCTTGTTAAAACACTTGGGTTAGCCAAGTAGCATCAGAAACAATAAAAACCAATTAAGTGTCTTTTCTGGGGGACTCTGTAAGCAAATTTCAGGCATTTGCCATACAAAGGACAATGCCCACAGAACACAATTCATCTACTCTGGGACCCGAGACTCAGATTCTTAGGTTGTTACAGCTGCTCAGTTGCCTTGAAAGGTTCCCTGATAAAATTGTTGCTCTATGAAGGGAAGTGGTAAGTCTGAGACAGCACTGAAACAAGTCTCTTCCACAGGAATTTTGACAAGATATGGCATTTGCCAGGCAAAGGGGTATGGGTTGGATCATTCTTTAAAGTCCAGAGAAGCCTGTGGAAGGATCTGCTCACTAACATGGAAGTTTTCTCTGCCTGAGAGAGCAGAGGAAATCATTAAACAATTGGCTATGAAAATCTCTACTCAGGTTTGAACTTCCAAGAGCCTCCATCACTGCTGGCTGAGCAGATGCATGTTACAAGTTGCCCAGTGGCTGTGTGACTGCTTCCTGGAAAGCATTCAGTTATTCAGTTATAGTGTGTGTCAGACAACTAGTTGTATATGTTGTGTAGGGTTCAGCTATACCATTTCTTCCCTGAAGATGGCACATGTACAAAGTTACTGTGTGCCTAAAAACAAAAGAAACAAATATAAGGAAAAAGAATCAGACCTCAATGTGCATTTACCTTTATCTTTTGGTGTTCATTGTCCATCTCTTTTACTTAATCCTCCTGCTACAAAAACCAATAAATTTATAGATCTGATATTCAAATAAGCTAAATCTACTTCAGAGAATATCCTAATCCTTATTAAATAAAGCAAGCTTAAGAAATAAAAAACAGGGCTGGAGAGATGGCTCAGTGGTTAAGAGCACTGGCTGCTCTTCCAGAGGTCCTGAATTCAATTCCCAGCACCCACATGGCAGTTCACAACTGTCTGTAACTCCAACTTCAGGGGATCTGACACCCATGGCAAAACACCAGTGCATATAAAATAGAAATAAATAAATTTTTAAAAAAGAATA
>LZPO01017280.1:295586-307981 GCA_001675575.1 Neotoma lepida | reverse complement strand
AAAAAACAAAGGCAAGGAATACAGCTTAGTAGTAGAACACGTGCCTGGCATGCTCAAAGCCCTTGGGTTCAATCCCCAGCACTAAAATGAATCATCAAGTATTTAACACTCTGGACAGTAATAAGTCTTTCTCTGATTTACTCTGGATCACATTTAAGCTATAAGTCAAACTCCCAAATGTTTCCCTAGCCTTGGCACTTCTCAAATCCAGGGGCAGGAACTCTCATAAATCTGATGTGTATTAATCAGCACAATTAGTTCCTTAGAGCAAGAAAAAAAAATGACATTGAAGAAAATATCCAACAGATCAACTGAAAAATACAGCGCAGTGGTCAAAACTGGAAAACTGAATATCCCAATGAAGATACTTTCTCCATACCTAAGCCGGTATTGTCACCTCCCATGATATACTCTCTTAGATAACCTCTTCTTCCCAAACCCATGCAAAAAATAACAACAACAAAAGTAAATAAACAAATAAATAAAAACACAAAGACCCACTTACCATTCTGGGAGGCAGCACTTGCCAGGGCAAGAGCCACATCAGCAGAGGACACCACTGCATCCTCAGGAACATGCATGGCCCCCACCAGATCGTGTACATTGAGGAGAGGGTGAAGTTCAGCCACTTTCTTCGGGGAGATAATCTCGGAAGGGATACCTATAACACTGCCACAGAACACAAGGTGACAAAAACATTCATGGGCTCTCTGACAGAGGTAAAGTGAGTAAGGTCAGGAGGGGATCTAGTCTCTTACATACTTCAGCCTTGAGTTGATACGCTTCAGAGAGATCAACCGATCCTGAGTTTGGGCCAGAGAGATTGAGCCTGTCCTTAAGTATCCTGTAAGAAAAGTAAATAAAGTGAGCAGTCCAGTGGGGTCCACTAGATTTATAGGTTAGACCTATTATGAATTGTGGTGACATTTCATTTGTACTCTAACAAATAAAATCTGCCTGAAGATCAGAAGACAGAGCCAGCCACTAGATTAAACATGGAGGCCAGGCAGTGGTGGCACACACTTTTAATCCTAGCACTGGGGAGGCAGAGATCCATCTGGATCTCTGAATTCAAAGCCACCCTGGACTACATGAGATTAATCCAGTCTAAAAGAGAAAAAAGAGCCAGGCAGTAGTGGCACACACCTTCAATCCCAGCACTTGGGAGTCACACGCCTTTAATTCCAGCACTAGGAAGGTTGAGACATGAAGTGATATGGCTGGGCAGAGAAAGGAATATAAGGCAGTAGGAGACTAGTTCAGCGCCCTTTCGGCTGAGAACTCAGAGGCATTAAGTCTGAGGATTCACAGAGGCAGGATCTTGCCTCCCTTTCAGCCTAAGGATTTGGTAGTGATGAGAAGTTTCTCTAGCGGCTTGTTCCTTTGTCTCTCTGGTCTTTCAGCATTTACCCTAATATCTGGTTCCAGGTTTTTATTATAAGACCAATTAGGATTCATGCAATAATGAATCCTAGGGCTTCCACTCACTATCCTTGAATAAATGAATTTGCTCCCTTTGGGCTTCTAGCAAAATTTAAAACACACCAGAGACATAACTACTCTCAGCTCACAGTTTTGTGAGGGTCAACTACAATTCTAACATATATAAAAGCATTCATAGGCTGGAGAGGTGGCTCAGCTGTTGGGAGCACTGACTGCTCTTCCAGAGGACCTGGGTTCAATTCCCAGTATCCACATGGCAGCTAACAATTATCTGTGACTCAGATCTGACACCTTCACACAGACACCAATGCACATAAAATAAAAATATGAATTTAAAAAAAGCATCCATAATAATAATGAAAGCTACTATGGCTAAAAGTCTTACTAGGGCAAGAACTCATGTCCTTCTTTATCCCTTTTAGATAGTTTACTTCTTTCCTTTTTAGAGTCGGTGAGAGTACATTCTTTGGTAAAAGCCATTCATAACACTGGTCACCAGACAGTCAGATCCCTACTCCTTCCCCAGTACAGCCAAATAACAAGCTGTAACCTAAAAACAGCCAAGCGGACCTTCTTGGAACATTCAGTCTTGATCAAGTGGGTGAATGACTGGAAGACTCTCACGACCTGCAGTGGCAGTCATGTTCTAAATAGCTCATTCCTCTTCTCTATGTCCTGGTCCCTAGGCTGTCTACAGCTGGAAGTTTGCTAAAATTAAGTTATTTAATAAATTTTGATTCCTCTTGGGTGGGAAGGTCTTCTGAAACCAATGCCACCTCTGGTTCACCTCTTTCCGTATTCATTTTTTTTCTTCTTAAAAAAATCTTTGCTGGGCAGTGGTGGCACACGCCTTTTAATCCCAGAACTCAGGAGGCAGAGGCAGGAGGATCTCTGCGAATGCAAGTCCAGCCTAGTCTACAGAGTAAGTTCCAGGACAGGCTCCAAAGCTACACAGACAAACAGAAAAACAAACAAACAAAAAAACCAAAAATTTTATAGNTGAACCTGATAGCACACCCCTTTAATCCCAGCGCTTGGGAGGCAGAGGCAGGAGGATCGCTGTGAGTTTGAGGCCAGCCTGGTCTACAGAGCAAGTTCCAGAATAGCCAGAGCTACGTAGTGAGACAAAAGCAAAAATTTAATGTCTGTTCGTGAGGTATATGAGTAGATATATACAAGTACCACAGCATGTGTGTGGAGGTTAAAGGACAACCTTCTTAGGGGGGGATCTGTTCTCTCCTTCCAGTATGGGTTTAGGGGACTGAACTCAGGTTGTCAGTCTTGCATAGCAAGAAGTTTTAACTACTAAGCCATTTCACGAGCACGCACTCCCTAGCTCTCTCTCACTAGCTCTTCTAGCTCTGAGTTTTCTCTCTCTCTCTCCCCCCTCCCCCCCATTTTAGAAAGATTTCAAGTATTCCTGGCTGTCCCTGAATTCCTGATCCTCCCACATCTACCTCTTAAATGCTGAATTTACAAGGATATACCAGTATTCCTGGTTTATGCAGTGCTAAGGATCATACCCAGGGCTTCATGAATGAGAGGCAAGCATTCTATATGATGCAAGCGATGTCCCTAGCTGTTTGTTTCTTTTTTTATTCATTTATTCTTTTGTTTTGTTTTGATTTTTGAGACAGGGTTTTTCTGTGTAGCCTTGGCTGTCCTGGTACTCTGTAGACCAGGCTGGCCTCAAACTCAGAGATCTGTCTGCCTCTGCCTCCCAAGTGCTAGGATTAAAGGCATGTGCCACCACTGCCCGGACATTTATTTATTTTTAAATTATGTGTCTTGTTGTGTTTGTGAAGGTGAACACAGTGCTTCTAAAGGCCAGAAGTGGGTGTTGGATTCCCTGGAGTCGGAGTTACAGGCAATTATAAGCTTCCTGACGTGGGTGCTGAGAACCGAACTCAAGTCCTCTGGAAGAGCAGTATATGCTCTTAACCACTGAGCCCTCTCTCTCCAGCCCCCTGTTCTGTTTTTTAAGACAGAGTCTAACTCTTTAATCCAGGCTGTTCTGAAATTCATGGCACTATTCATTCCTGCTATAACTTCCCAAATACTGAGATTACAAGCATGGGCTACAGCTTCTTTCAGGATTGTAACCTAGTAGTTAATCTTGAACGTCAACCTGACAGGATTTAGAATATCCTAAAAAACAAATGTCTGGGCCTGTCTGTGAGGACATTTCCAAGAAGGTTTAACTGAGAATCAAAGACCTACCCTGAATGTGGAAGCACCATCGTCTGGGCTGGGGTTCCATATGGAATAAAAAGAAGAAGGCAAGTCCAACAGTGACATTCATCTGTTACCTCACTGTCAACACAAGCTGACAAGTCACCTCCTGCTCCTTTCACCATGGCTTCTCTACCATGGTGGTCTGTACCCTCAAACCATAAGCTAAAATGACCCTTCAAGTTGCTTTTGTCAGGTATTTTGTTACCAGCAACAAGTAATATACCCTCCTCCAACCTGAGAAACCTGGTTCTCTTTATCCTTATTGTATTTATTCTCCAGTTACTGTCATATAGTACTCATTTGCCGAATCCCAGGATAAATAGAAAAAAACTGCCTGTATCTCCTCAGGAAACAAACTTGCTAGTTAAGGTTCAATTTGTGTCAAATGTATCTGTCTTTAGAATAAGAGGAAACAGTTTAAACACTCTGGTAAAAGCGGACATAATGTGATGCATCTATAATCTCAGATACACAAAAAGCTGGTATAATAAGAGAGTCCCTGGAGCCTCGAAGTTCAAGTCCAGCCAGAGCAACATAGTAAGACCCTGACATAAAACACAGAAATAAAAAACATTCCATGGTCAAAAGCTCCCTAAGCTAATTCTTTTACCTTACTTTAGTGTGATAGTTACTTGAATATTGTTCGCCTCTTCCCATCCTTGAAGATTTTGTATCTGAGTATACAAATGTTAAAATGACTCAGAAGTGGGGCTGGAAAGATGGCTCATCAGTTAAGAAGTATATATACATACATACACACATGCAGCCGGCAAAATACGCATAGAATGTGGTGGTTTGAATGAGAATGATCCCCACGGGGTCATATATTTGAATGTTTAGTTCCCAANTGATGGACCGTTTAGGAAGGATTAGAAGGTGTGTTACTGGGGTTGGACTTGGAGGTTTTAAAAAAGTCCACATCAGGCCTAGTCTCACACTCTCTGCCTCCATCTTGCAGATCAGATGTAAGCTCTTAGCTACTGCTCCAGTACCATGCCTGCCTGCCTGCCTGCCTTCCCCCATGCTTCCTGCCATGATGATCATGGACTCCAGTAAGCAAGCCTCCAATTAAACACTTTATTTTATAAATTGCCTTGATCATGGTGTCTCCTCACAGCAATAGAACAGTAACTAGCGCATACACATAAAACAAAAATTAATCTTTAAAATAAGTATGATTTTGTCTGTTTGTTTTCAGGACAGGGTCTCACAATGTTGGAACTCACTATGTAGACCAGGCTGGCCTTGAGCTTACAGAGATCTACCTGATTCTGTCTCCTGAGTGCTGAGATTAAAGGTGTGTGCCACTACTCACAGCCACATATGATTTTTAAAGCCAAAATTATAGAAAGTGAGACTTACAAATGTCATTACCCTTCCTGATCCCAACAGTTCTATCCTGTTTTATACCTACCAATCTCAGCAGTTTTATTTTTCTGTATTTCTGTTTTGCAAAAATCAACAGATGGTGGCTTTAAATATATTTATTTAGGGCTGGAGAGATGACTACAGTTAAGAACACATACTTTTCTTCCAAAGGATCTGAGTTCAACTCCTAGCACCCACATGAGGTGGCTCACAACCTCCTGTAACTCCAGCTCCAGGGGGATCCAACCTCTCTGGCCTCTGTGGGCACCTGCACTCATGTGTGCACACCTACACAGAGATACATAAATATGCATAACTTTTAAAATATTTGTGTGTATACAAGTGCTCTATTTGCATGTACAATTGTACACTACAAGAGGGCATCAAATCTCACTACAGATGGTTGTGAGTCACCATGTGGTTACTGAGAATTGAACTCAGGACCTCTGAAGAGCAGCCAGTACTCTTAACCTCTGAGCTATCTCTCTTCAGCCCAAATACGCATAATTTTTCTAAGTGAAAATAAATCTTTATCTGGGTAGTGGTGGCACATGCCTTTAATTCCAGCACTTGGGAGGCAGAGGCAGGAGGTAGATCTCAGTAAGTTCGAGGCCAGCCTGGTCTACAGATTGATTTCCAGGGCAGCCAAGGACAGCTAAGGCTACACAGAGAAACCCTGTCTTAAAAATCCAAAAGTAAGTAAATAAATCTTTAAATATATTTATCTATTTAATGTAGATGCACACATGCCATAGCCTATACATGGAGCTCTGAGGACAACTTGCAGGAGTTGATTCTCTCCTACCATGTAGGACCCAGGAACTGGACTCAGGTTATCAGACTTGGCAGCAAGCACCTTACTCAGGCATCTTACATTACTCAGTAAAAACCAATAGTTTTAATTTTTATTTTCTTCATTGCTAGGAATCCAACAAAGGGCTTCCCATATGCCAAGCAAAGACTCTACCACTGATCTACATCCTCAGCCCAAAAAACTATTAGCTTTTAGTCATATTGGTTCCATTTACTTGACAAAATTCTGTCACATGCCAATGGAAAGACTATGGTTGTGCATGGCACATATCTCTAATCCCAGTACTTGGGAGGAGGCGGCAAGAGGATCAGGAGTTCAAGGTCGGATTCTTCTCACTAAATTTAGATTATACACGTCTTCAGTGTTAATAACAAAAACAGAGCAAGGGCTGGCAAGATGCTTCAGTGGTTGTAAAAGTGCCTACCATGCAAGCCTGGTAACCTGAGTTAAATTCCTGGAACCCACAAGAAGTTGGATTCAGTGGCTAGCATCTGCAAGTCCAGCATTTCTATGGCAAAATGGAAGATGAAGACAGAATCGCCCAGAAACTGGTAAGCTAGCTAACCTGGAGTATGCAGAGTGGCACAAAGAAGACACCCTGCCTCAATGAAGTGCAAGTTTCCTTTGACCTCTGCATATATAACATGCACATCATAAGCACAAATAGTAGAAAAAAAAACCAGCAACAAGTATGGTAGTTTACACATGTACACTGCTCTCTGCCTTTTTAAGAATTACTATATTTTTATTTATTTTTTTGGCAGAGAGAGCTTATGTGTGCCACAGCACTAGTGTGGAGGTCAGAAGACAACTTGTGGGAGTCAATTCTCTCTTCCACCATGTAGGTCCCAGGTATTGAACTCAGGTTGTCAGGCTTGGCAGCAAGCATTTTACCCACTGAGTCACTTCACCAGCCCATGTGCACTCTTTAACAGACTCTCCACCACTGAAGCTCCCAGGCTTCCTTTCACTGCATCACTGGTACACTGCAAGGGAAGGAGCAGGTTAAAGGCAGTACCCTATGCTCCCTGGCCTATCTTCACTATTCCCCATCTCTTTGCTGCCTCCCAAACATAAAAGACAAGTCAATAAGGGGTTCTAGAACTCATCCTAGGCTGGCTTAACATAAAAAAATGAAGCCTATGATACTAATTCTCCCTAAATCTATCCAGCTGAATAATACAAAACTCATCAAAATACTAGTAACTCAATCAGTGGACCGGGAGTCAGTGCTCCATCCTTGGTCCAGTCTATAAACCCACATCTGACTCAAACTCTAGCTAATATTTGACTCAAGCACCATATGTTGCCATCAGATTCAATCCAACCAAAATGGAGAGTCTCTCACTTGTCCTGCACAAAGCAGGCATCTTCCTTTTAAAGCCTGTAGACAAAGGACCTGACACTCTTTTCTGGCCTCTGAGGTACCTATACACATGTACAGACATACATGCAGACACAGACATGCACATATACATAAATAAAGTAAATCTTAAAAAAAAAAATTGCCAGGTGGTGGTGGCACATGCCTTTAATCCCAGCACTCGGGAAGCAGAGACAGGAGGATCTCAGTGAGTTCAAGGCCAGCCTGGTCTACAAAGTGAGTTCCAGAACAGCCAGCACTGTTACACAGAGAAACCCTGTGTCGAGAAAAAAAAAAGTTATCAGAGTAATGGTGGCACACACTTTTAATCCCAGCACTCAGGAGGCAGAGGCAGGTGGATCTCTGAGTTTGAGGCCAGCCTGGTCTACAGAGTGAGTTCCAGAACATCCAGGGCTACACAGAGAAACCCTGTCTTGAAAAGCCAAAAATAAATAAATAAATATTTAAAAAGAAAAATTCAATTAAAACAACATGGCAGAACTACTTTTACTAAGTTCGTTTCAAAGTCCTTGGTGGCCTTGTTCAGTTACCCCGTCGCCCAGGGAGTCTGGTGATGTTGCCACAGGGCAGGGACTAGAAGAAGCAAACAAAACAACAGCATTTCATTTCATTATCCCAGAAAACTGAATACTCAGTTTCTGGATAATCCATCCATTTTGCACCAACTAGTAGTTCCTTTTCCCATTTTGTCATCAAATGGGATCACACTGTTTATTAGCATTCCTGTCCTTAAAACAGTTCATTCTCCTTGCATCCCCCTGGCTGACCTCCTCACCAGTCCCCAGTATTAGTACAGTACTATTTATCTTGATATTATACTAATACTATTACTAATACTAATAATATAGTAATACTAATAATATAATACTAATATATATAGTACTATTTTCCCCTAAATANACAGATAATGTTATTTCTATATTTTATAATATTAATTGGTGAAGTTTTATGAGTTGAACTGTGATTTAACTGCTAAGACCTGAACATATGCTCTTTCTCCTTCTCCTGCTTAGGACCTAAGTGCTGCCATTTACTATACTTAAATGAGTGAAATATATTTTTAAAACGGCCTAGGAAAACTTTCCTATCATGATAATAATGATAGGATCTGCAGGCCCTGGGTTCAATTCCAAGCACTCCTACCAAAAAAAATAAAAAAGTTACAGATTCTGAAAATGACTTAGGATTGTAATTTCTTCACTCTATAGGTAAAGAAGTTGAAGGCAAGCTACATGACCTGCCCAAAGGAACACCCTGGCTTGAGGCAAATTCTCAAACACAAGTCTTAATCACCAGATCAGGCAGAGTACAGGACCAAACAGCAACTACTGAGTAAGGGTGTGGAGACAAGAAGACCAATAAACAGTAGATGATCTGTTTACCTGTTTGGATCCCTGTTTCTTGCTCTAACTGATGGTAGAGTTTGTTTGAATAGTCTGCCATCTTCTGTTCAATGCTTGACTGCCTAGCAGTGCTCAGGACGCCAGCACAGAACCTTGTCGAGCCCGCAGCCAGCCTGCAGCACAGACACAAAGTACTGTTAGAAAGATTCACTTGCATCTATGAAGTAAGTCCAGCGTCTAGGGCTAGAGAGTTTCAGCAGGTTAAGAGCACTGGTTGTTCTTACAAAAGACTCAGGTTTGATTCCCAGCACCCACATGGTGGCTCACCACCATGGCTCACAATGAGTCTGTAACTCCAGCTGGGCATGGTACCACATGCCTTTAATCCCAGAACTCTGGAGGCAGAGACAAGCAGATCTCTATGAGTTCCAGGCCAGCCAAAACAACGACACTCTTTCTCAGCAGTTAAGAGTACCTGTTGCTCTTGCAGAGGACCTGGATTTGATTCCCAGCACCTACACAGCAGTTCAGAGCCATTTGTAACTCTAGTTCCAGGAGGTGTTTCCAATACCCTCTTCTGGCCTCTGAAGGCACTAGGAATGTATGTGTTATATAGACATACCTATAGGCAAAATAGCCATACACATAAACAATAAATAAACAAAAAATAAAGGACTGGGGAGATGGCTCAGTAGTTAAATGAACTTGCTGTTATTCTAAAAGACCTGAGTTTGGTTCCTAACACCCACACAGTAGCTTATAACCACCTGTTAATTTCAACTTATCTGATGCTCTCTGGCACCTGTACNTGGTGGCAGCACACACCTTTAATCCCAGCACTTAGGAGGCAGAGGCAGGTAGACCTCTGTGAGTTCGAGGCCAGCCTGGTCTACAGAGTAAGTTCTAGGACATCCAGGGCTACATAGTGAAACAATCCTGTCAAGAAGAAAAAAAATCTTTACCCCTGCCCCCCAAAAAAAGGTGGAGGAGAGAACCATCCACACACACACACACATATACCTTATATTGTAATAGTCTTTTTTAAAAATTTATTTATTTTTATGAGTTTGGGTGTTTTGTTTACATATATCTGCACACCATATGTGTGCTTTATACCCATAGAGGCCAGAAAAGAGTGTCAGATTCCTTGGAACTGGAGTTACAGATGGCTATGACCTCCCACGTGGGTGCTGGGAACCAAATCTTGGTTCTCTAGCAGAGTATCCAGTGCTCTTAACTGCTGGGCTGTCTCTCAAGCTCAGTAAATCTAAAACTATGCTGAATGAAATGAAAATTAATAAAAAGAAAATGGGCAGCCGGGCAGTAGTGGCGCACGCCTTTAATCCCAGCACTCGGGAGGCAGAGGCAGGGGGATCTCTGTGAGTTCGAGTCCAGCCTGGGCTACCAAGTAAGTTCCAGGAAAGGTGCCAAAGCTACACAGAGAAACCCTGTCTCGAAAAACCAAAAAGAAAAAAAGAAAAAAAAGAAAAAGAAAATGGGTGGCATGTAGCCACTTCTGTTCAGCTCATGTGCATGGGATGCAGGTGTGCTGTGTGAAGAGGATGACAGCAGAGAGTAAGATGAGCTGGACTATGAAGACATGCCATTTTAAGACACGCTGTTGAAGTTTGCTACCTCTCTAAAATGCAGAAAAACATGAGTGCTAGACCATATCTAACCACAGTGCAGATTTCACCTTGGGTCTTTTCACTCTAGTGTACAACATTTAGATTAGCTACAAGTCTGACATTATGGAAAAGACAGGGAATAAAGGAGCCCTATACTGTTATTGCAGCCAACCCCAAGTCAGACCAATTTGATCCTTACCTGCCCTGCTCCAAAAGGACAATATCCTGCCATCCCATTTTGGAGAGGTGATAGGCCACGGATGTACCCATGATTCCACCCCCACAGATGACCACCTGAGCCTGGGCAGGCAGGGCAATAGAATGAGCCTCGGCAGCTGATGTGCTGCTGCTTCTTGCTGAGGACCAGGTCTGCCATCCTGGACTAGTTCTTTGTCTTTGGACAATCGACAGCAACCGGTAAAGCATCACCAACTGGGAGGTATGTTTTCACTCAGCTGAGACGATCCAAAGACCAAACTAGAAAGAAAAAACAAACATTTTTCACTCCATTTAACTCAGTTCTTAGGGCTAATGAGAAAAGGATTTAACAAAGGACAATAGGCACTCATTTGACATATATTTGAGGACCTATGTTTCAGATTCTGCTAAAAACAAAACAAACAAAAATAAATAAATAAATAAATAAATAAATAAATAAATAAATAAGTAAAAAAAAGCCAGGTGCAGTGGTGCATGCCTTTAATCTCAGAAGAGGATTAAACTCTAGAAGCAGAGGCAGATGGATCTCTGTGAGTTCACGGCCAGCCTGGTCTACAAATAAAGTTCCAGGACAGCCAGGGCTACATAGGGAGATCCTGTTTCAAAAAAGAAAAACAACAACAACAACAACACACACAACACACCCCACCACCACCAACAACAACAACAAAAAATAAAAAAATACAAAAAACAACAACAACAAAAAAAAACAGGCAAACAAAAAACAAGCATAAAGAAGCCTAATCCGGGCCTAGCAGCACAGCCTATAATCCTAGCACTTGAGAGGCAGAGACAGGGGGATCCCCAGAAATCCAAGGTCATCCTTAGCTACACTGAGATTTCCAGGCCAGCCTGGGTTAGAGATCTTGTCTAAAGATAGATACTGACAGACAGAGAGACATAGACAAAGAAAAAGAGCCAGTGAGATAGCTTAGTGAGTTATGAGGCCCTTTGCCACAGGGCCTCATAACCTGAGTTCAACACCTGTAATCCAGCAGAAGAGCCAGGGAGATGCAAAAACAAAGAATAGAGTCCTTAGGAAGAGAAGAGACAGGACCCAGAGCCCAGTGAAAGAGGCCTGGGATTGCCCCATAGGAAGCAGTAAAGACTAAAGTATTAGACACCTTTCCATGGAAAGAAGGAAAAGGGTTTTAGCTTATCATTTACACACAAGTCATACATATTTCTTTTTTTTGTTTTGTTTTGTTTTTTTGAGACAGGGTTTCTCTGTGCAGCCTTGACTGTCCTGAAACTGACTCAGTAGACCAGGCTGGTCTCGAACTCATAGAGATACACCTGCCTCTGCCTCCCAAGTGCTGGTATTAAAGGCATGGGCCACCACTGCCCTGCTAAGTCATACATATTTCTACAAGATAATATTAATAGGCTAAAGAAAAGAGTAAAGACTAAGGTCATCAGGATCATACTCAAAGTAGGATTTAAGTTGAGCCTTGGAAAAGTAAAGTCTAGACAGAGACAAAGACATAGGAAACACACACACTAAAGACAACATAACAGGTCTGACTATTATATCTGCTCAGAATGGCAATAAGGAATCAAGTGAATGCTGGGTAATAGGACCTGAAGGAAGAACCCAGCCACAAGAGACTGAATATTTAATCTGGTGTGGTCCAGTATACAAGAAGTTACTACTGGCTGGGGAAAAAAAAGGGGGCGGGGGTCTCAACAAAATCTACTAGGAATACAGAGAACTGTTTAAGTCTCAAGAAATGAAAGGTTGACCTACTGGCAGATTATGTTAGCATTAAAGAGCTTAAGACACAGGGTGGCAGATATCAGAGTAGCTAGTAAAGCTGCCACCACCTCCACTACCAGCATCTGGATTTACAGACTCCCCATTGGTCCATGTCCTCTAAGGCCAAAGACATATGCACATCATCAGAGAGGACTCTCAGAACTACAATTTTTTTTAAATGTCTTTTAGATTTTTTTTTTTTTTT
>LZPO01017280.1:257183-280696 GCA_001675575.1 Neotoma lepida | reverse complement strand
CTGTCTGTAAAGCATTTAAGGTTCTTAAAGGAGACACTATATAAATACAAAATAATAGCTATTAAAGTTGGCTTATTTGTGAAAAAAAAAAGATTGTTTTGTTTGCCAATCTTAACATGAGGATTAACTGTAATTGCCTCACAGACCAGATGGGGCTTGTTTTTGCCGATGACTTNACAAACTGACCACTAGGTGGCGCTGAGGGCCGTGGATTGAAGTGACATNGCCCCCTGCATTCGTTCACACTGAGTAAACTCGGTTAGGATTAATCAGAATCCCAAATCAGACTAATAAAATCTCCACTCAAAGGCAGATAACTCAGAGTGACTGCTATGGTAGAGGAGGACTGGTGGTTCACGTCTGTAATCTCAGCAACTCAGGAGACTACTGCAGGACTGCAATTTGTGTCAACTTGTTGTTTTACAGTTGTTTCTTTGTTCTTGTTAAGTGGAGTGGCGATAATGACAAGGTCTCTTGTAGCCTGGGCTGGCTTCCGATTTCCTTTATAGTGAAGGATGGTCTTGAACTACTCACCCTCCTGCATGCACCTCTGCAGTACTGGGATCACAGGCATGTGCCACCACATCACCTTTATGTGGTGCTGGGGACTGAACCCAGGGTTCCATGCATACTTGACAAACACTNTAACAACTGAGCTACATCCTAAGCCCAGGGGCTACAATTTCAAAGCCAGTCTGGGAAATTCAGTGAGACTGTCTCAAATAAGAATGGAAAACAGCAACAACAAAAAACAAACAAAAAACACAACAACCCGACAACAAAAAGTAGATAGGAAGACTTGGGATATAGCTCAGTGGCAGAGTTTCCCGAACAAGCATGAGGCCTTACGTTCAATTCATAGTAAACAAAACAAAATATGAGCTGGGTGTGGTCATGTACATCTGCAATCCAAACATTTGGGAGACTGAGACAAGTGTATTGCTGTAAGTTTGAGGCCACCTTGAGCTACATATTAAATAGCAACCAGTCATGACTAAGTAGTGAGACCCTGGCACACACAGAGAGACACACAAACACAAAGAGGGAGAGCTGGGGAGATGGTTCAGTACTTTATCAAGTTCTTGCTGTGCAAGCATGAGAACCCGAGTTCAAATTCTTCGAACCTACATAAGCTAGACACAGAAGCATATCTCTATAATCTCAGCACTTGCACAGAGAGATAGGAGGCAGAGACTGGAGAATCCTCAGAAACTCATGGGCCAGGCAGCCTGGCATACACAGCGTTGAAAATAAGAGACCCTGTCACAAACAAGCTGGAAAACAAAGATTGACACCAGAGGTTGCTTTCTGACCTCCACACACATGCCATAGGATTCAAATGCTCACATTCACACATAGAAATACACACAAAAATCAAAACAAAAGGGAGTCGGGTGGTGGTGCACACACATTTACTCCCAGGACTCGGGAGGCAGAGGCAGGNAGATCTCTGAGTTTAAGGCCTGCCTGGTCTACAGAGGGAGTTCCAGGACAGCCAGGTCTACACAGAGAAAACATGTCTTAAAACAAAAACAAGAATGCTGGAAGGGTGGCTCAGTGGTTAAGAGAACTGGCTGCTATCTAGAGGACCTAGGAATGACAGAGTTAGAAGGAAAACATCAGGAATGAGAGAGTTATAAGGAACTAGAAGGGAAACATCAAGAATGTAGAGTGAGAAAGAAAACGTCAAGAATGAGAGAAGGAAATCACCAGGAAAATAAAGAATAGAGAATGCAAAAGAAGAGTAAAGAGATGGTCTGAAGGAAACCATCAAGAGAGTGTGTGAGTGTCTTTTTCCCTAACCCCCTCAGATAGAAAAGTCTAGTACATGCCTGAGCCTGTGCTGCCTGGAGGCTGGTCCCCCAGGTGGCAATACCCCCCCCCAAAAAAAGTAACAGCCTAGACAAAAAGCCATCAAAGAGAACTCTCAAAAATTGTGATAATGATGCCGAAGTATAGCTCTCCACAATTGATGGCTTCTGGCAGGGGTGCAGATAGGGNAGGACTCAGAGTTCCTTAATGGGCTGGCCACTGGGAGTTTGACCATGCTCCAGTGAGTATACGGGCAACATAAATTGGACTTGTTTTTGAGGGGGGAGGTTATAAGGATGGGGTGGACCTGAGAGGACTGGAAAGTGAGTGTGATTGGGGTTCATGATGTGAAATTCCCAAAGAATTTTTTAAAAGAAAGAAAGTACAGAATAACAATGATATAGTATACATGCCTATTAGATGGTGACTAACGTTAAAANGATTGATTGATCATAGCAAGTATGGCAAGGATGTGGGGGACTGAAGCTTTCACATACTACTGACATGAAAAATAGTTCAAGTTTCTTAACAAGATAGACATATGACTGGCATACAATCAAGTAATTCTGCCTGTGTGGAGTTGCCAATGAGAAATAAAGTATGTGCTGATACAAAAACTTAAAAAAAAGTTTTTATTGCTCTTGCAGAGAACCTTGGTTTGGTTCCCAGCATCAATATCAAGCTTCTCACAACTGCCTGCAGCTCTAGTGGCAGGGATTGGTCACCCTCTGGCCTCCACAGGGATGTGTATGTGGTGCACATAAACTTGTTGTTGGCACACACGCAAATACACATAAATAAAAATAATAGAGAAGCCGGGNGGTGATGGCGGCGCACGCCTTTAATCCCAGCATTCGGGAGGCAGAGGCAGGCGGATCNCGTGACTTCGAGGCCAGCCTGGGCTACTGAATGAGTTCCAGGAAAGGCACCAAAGCTACACAGAGAAACCCTGTCTCCAAAAAAACCAATAATAATAATAATAATAAAAATAACAAAATAAAGAAATTTCATTTTAATGCAAAACTGTAAATGGCCAGTGAGATTAGCACAGCAGGTAAAGGCTTGGCAACCTATGTTTGCCACCTGGAACCCATGGAAAGGTAGAAGGAGAAAACCAATTCCAACAAGTTCTCCTCTCATATCCAGATGTGCCAACCCACACAGTAAGTAAAACAAATAAACACATAAAATCAAATGTTAAAATAAATAATAAAGTCACAAGAAATAAGTAAGGTAGAGAGCAATGGAGGGAGAGACCTGACATTGACCTCTGGATTCCACACGCATCTGCACACTTGTATATACACACACACAGACACACACACACACACACAAACACACACACACAATTCTGTAGGAACTAGGGTGTAGCTTGGTGGTAAAACACTTGCCTAAGCAACCCAAGGCCCTAGGTTTAATCCCAAGTACCACACACACACATTAAAACAAAAACAAAAACAAAAACAAAAATCTAGGGGCTTGAGAGATGGCTCAGAGGTTAAGAGCACCGGCTGCTCTTCCAGAGGTCCTGAGTTCAATTCCCAGCACCCATATGGTGGCTCACAACCATCTGTAATGAGATCTGGTACCCTTCTGGCCTGCAGGCATATATGCAGGCAAAACAGTGTAATAAATAAATCTTTGAAAAAAAAAACCTAGCCAGACGGTGGTGGCACATGCCTTTAATCCCAGCACTCAGGAGACAGAGGCAGATGGATCTCTGAATTCAGGCCAGCCTCATCTACAGAGTAAATTCCAGGACAGCCAGAGCTACATAGTGAGACCCTGTCTTGACAAAAAAAGCCCTAACCTAATGAATCTATAACTCAGCTATGTATCCTTGTAAACTTTAGATTGTTTTCTAGGACTGTTCATCTNCANGCTATTATCAAAACATTCTAATCTAGCTGGGTGGTGTTGGTGCATAGCTGGGTGGTGTTGGTGCATGCCTTTAATCCCAGCACTCGGGAGGCAGAGGCAGGCAGATCTCTCTGAGCTCAAAGCCAGCCTGGTCTACAAAGCAAGTTCCAGGACAGCCAAGGTTACACAGAGAAACCTTGTCTCGAAGAAAGAAAAAAAAAAACATCTAATCTAACCTGGCGTTATTTTAAGGCTTTGTTTCAGCTATGATGCACACCAAAACCTGTAAATGAATCTTTTAACATTAAGATTAAAATAATTCAAGCCAACCTGGCTCCTGGGACTCAATTGTTTTCCTTAATCATCAACCTGAACTGAGATCTATACAGCTCCTTAGGTGAAACTCATAGGCCCTAGCTATGTGACATTTCCTTGTATATATTTTTAATCAACAAAACTCTATTTAAACTAACATTATTATTATCAGTTAGACAGTACAACTTAAGAAGAAATCATCTTCATAATAATCCACGGGTAAAAATGCTCAGTAGAATGGGATATTTCCATTCCATGAGATAAACACACTACATTACAGGCAGTGGGGATCTCCCCACCCATTCACATCGTTCCAGATACCAGAGAAAGACTGCAGCAGCAAACATATGAAGGCACAGCAGAAGCAAAAGACATTCTGGAGTCTGTGGTCTCGGGGTTTTGCCTATCTAAGATTCATCCATCAAGGATTTGCCTTCTGGTGGGCTGACACCTTGAACTTCAATTGCCACCTGCTGTTCCTCTGACACAGCCATCAGCATCTCCTCCCTTTTTGTTTTTAAATGAAGCATGTGAATCTCCCTTTGGGTCGAGTGTACTGTGGATCCTACATGTCTGAAGACTGTCTCTTATACACATCTAGATGTGTATAAGAGACAGGTAAATTCCAGGACAGCCAGAGCTACATAGTGAGACCCTGTCTTGACAAAAAAAGCCCTAACCTAATGAATCTATAACTCAGCTATGTATCCTTGTAAACTTTAGATTGTTTTCTAGGACTGTTCATCTCCAAGCTATTATCAAAACATTCTAATCTAGCTGGGTGGTGTTGGTGCATAGCTGGGTGGTGTTGGTGCATGCCTTTAATCCCAGCACTCGGGAGGCAGAGGCAGGCAGATCTCTGTGAGTTCGAGGCCAGCCTGGGCTACCAAGTGAGTTCCAGGAAAGGCGCCGCCAAAGCTACACAGAGAAACCCTGTCTTGAAAAAAAAGAAAAGAAAAACCAAAAAAAAATTTTTTGACTGAATTGGTGAAGTCACTAGCTACCTCTTCTGCAGAGAATATCTGCAGCCTGGAATGATGGCACTAATCTGATAATGAAGAGCATCCATATNNATAGCAAGCTGAGAACTATTCCAAACNCCTTGTAGATGTAGCTGTAGTTGATCCCAGGACATCTCTGATCTGCTGTAAGGCAGAGTAGTAACACAAATCAATTATAGTTCTCATGACATGATGTGGTTAAAGGTGTCTTAATATTTTGAATCTGAGTCCCCATGTAAAGAATGGCTCCTTCTAAAGCATTAGCTCTATCTGTTAATCCTTGATCAATCTTTTCCTGAGTAACCAATGCTAANGAAACATTTCTAGATAAAGAGTTCACATGATTAGCGGTGTGCACCTGCTGAACCAAAGCTGTAGTTGTAGCTGAAGCTGACATAGATCTCAAAATTNCTATCAAAGCAATTAATAAACCATTTTGGCTATAAGAGGGCAGTAGAAACCTGTTTCAATGCATACATAGCAAGATCTTCATACCAGCTAACTGGCAAAAGTACTGGGAAGAATTTATACAATTAGTAATAAAATATTTGTTAAGGGCAGTCCAGCCCCTGGGCTGGAGGGTTCAGGGTAGAGGGCAGGGTATGCAAGCCATATCCTGTAGTAGGTAGGGACTGAGAGAATTGGGATAACCTACAGCCAGGTCCAGCTTTGATGTGATGATAGGTTATGNCCTGGGTCTGAAACTTAACATCCCAGCCTTTTTGCTGATTTAAAAAAAAATAAGTGATGGGGTGCTGAAATCATCCATGATTACATTGGGGCATTGTTGGGGCCCAAAAGACTGGAATGTTGACCATGTCTGGGGAGAGCAGACTGCTTTCATTTGGTGTCCAGGCTCTGCAGGACCATCTGGGGCTAGGGACGTGCAGGCTGCAGTTGGAGCAGTCTGTAGCCTTTAATTGTTTAGAAANCTGCTGGAACAAATGTGTATTAATGGGAAGGAAACGAAGCTAAGAAATTTTAAAGGGGAAATTTTTCTCTTAGGTGTACACTGGCAGATGGGAGAGGTGTGTCCCAAACCAGAGAAANGGGAAGAGAGCCCACCCCCCCAGGAATAGGCAGGTGGGAAACAGGCTGNTGATTGGTAATACTTATCTGGAGCCCATTTTGACCTGTGAGAGGTGGTGGATCCACGTTGACTTCCTGAGCTTATAAGAACCTTTTTTTAAGAGGCAAAAATTTCAGATATGTTAGCATTATTATTCTTTGTAGTCTGTATTGAAATCCATGTTGTAGAAGAGGCAATAGAATCAAATAGATTCAAATGCCTTTGAATCATAGTAAAGGTTTGGAAACCTAAAATGATTTTGGTTGAAAGCATTAACATTTTTTACTTTATCCAGAANATTGGGTGTATATAGATTAGGGAGATGTTTTTAGCACAATAAGAAACATTTTTAATTCTATACTTAGAAAACAACAAAGGGAATTTAAAATCTTAAGCTTGTGACTATGATAATAATAGTGTTTACAAGAGCTAGATTAATAGCTTATCAGAGCTCTATTGATTAATGTCAAAACTCTGAACTTTTGAAGTCTCAATATATCAATATAGCATAGAGAGGGGAAGAGATTTGAAACATTTTTTAAGAATTTATATGTATCAAATCATTTTTTATCATAACTTAAGCTTTTATGTCCGTAGACCTTATATTTTTGAATCCTTGTAGCTTAAGCTTTAAACTTTATACTTTTATATCCGATTATTTATCAGGAGACACAGGTGGTAATTATTTATCAGGAGACACGGGTGGTTGGTTACTGAAGTAGTCATTGTAAAACAAGTTCCTTTAAACAAAGGAATAGTAAAAAGTTACATTGANATCTGTTTAGTGAGTTTATTTCTTCTTTGGAATCTGGTAGCAAGGCAAATTGTTTTTAGACTTGGCATTAGCCTTAGGAAGTGAGACCAGTGGCCTGAATTTTACTTATGAAGGAAGCTGAGAAGGCAGCTGAAGCCTCAGGAAAGCTGTTTGTATATTTAAAGCTACAATCAATATCCTTAGAGATCTGAAAAGGATAAATTATGACTGGAAATATAATCTAAATGGTCTGTGTATCAATTAAAATGAAAGAGACTCATCACCCAGACAGGTGACCTTAGGATCTGGTGGTCCTAAATAGTTTTATTGGGGGCAGTGGTGGGAAGTCTTCAGCTGTCATTAGCGCAGCATAGGCCTTTGGCTGTCAGATCTTTTTCTGTAAAGGAGAAACTGACTCTGTCTTGATTAGACAAAGCAGGACAATTGACAAAAATGTGGTTTCTCCTAGCTCTNAACTTTTAAAGACCAAAAGCAAAGTACAGACATAGTTGATTTCTCCTGAGGGCCTCATTCCTCAGCTTGCAGATAGCCATTTTCTCCCTCTGTGTCTGTGTTCTAATCCTTTCTTCAAAGGACATCAGTCAAACTGGATTAGAGAACACCTAACAGTCTTACTTAACCTCAATTACCCTTGTAAAGATCCTAAATAAGTCATGTTCTGAAGTACTAGCAGTAGAAATCTAACCTATTGGGGATGATATGAGGCAGTCATGACTAGGAATCTTTATCAGACTCAGGAATTTCATTTATCTTTTTATTTATTTTACTTTTAGACAAGTTCTTATTATATAGTGCAGGCTGGCTTCAAATTTATGTTAATCTTCCCATCTTAGTGTTCCAGAATGCTGAGATTAGAAACATGAGCCACCATACCTACCTAAGGAATTTCGAGTCAATTCCTAAATTTGTTGAAATCTTTTGTTTCTGTTCCTGTTCTTTCAGACAGGGTCTCTCTACATAGCCTTGACTGTCCTGAAAACTCACATTATAGACCAGGCTGGCCTAAAACTCACAGAGATCTGCTTGCCTGTACCTCCTGGGTGCCAGGACTAAAGATGTGTGCTACCATATCTGGCAGAGAATTTTTACAAAGCTTTGTGTTGGGTTTTCTATTTGTTTGATACAGGGTCTTGCTACATTGCCCAGACTGGTCTTAACCTCCTAGGCTCAAATGATCCTTCAGCTTCAGTCTTCAGAACACCTGGAACAAGAGGTTGCACCACTATTCTGACTGGTTTCAGATTTTATCAAATACTTTTTCTGCTCCCTACCCCTTCTGTACTGGGGATTGAACTCAGGACCCTGCACATGCTAGGAAAGCACTTTATACCCAGCTCAAATACTTTTTCTATCTTTGATATAACCATNTGGGTTTTTCCTTTACTTATTGTGGTAGTTTGAAGGTAACTGGCCCCCATAATCTATTAGGAGGTGTGGCTTTGTTGGAGTGGGTATGGTCTTGTTGGAGGAAGTGTGTCACTGTAGGGGCAGGCTTTGAGGTTTCCTATGCTCAGGGTACTGCCCAGTGCCTCAGTCGACTTCCTGTTGTCTTCAAGATGTAGGAATCTCAGCTACTCCTCCAGCACCACATCTGCCTGCAAGCCTCCATGCTCCCTGCCACGATGATAATGGACTGAACCTTTGAAACTATAAGTGAGCCACCTCAATTAAATGTTTTCCTTTATANGAGTTACCATGGTCATGATGTCTCTTCACAGCAATAGAAACCCTAACTAAGACACTTTCTTTTTGTTGTTTTTTTTGAGACAGGGTTTCTCTGTGTAGCCTTGGCTGTCCTGGAGCTCACTCTGTAGACCAGGCTGACCTCACAGAGATCCACCTGCCTCTGCCTCCTGAGTGCTGGGATTAAAGGTGTGTGCCATCACTGCCTGGCGACACTTATTNACCTAGAGTTTCAAATAGTAAACTAACCTTGCATTCTTGTTAAATTAAATACTATTTAGTCATGGTGTTTGAGCTACTTTATATGTTGCTTAGTCAGATTATATTCTGTTGAAAGAGGTTTTGTGTCTTTATTCATTAGGAATATTGATCCTTAGTTTCTCCATAATGTCTATATCTGGCTTTGATGTTAATACTGAACTTAGTAGAATAAGTTGGAAAATCTTTCTACTTGCATTAGTCAGACTTCACAGCTGTGACAAACTACCTGGGATTCTAGGCGTGGATCACAAATTTAAACCACTCTGGGCTACATATGAAAAAAAGTTCTGGAGAAACACTGATGGAAAATGGTTGTCATCATGGATGTCAGGCAGTGGGGACAAGGCCAGGCAGCAAAGTGTGTAGCTTTGTAAAAGACCCAGGGCCTCAGGACTTTCTGCCTCAAATAGATGGNCTGGCAACTTCAAGGTCACCATAGTAGGGAGAGATGGCTCAGCTGTTAAAAGCACTGACTGCTCTTTAGGAGAACCTGGGTCCAATTCCCAACATCCACAGGCATCTCACAATTCTCTGTAAACTCCAGTCCCAGGGAATCTGACACCCTCTTCTGACTTTATGGGCACTGCACACACATGATACATAGACATGCATGTAGGCAAACCATCCATAAACATAAAATAAAGGGAAAAAAATTTAAAGTTTTTCTACCCAGTTCCTCCTATCCAACCCAAAGTCCAATGACAATGAGCCATATTTATCCTGGAGCTTAGGACCAGGAATTGGGTCATTTGTCACCAACATAGAGTGAAGCTATTGAAAATTGAACTCTGAAAGATCCACTATGTATATAAATTAAAACCCTGGGAATGTGAATGTAGGGACTCTGAATTAGCTGGGATGTCCCTGAGAATCACTGTGCCCAGCTTCCCCATCTGCCAAGTGGCATCAGAGCAAGGTTATTGTGACAAGAATAAGTTACATTTGTAAGCATGCTTTGTAAGCTCTATTAAAAGGGTAGCTATGGGGCTGGCAAGATATCTCAGTGGGAAATGGTCCCTGCCACCAAGCTGGGTGACCTGAGTTTGGCTTCTGGGAACAACAGTAGAAGGAGAAAACTCTCTCTCTCTCTCTCAAAGGTTGTCCTCTGACCTCCACNCACACACAGACACCCATACTCACATAATAGCAATAATTTTTTACAGATAAAAATGCAGCTATTATTAATCATGGATAGGACCCACTATGGTGACTTTGAAGTTGCCAGGCCATCTTTTTGAGGCAAAAGAAGCTCTTGAGGTCCTGAATATTGTACAAAGATGCACACCTTGCTGCCTGNCCCTGTCCCCACTGCCTGGCGTCCATATTTTATCAGTGTTTCTCCAGAAACCCCTGTCTTCCACCTGTGCCCCAGCAGAATTTCCAAAGTGGTGACATCTGATAGAGTACTGACTCCCGGGTCAGGGACTACACCAACTTTGGAAAAACAAAGTATTGGCTTGCAAGGCTGTGCTTTAGAATGGGTGAAAACCTTGGTGGGCATTTGANGGTGGTCTGCATGCCAGCCTTTGATTTGGCTGTGGTAGATCTTCAGTGATTCTGATGGGAGTACGAAGGCTTCAGCTCGGTCCTAAAAACCATGGCACTTTNCTGCCTTCCTGCTCCACTGTGGCCTGTTTGTCTAGAGGCAGGCTTGTTCCCAGCAGGACTCAAGTCAGCCAAGGGCATCCATCACATGCTATCCTCTCCGTCTGCCTTGCCCCTGTCTTGGCCCAAAGTCACATGGGCAAGCATGGTGGGCCCTGGAGCTGGCCTCATCCTCTCACACTGCCCTGATGTATCTCTGTAAGTCACACCTTTCTTCCTGAAGGTGCAGCCTCAGCTCACTCCTCTATGATCCTGCCAGTGGCACCTGTCTGGTGAATAGTTACTTCCTGCTTATGTTTAATTCATGGCTGAGGGTTTGGGATGAGCTTCCCAAGAAAGGAAAGAATTCCCCTGGGGTCTTGCCCAGTTCCTGCCTGCTTTATGGGCTCACTGCCAAAGTCCCAGCCTCCTCCCCATGAGTGGGGCTGGGGAACAGAAGCTGTCCAGGGGCTTGGAGGACATTGTCCCTGCCAGGGTACAGCCATCAGTCGCTAATCCACGGTCCTGGAATGTCTGTAGGCCAATCAGCAGGGTCTTTGGGGGCTCCCTGAGGGTGCTAATAATCCTACAATGATTAGCAGGGGCCACGGGGTCAGTGCACACTGCTCTGCTTGCTGTTGTGGGGCAGACTGGCCAGACNNTGAAGCTGGAATAAGGAGGCATTTAGAAGGGCTCTATGTCTCTTTTGAAGCCAGTGCACCACTGAGGGGAGGCTATTTGGACACAGTGATGACTCACTAGCCTCCTCTTTTTGTCTGGTAGCTTAGCCTGACTCCTTGAGACTGTAACTAGCTTCATGAAGCCTTGGAGGCTGGTTGGACTGCTGAGAGAAGCCATGTCTGCAGTACCAGGCAGGCCAAAGATTCAGCCAGAGCCCTCCCTGCGGCTGGGAGGCCAGAGCCGATGGCTTGGTCTCTTGTTTGTGCTCCTGTCTCTCCTTGGCNTCACCTGGACAGAGGTGCAGACACCCCAGCTGCCAGAGCAGGATCCAACTCTCCAAGGTAAGGGATACCTGGGCAAAAACAGGAGTAGAGGTGCTGTTATGAGCCTGAAGAAGGGATGCCNAGGGGTTTCTAGGAGTCAGGTACCCAGGACTGATGTGCTATGATGGGGCACCTGTTNTGACAATCCAGGAGGCATGATGGAAGGATACTGGGGAGGAAGAAGGATGAAGCAGATGGGTCTGGGGTTGGGGTTAAGGAAAGATACTGGTTAGAGCCTTCAGCTAAGACCTGAGAAGAAACAGTGGTAGAAAGGAGCCTCGGCTAGGACTAGTTCTAGTCCAGGGCTGGGTCTCTTATTTCCCACATCATCCCCCACCCACAAGCCAGTCACTCACAGTGCTGCTCTATACTTGGTCTGTCCTCACCTACTTCCCTGTCTCTTTCCTGGCCTCCCTCTGTCTCTCTACTGGGAGTTCTGTCCTGTACACCTACCATTGTCCCGCCTCATCTCAGACCTGTGTCCCTGGGTGGGGTTACACTCTCACCTGGCTGTGGAGATGTCCTAGGTGCTGCTGGTCATCAGCCTAACCTTCTCTCCTGGCATCCAGCCCTGAGCAGGAAGGAGAGTTTCTTAATCCTCTCCCTGCACAACCGCCTGCGCAGCCAGGTCCAGCCTCCTGCAGCCAACATGCAGAGAATGGTGAGTATGCTAACTGTTCTGTACCAAGAGGGCTGCCAGAGGGACTGCGCCCCAGAGTGAGCTCAGGGGGCCTCGCCAGTGTCAGATCCCCTTTCACGGGGGGGTGAGGTGCAAAAAGGTCTTGGTTGCTAGAAAGCTATGTAGCTTCTTCCTTCAGGTAAAGTCCTTAGTATGGAGGTAAGGGCCCTCAGCAACTCACACTCGAATAAAGGACAAACCTGCCTTTCCTGGCATCCTGTTGCCACGGAGAGCGACAGATATGAAGGAGCCAGGCTTCCCTCCTCCAGGGAAAAGGAGAGACACAAAGGAGTCCAGCAGAAATGGATAGGTGAAGAACATGGAGGGAGAAGCATCCCACTGGGCTGTGNGGGATCTGGTATGTGACCAGGATTTATCCACCAAGTATTAGGCGCCTCTCCCAAGTTCCTCACTCATTCACTTGTTTACAATTTAGAACCTACAAGATTGAGGCTGCAGGGTTGGAGCTGATCATCCGGGGGTTCAGACATACTGCTTTCCTAGTCTGGGACCCCTATAGACCCAGCCCATGTGAACAGGCCAGGGAACAAGGGTGGAATGGNTAAGGGAGGGCAAGGTTCCCCATGGTTGCCTCCCATAAAGTCCTCNGAGGCTGACAGCCACAGTGGGTGGCGACCTTGAGAGCTAAGGGGTCAGTTTCCCAGGAGGTGGGGGAGGGCGAGGAGGGAGTGGTCTGCTTCTCTTTCCCGCCCTACTCTGAGTGGCTCTGTCTCCTCCTCCTGCCTACTGTCCTGAGCATCTAGGATCTTCCAAGTAATACCTAGTAGTGAATCCTTCTACACCCAGGACCCTGCAGGCTGGGAGTTAAACTGGCTGGTAGTCTGTACCTTTCTCAGAGCCCTTTGGTCAAAGGCCTGGAAAAATCATNTTTGGCCAGATGGGAGCAGCAGAGTTCTTCTAACTGTGACCAGGGCCAGCTCTTAACGGAAAACACAAAGCCAGCCATCCTGTAAGTCTGGGCACTGTCCAGGCTTAGATTACGAAATGGGGAACACGACAGTAGAAGTAATCCCCTTGCCTGGACTGGTGCTGTTCCCTAGGCAGGGCCTAACGGTGTTTATGCAAAACTCAGGGGGATGGAGGCACAATTTGCTTTCCTGACATATCTTGGGCAGCTCCAGAGGTCCTGTCTGAATCTGCCATGGCTCTGTGCAGTGAGAAAAACAGCTCTGATCATTAGGCAGGCAAGCTCGGCTCTTTGCTCAGTGTGACCTGGCACCCCACAGATGCTCAAAGACAGTGGGAGATGACTCATTGNNNATTAGTTTNCCTNTCATCCAAAGGCCAGTTGTAATGGTTAGTTTTGATTGTGTCAACTTGAATAGAATCACCAGGAAAGGAATTTCACCGAGTAATTGTCTAGATCAGGTTGGACTGTGGTGCATCTGTGGTAGGCAGTCTTGGTTATGTTAATTGACATAGGAAGACCCAGTTTAAAAGTGGGTGGCACCAGCCGGGCATAGTAGCACTCGCCTTTAATCCCAACATTTGGTGGGCAAAGGCAGGCAGATCTCTGTGAGTTTTAGGACAGCCAGTTCTACATAGACAGTCAGGGCTACACAGTGAGACGCTGTCTAAAAAACACCAAGAAACAAGAAAAATGTGGGTGGCGCCATTCCCTAGGTTTGAGTCCTGGACCAGGGAAAAGGAGGCAGTGAGCTGATCACAGCATGCATGCCTCATTCCTTCTCTGCTNGTGACCNGTTGTGACCAGCAGCTTCAAGTTCTNGCCTCCTTGACTTCTCTGCAGTCATGGATTGGAATTTGAGCAGGATAAACTGTCGTTCCCCTAAGTTGCTTTTGTCACACAGCAAGTGGAAGGGAAAAGCGAATGTACCACCTGAGGATGTCTTTGTTTGTGCCCTCCCAGGACTGGAGCGAGAGCCTGGCCCGCATAGCTCAAACCAGGGCAGCCCTCTGTGGCACTTCAGCCACCCCAAACCTGGCATCTGCCCCAAGGCACACCCCACACGTGGGCTGGAATGTGCAGCTATTGCCCGTGGGCTCGGCATCCTTTGTCGAAGTGGTCAACCTCTGGTTTGCTGAAGGGCTGCAGTATAGACATGGGGACGCTGAGTGTGCCCACAATGCCACCTGCACCCACTACACACAGGTGAGTGTATTGCTGATGAGGCTAGGGCATGGTCTCCCCCGTCAACTTAGAGGAGGCAGTACTTCATCCTTAAAAGGACACTGTCTAGATTTAGATGTCACCACACCAGAGTCCTGTGCCTCGTCTTTTCCCTCTGTCCCTCTACAGAACAATCTTTCTCAAGTTCAGGTATGTCATTCTCAAGAAGGTTTCTTTCTTTTTCTCCTCCATTCAACAACGATGAATATTTGTTGAGTATTTTTTATATATCTGGTTCTGTTTAGAGGCCAAGTACAGCCCTGAATAACACAAGTAAAATTCTCAACACGTTTTAACACTCTTAGCATACATATAATGATAGTGAAGTTGACCCGTGAAATGAAGTAGTATCTTTGTCTTGTTTCTTGTTTTCTGGAACAAATTATATGACATTTGTTATAATCTGTCCCTATAACTAAATCTGTCCCTAAAACTATTGGACCTTGTTCCATTTTGGTTTCTTTTTGTTTTGTTTTATTTATTTGTTTGTTTTTTCCCCNGAGACAGGGTCTCACTATGTAGCTGTCCTTGAACTCACTCTGTAGACCAGGCTGGCCTTGAACTCAGAGATTCATCTGCCTCTGCCTCCCGGGTGCTGGGATCAAAAAAGCATGCGCCACTACACCTGGCCCTTGTTCCATTTTGTGTTTGTGTGTTTTCTATGTACATTGAGGTTTGCCTGCATGTATGTCTGTGTGAGGATGCCAGATCCTCTGGAACTGGAGTTATAAACAGTTGTGAGCTTCCATGTGGGTGCTGGGAATTGAACCCTGGTCCTTTGGAAGGACAGCCAGTGCTCTTAACAACTGAGCCATCTCTCCAGACCCCATTCTATAAGGGTTTTTTTGCTGTTGTTTGTTTGTTTGTTTGTTTGTTTGTTTTGTTTTTTGAGACAGGGTTTCTTTGTGTAGTCCTGGCTGTCCTGGAACTCACAGAGATCCACCTGCCTCTGCTTCCCAAGTGCTGAGATTAAATCTGCTTAGCATAAATTTTTATATTAGTGCTTCTATTGTTACTTAAAGCTGTTTTTTTGTTGTTGTTATTTGTTTGTTTTGTTTTCAATGATGATATGGGGTTGTTTGTTTGTTTTGAAGTATGTAATCATATTTTCTTAATTTATTTCCTTAAATTATATTTTATCCTTTCTTCCTCCTCTTTCTATCATTCTTTAATTTTGAGTATATGTGGTACTAGTGATCCAACCCAGGGCATTGCACATGATAGGAAAATACTTTACCACTGAACCATAACTCTAGCTCTAAAATTATAAACTTAAAAATTATATTACATGGGGCTGGAGAGGTGGCTCAGAGGTTAAGAGCACTGACTGTTCTTCCAGAGGTCCTGAGTTCAATTCCCAGCAACCACATGGTGGCTCACAACCATCTGTAATGAGATCTGGCGCCCTCTTCTGTATANATAATAAATAAATCTTTAAAAAATTATATTACATTAAAGAAAGACATGGTGCAATCCTAGTACTCAGGAGATAGAGGCTGGAGGATCAGGAGTTCACTGTCATCCTTGGATACACGGAGAGTTTGAGGCTTACCTAAATGATATGAAATCTTTCTTTAAAAAAATGAAAGTATGGGTTAGTGGACTNGGGGAATGTAGCTGAATGGAGAGCACTTACCCAGTATGTGCCAGGCCCTGGATTAAATCTCCAGCAGAAAAGANCAGTCTATAAACTAAGCATGACGGAACATGCCTTTAATTCCAACATCTGGGAGGCCGAGACAGGTGGAACTCTATGAGTTTGAGGCCAACCTGTCTACAGTGATTTCCTGGCCAATGCTGCATGCTGCATAGAGAGACCTTGTCTCAATACNTATATACGGCAGTGGTTTTCAACTTTCCTAATGCTGCAATCCTTTGATATAGTTCCTCATTTTGTGGTGACCCCCCCAACCATAAAATTATTTCGCTGCAGCCNGGCGGTGGTGGCGCACGCCTTTAATCCCAGCACTCGGGAGGCAGAGGCAGGCGGATCTCTGTGAGTTCCAGGCCAGCCTGGGCTACAAAGTGAGTTCCAGGACAGCCGGAGCTGTAACACAGAGAAACCCTGTCTTGAAAAACCAAAATAAATAAATAACTAAATAAAAATTCATTACTACTTCATAACTGTAATTTTGCTGCTGTTATGAATTATAATGTCAATATCTGATGTGCCATTGCTATAGGGAGAAGTGAAAACTTGTGACCATTTTTGCAATCTTACACAANGTCCTTGATATCAAAGTCTTTCCTTGTCAATTCTTTCCATCTGCTCATAATCTTCCTTCCTGTCAACACTTAGTAACCTTCAAAACTTATTACCCCTTCCATTCNAAAAGCTTACCTCAATTCTGATGGCTCTGCTCAGCATAGCTGCTGTTCCTCAGGCTCCAGGGAGGTAAGGCGCCATCTGTCTGCCTGGTTGAGACCAAGGCCTCTGCAGGTATCATTCATTGCCTGTGCTGCAATCTCCCAGACTGAAGTAAGGCTAGTCTGAAAGGGTTTCTGCGCCATTGTGTTTTGTGCAGCTTGTGTGGGCCACTTCCAGCCAGCTGGGCTGTGGGAGGCATCTATGCTCTGTGGACCGGGCAGCCATGGAAGCCTTTGTCTGTGCCTACTCCCCTGGGTAAGCCCCTCACCATAGGCTGGTTGATAGCTGGGGGTGGGGGTGGGGTGAAAGGTCAGGGAGGCTGGGGCTGAAGGGGCAGAGTGGATGAATGGCTTCCTCTCAGGGTGGGGTATGCACCCAGCCACCCAAAATGCCTTTACCTCTTGGTCTGCATGAGAGAGAAGTGGATAAAAGGAAGAAGACAGAAAAGATTCTGGCCATGAAGAGCAGGACTTGTCCATGAATGCTCCTTCCTTCTCTCAGGGAAGATGTCCAGGATTGATAGAGAAGCCATCTTTTGTTTCCTTGCTGGTCTCCCTGCCACATCCAGCCCCCTGAATCCCTAACTGGGCCAGGTGCTGAAGGGGCCCATGGGGAAGGCAGCCAGGACCCATTCCTTCCCCACCCAAGGCCCCTCCTCAACTCTGTCCAAAGCTCCTGTTCCTGCCCGGTCCAAGGGCAGGTTCTCCAGACCCTCTGACGCTTGCTCTCACAGAGGCAACTGGGATGTAAACGGGAAGACAATCGCCCCTTATAAGCAAGGCTCCTGGTGTTCACTCTGCACAGCCAGCGTCTCGGGCTGCTTCAAGGCCTGGGATCATGCAGGGGGCCTCTGTGGTGAGTATCTTGCCCTATCTGCCTCCTCCTGGAACAGCGGGTACATGAGGACTTAGAATTGGTGGGAACTAGCAGTCTGAGGAGCTGCCCCAGAAGCCTTGGCCTCAGCACCTAGGAAAGCCTGTCTGANCTGCTGGAAAAAGGTCCCTTCCCAGAATTACCTACTCTTCTCTCCAGAGGTCCCCAGAAACCCTTGTCGCATGAGCTGCCGAAATCATGGACATCTCAACATTAGCACTTGTCACTGTCACTGTCCCCCTGGCTACACAGGGAGGTACTGCCAAGGTGAGGACTCAGTGCCCACTCAGACTGCCCCTGAGGGTTCTTTCTCTCTCTCTCTTTCTCCTTTTCCCCCTCTCTCTCTTCCTCCTCCTCCTTCTTCTTAAGGAAGGAAGGAGGGGAGGAAGGAACTTTCCTTTTCCCTTTCCTTTCCTTTGAAAGAGAGAGAGACAGAGAGAGAGAGAGAGAGAGAGAGAGAGAGAGAGAAAGGGGGAAGGAGGGAGAAAAGGAGAGAGAGATCTGTCTCTGCCTCTCTCTCTCTAGAAAGAAAGAGAGGAAGGAGGAGTGAGAGAGAGGAAGGGAGAGAGAGAGAGAGAGAGAGGGTAAGTGTGAGGGAGACGCACCTCGGTGGGCATACACCTGTCCTGTGGTGTGTACTGGAGCTGGTGCAGTGTGATGGCTGGAGGGCTGAGTTGGCCAGAGAGTGTTCTCAGGGAGTCTCAAGTGCATTAAAAGTATTGACTACTGGGTTTTCATACTTTGTGCATTCATTCAATAAAAACTCACTGAGTCCCAACTGTGTGACATACCCTGATGTGTATATATATATATACATATATAATACATGTATATATATGTATATATGTATATATAATACATATATTATATATATATAATCATATATATATATGATTTAAAATACTTAGGGTTATACTTAGGGCTAGTACTTGGGAGACTGAGGCAGCAGGACTGACATGAGCTCCAGGCCAACCTAGGCTATATAGTGAGCCATAGATCAGCTAGGGCTACAGAGTAACACTCTGACTTAAAAATAAAAATAAAAAGAATCATATTTGGCCCATTAGACTATCTATTGAAACAAAGAATTAGGAGACAGAAGGAGTCCCTCTTGTGCCACTGCCCACTTTCCATGACCTTCTGAACCTCAGTCTGCTTCTCTCTACAATGAGAATCAAACCAAAGCAGCCGAGTGTGGCAGTGGCTGGAAGCCCCTGTGGGCTCCTTCTCTGGGAGGGCATTCTTGCTATAGTGGGCCTGTTATGGTAACAGGAGGTCCAGGCGGTTAGAGGCTGAGCACTCTGCCCTTCTGCTCTGTCCTGGCAGTGAGGTGCAGTGTGCAGTGTGTGCATGGCCGGTTCCGGGAAGAAGAATGCTCCTGTATCTGTGATGTCGGCTATGGGGGAGCCCAGTGTGCCAGTGAGTTCCAACTCGAGGTTGCTTTCAGAACCCACTCCAGTAGGGGCCTGGATCTGATTTTACCAGCTCATAAGAGTCCATGTGCCAAACTATTACCAACTCCTTGCTCAGGAAAAGCACGCTGATATCCTCAAATTGACCACAGTGGGGTATTTATACCAGCGGAATTGGTAAATGCTACAAGCTATGGATTTTGTGTGTGTGTGTGTGNGTGTGTGTGTGTGTGTGTGTGTGTGTGTGTGTGTGTATGTGTGTGTTTTGAGGGTGGGAGTTCAAGACAAGGTTTCCTGTGTGTATCCTTGGCTGTCCTGGAACTCACTCTGTAGGTCAGGCTAGGCCTCACTCAAAGATCCATCTGCCTCTGCTTCCAGAATACTGGAACTAAAGGCATGCACCACTATTACCTGGCTTATAGATTTTTTTTAATGACATTTTATTTGTGTGTGTGTGCCANAGAGCAGGTGTGGATGTCAGAGGACAATTTGTGGAGGTCGATTCTCTCCTTCCACCATATAGGTCCTGGGGATTGAACCCAGAACATCAGGCTGGGCAGCAAGTGCTTTGCCTACTGAGCCATCTCACCAGCCCTGGATTCCCCAGCCCCCTCTTTCTCTCTCTTGAGAGATCTCATACTTGCAAATTTACCAGCACACTACACACTTTCAGTTTGGAGTAGTTAGCTGGAAGTTGGGGTACCTTGAACTTAGCTCAGCCTGGTGGGAGAGGGTAAGGATTCTGTGAGCACACAAACTCAGGCTTTCCTGTCCCTCCTGCCAGCCAAGGTGCACTTTCCTTTTCACACCTGTGACCTGAGGATTGATGGAGACTGTTTCATGGTGTCTTCCGAGGCAGACACCTATTATGGAGCCAAGATGAAATGTCAGGTGAGGGCTGACCCTTGCCTTCCCAGGGTCTCAGACAGGGTCCCAATGAGGTGGCTTTGGACCAAGAGGTGGTTCCTTCAACTTTTCCTGGCCTCACTCTCTTCCTTAGTATAAAGCAGGAATCATAGATTGAAGGCTCATGTAAGCCGGGAGCCGACTTAATACCAAGGAACAAGGCTCTGGCCCACTCCTATGGAAGGGGCTGTCTTGACTCAGCTCCAGCTGGTGGTGAACATGCTGGGATGCCAGGTCAGGACGGCCAGAACACAGGGTTTTCTCAAGCCAGGTTTTCCTTAGTATTTCTTGACTTGCTAATATTGACGATTGGTCCAAATATATTCAAGATGTCATGTTATTGAGACAAAACTCTTGGGAGAGCAGGACCATGCTTGGGCCTATGAACTGCCAACTGGGCTCATGTGCATACACAGAGGGGAGTCTGGCAGGGGAGAGGAAGAGGAGTTCCACTCTCAGAGGCAGGAGGTTGTTGAGGGTAGANGTAAAGACAGTCCAGCCAGCACACATATTTGGGATCTTGATCATAGTGGGACAACAGAATGGGTAGAAAGTTCTGGGCTTGAACTCTACAGTCTGTCCCATATGACCCAGAGTGGGGTTACAGGGAAAAGGTGGGGTGCTAGCCCAGATCGAGAGCCAGAAAGTGCAAGACATCCTTGCCTTCTACCTGGGCCGTCTGGAGACCACCAACGAGGTGACTGACAGTGACTTTGAGACCAGGAATTTCTGGATTGGTGAGTGCTTGGCAGCTGAAGGATGAGGTAAATGGGAGGGCTTGAAGTTCCACAAGGCCCCAGGAAATGTGGACTATGGCAACCCACATCACCCATTAGGGATAGCAAGGGTATGGAAAGGGTTTGGAGCATGGAATGAGTCAGTAGTCAGGATGGTCACCTTCCCTGGGAAGAGGGCTGCAGGGAGGGAAGAACCACAGGGTGGGGAGAGTTCTGGAAAGAGAGGTTTAACATCTGGGAGCTTGAAAGGTACTAGGCAGCAGCCTTCTGGACTCTCAGATGGTGGGTAACCTTGGCTCCCCTGCCCAGGACTCACCTACAAGGCAGCTAAGGACTCCTTCCGATGGACCACTGGAGAACACCAGTCCTTCACGAGTTTTGCCTTTGGGCAGCCTGACAACCAGGGGTGAGTCTGGGATGCTTACCCTCCCCTGGGCCCACTTCCCACTTGGGCCTGTCTGGCTGAGCTTCAGATGCCACTGAAGAGCCTTCACCCAGCCTATAAAGGTCTGGACCTTACCTGGTTTTAGGTGCCAGGGAAGCCTGGACCCAGCTGGTACAAACACAGGGCTAAGGTAAGGGAGGCACAGAAGGCACATTACATAGAAGAGGGGACTCAAGAAGTTTCCATCCATGTATCATTGCCATTTGCGCTTGCTGTCTGTAACCCACTCCCTTACCTGCCTACTGCCTGCATCAACACATCATTTCTGGCATCCACCCATCTCCATTCTTCATGCATACCTCCACCAGTTGTCCTGTACAGAGAATATTCTGGTTATGTGGCATCTCCCTGGCCTTAACAGGGGTGCCATAACAAGGATGGAGGTGGTGAGTCTATAGGGTCACCAAGGCCTCTCCCAGCACACCCTCATTGCAGTCAGGCCTGACTGGACTTCNAGCATGTATTTTCTTGGTGGCAGAAGGATGTGAGCCTGTCTATTCCTGCTGTGGCTAAGTGTTGGACTGGGCNGNNTGGGGAGTTANAGAGACCTCCCAGTTTCCCTGTGGAGAGCTGCAGTGTATGGGGAAGAGATGGCACTGGCTCCCAGCAGCCCCATCTGCGTGTGGAGCACCTGGGCCTCCCAGATGCAGGTGGCTTAAAGGGTGAAGACTGTACTAGATTCCCAATTTCATTCCTCTGCTTAAGCACTCTTTATCCTGACCCCACAGGTTTGGGAACTGTGTGGAAATGCAGGCATCTGCTGCCTTCAACTGGAATGACCAACGTTGTAAAACTCGAAACCGTTATATCTGTCAGTTTGGTGAGACCACGCTCTCAGCTTCCCTCCTCCGATACCTGTCCCCTGGTGTGCTAACAGTCTGCTCTGTGTTGCTTGGATATCCAACTCGTAGGTACAGAATGTGTCTGGGTGACTCTGAGTCAGAGAGAATTTCCTGCTCAGGGCCTTGTATTTATAGCTGTCTGAGGCCGAGAGGACTATGATGGCCCAGCATTGTATAGCATGCCCATCCAGAGAAACAGGACTGGACCCACATCTTGCCCAGGAGTTCTCCAGGGTCCCTCTCCTCCTATCATCCTCCAGCTATCACCTGGAGATCTGTCAGCTCCCTTACTGTGCCCTGATTGCCTACAGCCCAGTAAGCTATGNGGGAGGGGCAGAAGCGAAACCTGGACCAACATCAATAGCTCCCAGCATCCACCTATTAGAATTTGGAGTTCGCTGAGAGAACACAGCCATGGCTACTTCTAGATGAGTACANCAGAGTCCCCCTCACANGAGGACTCACTCTGTTATGCTTCCTTTCCAGCTCAGAAGCACATTTCCCTGTGGGAGCCAGGGCCCTGAGCCTGGCCAGGCAGCTCTCCTGCCAGCCTCTGAGTGCACAAGTCAGTTTGCCTGACTGATCACCTGTGAGAAACAAGGNCCTGGCTGGGACTCAATGTCCGACATCCAAAGAGGTCTCAGANCTTGCACAGTGCTGGACGTTGGGTAAGGGTAGCATTGAAGCCCATGAGAAATGAATAGGGTCTTAAAGGAGCCTAGCATGGGAAGAGAAGGGCCAGGGCCCCTCAGCCTGCTTTTGAGTGGAAAGATGGGCTTCCATGGACCCCCGAAGCCAAAGCCAAAACCAAAGCCGGTGGCCAGAAGCTGTTCTGCTCCATCCGGACCAATCTTCCTTGGGCAGCTGGAGTTCTCCAGACCAGAGGCTTCACAAAGGATTAAATGATGTTATAATCAGCTGGCTTTGCAATTGATCAATTTTTTTTCTTTTTTTTCTCTGCATGTATTTTGTTTTGTTTTTGTATCGTTGTTGCAGTTATGGTTTTGTTTAATTGTGCTGACCAATTTCAGGCTGGCATCAAATTCACTATGTAGCCCTAGGCTGGCCTCCAACTCACAGCAAGCCTCCTCACTTGGCTTCCGGTGTACTGGGACTTCAGNCATGTGCCATCGAGCCTAGCCAACTGCTGGCCTTGAAGGGGAATTCAGATGGTGGAGAAGATATTCCTGGGAAGACCAGAAGGGACTGGTGCTTCGCTGTCAGTTTCCTATTAGTCCTCTGTCCCTTCCGACTCGTCCTTATGACCTAAGCCACACTCTGGGCGTTTTTAGGCTCCCTGGAAACTTAAGGACCAATGCTTTGCCTCAAGGATCTCCTCCTCCTCCTCCTCTTCCTCCTCCTCCTTCTCTTTTCTTTTTTCCTAGCAGCTCCCAGCATTGTGCCCAAGCAGCAGGGGAAAAAAGAAATGGGAAATGGTGTGTGTTGTCTCCACCTGTGAAGTGCTATCACACATCACCTTATCATCACATATCNTCTTACAGTTGAAGAAATCCCAGCAGAGAGGTTGAGTAACTTGCCCAAAGTAACACAGCTGAGAAACAAACCTAGTCAATTTGGGTATCATTTATACTTCATTTTCTTTCACTGGTTTAANCTGTTTAATGAAGCCAGGAAGGGACACAGGAAGAACTGATGTTCCCTCACTCATNGTGTGGACACTTGAGGGACTTATCATACACCTATATATACGGAATTTCATCTGGGACTTAATTTT
>LZPO01017280.1:230310-241482 GCA_001675575.1 Neotoma lepida | reverse complement strand
TTTTTTTGAGACAGGGTTTCTCTGTCCTGGAACTTGCTCTGTAGATCAGGCTGGCCTCAAACTCAGAGATCTGACTGCCTCTGCCTCCTGTGTCCCATGATCACGGGCTGTCTGCAGGCTTTTATTCAGAGTGAGGCTGTAGGAAGTTCTTACCTGGGGAACCTGACACAAGCATGTGATCTTGCCAGCCTCATTGTCCACTGTAAACAGCATTGCAGATGTCTGAGGAGAATGCGTCTTGAAAAGCTTCAAAGCTTCATTCAGGGCCTGTGGGGAGAACTTCACGTCAGGTCATACAATAGGGCAGGGAGCCCTACTTTCTACAAGGGAGTCCATGGAGTAAGCCCTCAGAGCACCACCCCATTTCCTTTTAAGAGCAGATGCTGTCCCCAGGAGCCCATGCAAAGACCAAAGGCAGGACCCTCCCCAAAGNCTCCCCTAGGGAACTCCTTCTTCCTCAGACTGCCAGATCTCTCCATGACTCAGCCTAACTTCAGTACTAAGCAGTGGGCCTCAGAGCCGCCAGAGGTCTGACAAGGCTGGGAGGGAAGATACACACACAGCTGACGAGTAGGGCAGCCCTGGCCCTGGCTCCTGCTTGCCTTGGCTGAGGCGCCGCTCTCCATCTCCAGGATGACCAGGGGCTGGTTGGGGTTGCTGTCAATCAGCTGTTTTGTCTTCTCTAGCACCTACAAGAAGCCCAGGAGAGAGGCTTAGGCCAAGAGCCCAGACTCTAAACCNTGTGAGCCTCTGCCCAGGAAAACCTCTGGACTCTGGACTCTCTTCCAGCTGCCAACACTGCCAAGACTTACTCGCTTCTGGACGTCAGCTTTGCTGGCACGGTCTAGGTCATCCATGACCTTCTTCAGGGATTTCAAAGTCTCTCGTTGTTCATCTTTCTGCCACTGGGGGATGACTGCAGTAGCCAGGGCCTGAAACCAGAACAGAAGTCTGTCTAGGTCTGTGCTACTAGGAGGTAGGGGGGGAAATTCAAGCCCACTCTACTCCACCCATCTATCTTTGAACCAAAGTTTTCCATGGCTAGTGTCTGAGAAAACAGAGAAAACCACAAAGATAGCTGCTAGCTTTAGNACTAGCCACTCTATTAATGTAGCAGCCATCACAACAGGGCTGGAGAGAATATGGCATTATAAAGAGGGCTTAGCTTTTAAGTTGAGACCTGGCCCTTACCGGCTGTGAACATAGCCTGCAAAGACTCAATGGAGGCTTAGCATACCAAGAAATACCATCCACTGTGCTACACACAGTTCAAGGGCAGCATGAGTTGTACAGTGATATCCTTTATCAAACAACAACAAAGAACCCAACATCCCACCTCCCCTACCCAGCATGTGACTCATGTTTGCAGAGAGATGGTAAGGCCAGGGGACAGCTGCAAATCTGAGGCCAGCCTGAGCTATAGTGTTCCAGGACAGTCTGAGCTACAGGGTAAGACCCTGACTCAAGAAAGCACAACAAATAAAAGAACAAAAAGTTCAAGCACAGGACGGGTCTTACTCCTNAGGCCTGATAAGGAACGCACAGACCCTGAAGCAGAGGGAGGCCAACCCTACCTCGCCAAGGTCAGCAATTTCCCTCTGCACATCCTTGTTGGGTGCAGTCTGGGCCTTCACTTTGGCCTCCATGACAGAGAGAGATTTCTTCAAGCTCTCTGCCTTCCTGAGTGCCTAGGAAGAGAACAATTAGAGACGTAAATACCACGGGTTTTTTTCCTTCAGGAAGCAAGTGCTCCGGCCACACACACCCAGCCAGCAACTCAGGTTCCAGGGTAACCAGGTACTCATGAACCAGACGCCCTTTCACCTGGTGAAATGACCATTCCTCAGGGTCCAAAATAAGCTAGAGTNCCCACCACAGAATGGTGATCCTTTGTGCCATGTTCCTCACATTAGGTGGGGTGTGTGGGCTATGTGGAGAGGGAAGGGCAGATGAAGCAGAAGGAGAACTCTGACTTGCCCTCCCACACATAACTGCTGGAAGACGCAGAGGTTATGTATTCTGCTTTCCACGATGCTATTTGTTTTGGGAAATTTCTATTATTATTTTGTGTGTGATGTGTGTGCACGGTGTGTACACATGTGGGAGTCAAAGAACAACTTTTTTTTTTNGTTTTTCAAGACNGGGTTTCTCTGTAGCTTTGGTGCCTTTCCTGGAACTCACTCGGTAGCCCAGGTTGGCCTCGAACTCACAGAGATCTGCCTGCCTCTGCCTCCCGAGTGCTGGGATTAAAGGCGTGTGCCACCACCACCTGGCCAAAGAACAACTTTATGAGCCAATTCTCTCCTTATGCTTTATGTGGGTCATTGGAGACAGACTCAGGTTGTCAGTCTTTGTGGCAAGCACCATTATGTACTGAGCCAAAGATGTAAAAGATTGAACACTGACAGCTAGAAATCTTGTGTGTGCAGTGATAGCTTCCTCTGACAGGCAGAGCCCACACACCTGACCTCACCTTCTGGGCTTCAGCACCTGTAACAGCAACAATCCTCCGGATACCCTTGGCAATAGCTTCTTCAGTCACTATCACGAAAGCTCCTGCATCATTAGAATTCTGTAGATGCCTGAAGGGCAGAACATAAAAGGCTGTGAAGAAGAGGAAGTCTGGAAGTCTGGGAGCCCTGGGTGAGATGCCTGCCTCTTCCCCATGAATCAATCCAATCTTTCACAGTAGCTAAAGGCCTTTTTTTTTTTGAGACAAGGTCTCACTGTGTAACCCTGGCTGGCCAAGAATTTACTATATAGACTAGACTGGTCTCAAACTCAGAGATTTGCCTGCCTCTGCATCCCAAGTGTTNGGATTAAAGACATTCACCACCACACCNGCAGNGGCCTTTCACTCTGAAGGGATTTTAGGAGCATAGGCAAGAAACAAAGACAAGTGAAAGAGCAGAAGGGAAAAAAAATTGGGCTGAACCCAGAAGCCAGGTTTCAGACTGAGCCCCAGTTTTCTCAAGTATAAAGGGGGACAAGTCTCCTTCACATGGCTGTTATAAAATCAAGTGAGACTATCATCAAAATGTTAACGTTCCTAATATCCAATTCAGTAATACTGTTATTAGGTTGCACATGACATTTTGATCTTTTGGTAGAACATGAGCTATATTTTAATATATGTAAAAATNCTCATTAGTTGAGAATATTGGAGGATTACTTTTTTTTTTCTGGTATTTCAAGACAAGGTTTCTCTGTGTAGCTTTGGAGCCTGTCCTGGAACTCACAGAGAACCACCTGCCTCTGCCTCCCCAGTGCTGGGATTAAAGGCGTGTGCCACCACCACCTGGTTTAGAGGATTACTTCTTAAAATCTTTTTTTAAAACATTTTCTAGTGATTTACTTATTTTATTTTATGTGCATTGNTGTTTTGCTTGCATGTATGTCTGTATGAGGGTGTCAGATCTCCTGGACTGGAGTTANAGACAGTTGTGAACTGCCATGTGGGTGCTGGGAATTGAACCCAGGTCCTCTAGAAGAGCAGCCAGTGTTCTTAACCACTGAGTCATCCCTCCAGCCCTACTTTTAAAAATCTTACTACATTACCTCGATCTAGAAATAGGCCTTATTCTCCAGTTGCTCAAAGAACTCAAAGTATGCCCTAACTCTTAGTCGAATTTTGAAAGGTTGGTACAAAATCTTTGAAAGTCATTCCCTAATGGGTTATGTGTTTGGGAAGTGAGACTCACCTGAAGGCCTGAAAGAGGCTGGAACTGGATCCCTTAGGTCCCCTTACCCTCTGTACACCTTACATGCTTCCTGCTAGCCTGAGGCTTGCAGGAGGCTCTGGCTGGGCCTAATGGGGCCCTTAAGAATATGCTTTCCACTAGGCTCCTTTTAATCGGAGCTGGCAGNAACTAGTGGTTCTCCTAAGCCAGCTGAGCCAGGTCTACCACATGGTCTGCTCAGGAGCTCTCAGATAATGGGCTCAGTTTCCCTTCCCAGATGCTGCTCAAGCTGGCAAAGGGAATCATACAGGCACAGGACTAGAATGAGCCAGGGCCAGAGCAGGAGCTCCNTGAGTACTCTAAAGCCTTGCTGAATCCTGAATTCCCACCGGCTTCCTTTTGAGGCTTGACCCAGGGAACAAGAACCAGCAATTTTAAATGTGCAGACAGTGTTCTTCATCTCTTCATCCGGGAAGAACATTTCATTAGAAACCTAAGAAATGCTAACGTCAGACACACCGAGGGGTCTGTCTGAGTGGACCACCAGGCTATTAGGATTCTCAGGAATCTTATTTGACAAGTGCATTTCTGAGGACTTCATTTTAACTTTAGAAATATTAGAGTCTGAGGCTCAATGGTACAATACTTGTTTAGCCTTGCAAAACCCTGAGTTCCATCCAAAGCATGGCAAAATAATAAAGGAACATGACAGTCTAGTCGAGTTTCATATCCTCAAAGAGAGATGCCAAAAGCAGGTGAGCTCATCTATTGCTGTTCCTACCAAGGTACTCACGTTCCTCCACAGAACTCAACAGAGGTTAGGGAGCCGGCAGGCCCAGAGGGGTCANCCAACAGCTCCGACACTGGGACCCCAATGGAGACGACTCGCACAGGGTCAGGATAAGTCTCATCAAACACAGCTCGAAGGCCCTGGATGGCTTTTGCTGCTGCCAGGGGACAGTCCTGGGTGTAGACAGGCTGTCATAAAAAGAAGATAAGAGGGAAAAAAAGCTGGAATAACCTCTGATGGTCAGGAAGCAGCTGTGGAGAGAACACGGGCCTGTAACCCCACTGTGTCTGGCACATACCCTGAGCCTTCTGAAAAAATATCTCAGGCAAAAGCAAAGGAAGCCAGACAGGAATTTTTAACCTTTTTGTTCTTCAAGCAAAATCTGAAGTGAAAACACTGTATGTAAGCACAAAAACACTGGCTGTTTAAGGAGGTGGGAGATCAAAGACCTCCTCCACATGGCATGAGTCACCAGTATAAAAGCAGTCTGAGAACCACTGCCCTCAGCATCTCTATGAACGAGTCAGGACACGGTACAACCGGGTGGGAACATCTGGACTGCTGAGCCTCCATGACAGAAAGTGACGGTGCAGGAGAGAGAGCTTCATGTCCCAAGAACTCAGACACGGTAGAACCTACCTTAGCTGCATCAATCATGTCATTGACAATCTCCTCAGCCTTCTTGATTTGCTGGGTGGACATGGCTCCCTTGGCAGTGAAGTCAAACCGAAGGCGGTCAGGAGCAACCAGGGAGCCTTTCTGGTCCGCTTCCCCAAGCACGGAGCGCAGGGCAAAGTTCAGAATGTGTGTGGCTGTATGGTTGCTCATGACAGGTCTCCGCCGGGGCTGCAGAGGGCAGAGATGGCTGCTGGAAAGCTGTCCCCAAGTACTAGAAAAATCTCTTGAATATAAGGCTGCTCAGGGTAAAAATGGTTTTCCAGTTTTCCTTATAGATTAAGTACAGGCGTACAGCTCAGTTCTGGCCAAGAGGATGTGAAAATGAGGTACCTTCAAGGTGTGCCCTTCTCCTTCCTCTGCCTAGAGCAGGAATAACAAACTAGGGCTGATGGGCCACATCTGACTTGTTGTCTGTTTGGGTTTTGTTTTTTTATGAGACGGTGTCTCACTATGTAGCCTGGGCTGACCTGGTACTCAAAGTTCCACCTGCCTCTGCCTCCTGAGTACTGGGATTAAAGGCTGAAGCCACCATGCCCAGCCTGTTGTTGGTTTTGATAAGGTTTTGTAATTAGGTTTATTGGAACACAACTACATTCATCATGTTATACACAGTAAACATACAGTACCACAGCATANCTGAGAAATTGTAATTTAGACTGTGCAGCCTGAAAAGCCAAAAATACTTACTATCTAACCCTTTCCAAAAGGAAGCTTGCCCACCCCTGGCCTGGACAACACGCCTCACAAGTACCTTTTTAGTCCATGAACCCAAATCCTGAGCAAACCCTAGAGATGAGCAACAAGCAAGGAGAAGCTGGCCCTGTGACTTCACTCCACCTGGTTTTAAGCGGTTACTTTGGAGCCCTGTCACATGCAGCACAACCTAGGTCTTTTCTGTTCCTGAGGCAGGGTCACACTGTGTAACCCAAAGGCTGATCTGAAACTCTTGATCCTCGTGCTTAACAAGGAAGGCAGATGTGCTCACAAAGTGCCTNGCTTCCGAGTTCTTAATACAGGCTCCTTGGCTCCTGAAAAAGTTCTTGGAGTGTGAAAAGCAATCCATGGGTGTGGTGATTATATTGTGTCCCCCAAAATATTGTGTACCCTAATAAAACTTATTTGGGGTCAGAGAACAGAACAGCCACTAGATAAAACATAAAAGTTAGGCAGTGGTAGCACATGCCTTTAATCCTAGCATTCCCGAGGCAGAGATCCATCCAGATCTCTGAGTTCAAGGCCACACTGGAAACAGCCAGGCATGGTGGCACACACCTTTAATTCCAGCACCTGAGATCTCATGTCTTTGCTTGAGAAAGACACANGCCTTTAATCCCAGAAAGTAGTGGCAGGAAGCAGAAAGGTATATAAGGTGTGGGAACCAGAAGCTAAGGCCTCTTAAGCTTTCAGGCTTTGAGCAGCAGTTCAGCTGAGATTCATTCGGGTGAGGACTCAGAAGCCTGCAGTCTGAGGAAACAAGATCAGCTGAGGAGTTGGCAAGGTGAGGTTGGCTGTGGCTTGTTCTGTCTCTCTGATCATTCAGAATTTACCTCAATACCTGGCCTGGTGTTTTCAATTAATAAGACCGTTTAAGATTCGCTCTACACATGGGAGAAGGGGGTGTTTCAGAGGACAGGATCAAGATAAATTGTATACATGTATGAAATTGCCAAAGAATAAACAAAACACTTACGAAAAGATTAACTTGGGACCAAGTAGGCTTAAGTGTTAGCTTCTTCCCTTCCAATCTACAAAATGCACCAAAATTTACTGCTGTACTTTGCTAACAGCTTCACTTAGGACAGGCCAATGAAATGTCCCAGTGGGCAAGGTGCTTGCTACCAAGCTTGACAATCTAAGTTCAATACCTGGGACCCACTTGGTAAGAAGTGACTCTTTCAAGTTGTCCTTGACCTCCACATGTGTGCTGTGGCATGTGCACATAGAGAAAGAAGAAATATACTTTAAAAAGTATTAAAAATAGGTATGGTGATACACGCCTTTAATCGCAGTACTTTGGAGGCAGAGGCCAGGGAATCTCTGTGAGTTTGAGACCAGCCTGGTCTATATAGTGAGCTATAGGACAGCAAAGGCTCTATAGAGAGACCCTGCCTTAAAAAAAAGAAAGAAAAGAAAAAAAGCCCAAAATAAATAAGTAAATAAAAACAGTTAAAACCAAAGGAGGTAATCTNGTCACCAGATCAAATGCGAAGCTGGGCAGGGCAGCGCAGGCCACNGNANGCTGAGACAAACTACATAGTGCTCAAGAGATTGTCTCAAAGCATCTAAATAAATAAATAAACATCAAACATGGGCCAGCATATGCAAGTTACCTCGTCAATAAACAGCCGGACTTGGTCCCCCACTTTCAGGTTTCCATATATTGTTCCTATGTGCAGCACATACCCGCCTCGGACCTGAGCGTTCTTCACTGTAAATTCAGTTTTCTGCAGAGTCAAGGACACCAACGGGTAAATAAAATTTCCAAATATATCAATTCTCCTTTTATGTACACATATACCCCCACCATTAGGTGATACACGTACTGCCCTTTAATGTACTGGGTAGCCTGGGGTAAGCTGGACTTCAACCTTCCTGCCTTCTCACTCTCAAGTGCTAGGATTACAAGTACATAGCCCTACTCCCAGTTTTACACTGAGCTTGGATTGAACCCNGGGCCTTGTTCATGTCAAGCAAACACTGTACCAACTGAGCTACTTCCTCAGCAAGGAACATCTTAAAATTCTGTGAAGTGGATCCTATCCTACTGGTAGGAATCAGCTGCCAAAGGAGACCAAGTGACTGCCTCATCAGGACCAAACACTCAGGAGTGGCCAAACTAGAGGCTGAGCTTTCTATAAGAATGACCTTCAAGGGGAAGGCTGGGGTGGGTAGGGAGTAGGAGAAGGGACCTGTAAGAAGTAAGAGGGGGACCTGTGGTTGGTATGTAAAATGAATAAAAAAACTTCTTAATAAAAAAATAAATAAAGGGCTGGAGAGGTGGCTAAGAGGTTAAGAGCACTGACTGTTCTTCCAGAGGTCCTGAGTTCAATTCCCAGCAACCACATGGTGGCTCACAACCANCTGTAATGAGATCTGGTGCCCTCTTCTGTATACATACTGTCTCTTATACACATCTAGATGTGTATAAGAGACAGCATATGCATAGGTGGATCATGCACATACCCCACCACAACCACACATACACACATACACACACACAAATAAAACATTTAAATAAATTAATAAATAAATAAAATTAAAAAAAACAAAAAACCCAGAATGTCCTTCAAGAGTGGTCTCTGCCAGGCATGGTGATGTATACCTCTACTCCCAACACAGGAAAGGCTGAGGCAGGATTACTGGGAGTTCAAGACTGACCTAGCTATAAGTATGAGACCCTGCTTCAAAAAGCCAACAAACAAAACCAATTAACAAGTGAAAATAGGGCTGGAGAGGTGGCTNAGAGGTTAAGAGCACTGGCTGTTCTTCCAGAGGTCCTGAGTTCAATTCCCAGCAACCACATGGTGGCTCACAACCATCTGTAACGAGATCTGGCACCCTCTTCTGTATACATAATATACATAATAAATAAATCTTTAAAAAAAAAAAGTGAAAATAGAGTATCCTTATTATCCTTAGTCATAAGGAAGCACATAGGAGGCAAATGATAGCATTCACATCCTGGCTGCAAGGATCCCCCTACAAGGGTACCTAAGAAATGAGACGGCAACAGGTAGAAGCAGCAGCTCTTGCCAGGCTGTGGTGGTGCACACCTTTAATCCCAGCACTCAGGAGGCAGAGGCAGGTGGATCTCTGTGAGTTCAAGGCCAGCCTGGTCTACAGANTGAGTTCCAGGATGGCCAGGGCTACACAGAGAAACCCTGTCTCAAAAAACAAAACAAAACAAAAAAGAAGCAGCCCTCTTGTCTGCAGCAGAAACCCCAACAAAAGAATAAAACCCAAACACCTGTCAAATCAGCTCCCCGCAGCTCAGAGCATGAAGGAGCAAAAGAGGCCACCCAGCTCCATGCCTGGCCTTCCTGGCCTTCCACAGCTAACAAGAAAGAAGTTGGGCCTTACATCCTCACTGCTGTCATCAACCTTCACCAAGTAGCCTTCATCGTAGATTTGCCCTCCTTGTTCGGCATAGAAACAGGTCTTGTCCAGTACTACTCCGCACTCCTGACCAGTGACCACCTCTTCCACAAACATCTTTTCCCTACGCAGAGCAAGCACGGTAGCCACTGTGCATTCAAACACTGTCAATTGACAGAAGAAGGGAAGACAGGTCAGTGACTCTGTTGATATATATTATTCCCCCTGTGCTGAGATTGAACCCAGACCCTCACACGTGTTACACAAGCACTCCACCACTGACTTAACATCCCCAGCCCAATTCACATATTCTTTTTGTGGTTGTTTTGGAGACAGGGCTTTAATATGTAGCCCTTGCTGGCCTGGAATTCTCTCTATAGACCAGGCTGTCTCCAACTCACCTGCCTTTGNATCCTGGGTATTGGGATTAAAAGTATGCAACACCATATTTGGCTCCAATTACATATTCTTAGTTGCCTTCTGCTAAATTCTATTTCTCAGCATTAGGTCCTAATTGTCTAATTTTATTTTGAAAGCCAGCCCATTAGACTTTATAAAATAACTAGCACACTGATTTCCAACCAGGAATACTCAGTAGGTTGACTAACTGTTCCAGTTTCTAAAACTCAGGGGTTTCCTAGGGTACAGGCTTTCAATGTTAACAATGAGACATGTCTGAACAAACTGGAATTGGTCACCCTGTATCTTAGACAACTCGAGAAATCTGATTCTGCCTCATACAGCTGTAATAGTCCAGTTCAAACTCTCTCTCTTCTCTCTCACACACACTCACTCACTCTCTCTCTCTAAGCTAGTGGACTTGGGATGGGCATGGTGNAAATGGACTTGAACTGGGCATGGTGGTGCCTGCCTTTAATCTAAGCACTTGGGAGGCTCAAACAGGTGGATTCCTGTGAGTTCAAGGCCAGCCTGATATACATAAAAAGTTCTAGACTNGCCAGGNCTACACAGTGGGACCCTGTCTTAAAAAAGTCAAACAAACAAGCAGCCTCACTATATAGACTTTGGTATAAGATCTGCCAGGGCCCATGTACTGCATATTCATTTGTTTATTTAGACTAAAATTCTATTATGCTTGTGTGGAGTTCAACAGCCACTGTGATTATTTTAGGGCCAACTGCCTTTTTTCTGTAAGGTGTCAATTAAGGGAAATTGGTTTAAGAGTAGCTGGAACCTCCCTATGATTTTTTAAAAAACAACTTTCTGTAACTATATTTCAAAATAGTTAAGGAAACCACCAGCCGAGGATGCCTATAAGAATAAAGGTACATAGTATGACCCGCTGGGCACCTTGGGACTGATCTCTTCAAACTCCTCAAATTAAGAGGCAGACTGCATGGAAGCAGAAGGAACAGCAGCCTACCATAGCTGCCACTGGAGTCGGAATGGTAGTTATACTTTGGAGAATCGTCTGTGGCCTCCAAACCCTTTGCTCGGAGCTCTTCAATAGCATAGATGTCCAGCATGATGAGGTCTTCCCCACCTGCTCCCTTGCCCTGTGACTTCAGCTGTCAAAAAAAGAGAAAAGGCCTTAGTTACCTCAATGTAGGAGAATACAGAACTGAGACTTGTCAAACTATGGCCAAGGAAAAACTAAAGAATAGCATTCTTTAATCTTGGCACTACTGGCATTCGGGGCTTGACCAGCCTTTGGTTTGGGGGCTGTCCTCTTGCATGGCAGGACACTGAGCAGCATCTCAAAGCTCAACCAACAAGATGACGGGAGCATCTGTCTCTAGTTGTGAAAACTAAAAATGCCTTTAACACATTATCACAAAATGCTCCAGGAACGATGGCTCTAGTTAAGAGCCACTGGTCTAGGGAAAAGACTTTAAGGGAAAGAAGTCAAGCTGATTTGTACCTGAGTAGGTCTTGCCTTTCCTGTCTACCCTATACATTCTTTTCTTT